>BHDV01036453.1:152747-244188 GCA_005406045.1 Adoxophyes honmai
TACCGAAGCTATTTGAGAGAAAACGATAAATACGAACTTTTCCGAACATTTACGAAGGAAAATAGTTTCTCACTACATCTGTATCCTATTTTGTTAGTCAAGTCTTACGGAATAAAAGAAGGTGTTTCTCAAAACCAGATACCACATGGGAGTGAATAAGTTAAAATATTGATTTAAAATGGTAATAAGTAAAGTGTTGAGCGTTCTGGCAAGCATTAGATGATTCAAAACTGTTTTGTTTTGGCTTCTTCGGGATACCTATTAGGTACCTATACAACGTGTGTATGAGCGTGGGCGAAAACCGGATTGAAGAGTTATTTTAATATGTTTTAATCAAACATTGTACCGATTGGATTGCTTAGTTTGTTTGAATTAGTAAAAAAAATGTAACGTTAAAGGCTCATAACGATTTTATTAATGGCAATATGAAATGCAACCATTTCACAGTTAGCGTCGTAACAAGAAATATATACCTACTTACTAGATTTGGGTAAACATGTTTTATGATAAAAAATATGTAGTTATGCAAAAAATCTTTATGCCTAAGAATAACATTTCATAATATTATACCAACAATTTTCGGCCAAACAATTTTAGAACATAAAGTTTTAGACATACATATCCATATTAAAACATTCGTACCTACGCAAAAATATCATACGCGCTCTTCACAGATAAAAAAATGCATGAAAATAACAGAATGCCTACGAGTAACTTCTGCACAATATTTTATTCCAGTGCAGTGGTCCATTTTGAATCACTTTTATTTATTTATTTAATGACTAAAATATATTCGCATTTAAATTCAACCGAGACAATTTATATGCATTTAATCTGTGGTTTACGATTTTTGAACAAGGAAAATGGAAATGAAAGGTACGTGACGAGAAGGCAAATAAAATGTGACGATTCGAAGACATTGGTAATGAGCAATTCGTTTTGTTTATCTATAGTCCACTGTAATTAAGTAGGTACAGTCGAGTTCATAAATATATGAGCAGACAAATGCCAAATATGTAAGTTTTTGGACCTTATTGTCAATTTCATAAAGGTGTACAGATATTTTTGAACCCTCAGTTTTGCTCATATATTAGGTTAGGGCTCATAACGTCCCACTCGCAAAATGTCCCACCACCAAAATTACGTCCCTTTCGCAAATGGACCCTTATGCAAAATACCCCAATCCCATTACGTCCCTTTCTCTAAACGTCCCTTTTTCAAAACGTCCCGTTGTGTTTGCAAAATGACCCTTCTGGAAAAGCCCCTTTCGCAAAATGTCCCGTTCGCAAGACTTCCCTTTCGCAAAATGTCCCGCCTGCAAAATTCTTGTTTAAGTAAAGAAACAAGTTTCTGTGAAAAATTTCATTTTCGGTACAAGCTTTTATGTCCGACTGCACCTCATTGTGACGAATCAAATAAGCCCAAACTCGATGGGTTCGAACGGGACATTTTGCGGAAGGGACTTTTTGCGAACTGGACATTTTGAGAAAGGGATGTTTTGCGAACGGGACGTAATTTATGTGACGGGACATTTTGAGAACGGGACATTTTGCTGAGAGGTCATGGGACATTTATAAAAGGGACCTTTTGCGAAAGGGACCAAGGGACATTTTGCGAGTGGGACATTATGAGCCCTAACCATATATTAATGAACTCGACTGTACCTACCTACATCATGTCGGAATTACGAAACAGAATAGTAAAAAGAACCCCTAAGACTTCACGAAGGCCAAGCCTGTAGGTATGTTCGGTCGGTTGTCAATAAGTTTACATACATACATACATACAGTCACGCCTCTTTCCCACAGGGGTAGGCAGAGACCACTTTGTTCCACTTGCTACGATCCTGGCATACTTCTTTTGATTCATCCACATTCATTAGTCTCTTCATACATGCTCGTCGATTTCGGGTACTCTTTAATAAGTTTCAAATTACATATTTTACTGTGTTGAGTCGGGTTAGAATAACAGCTCTCCATTTATTCCACGGATGTTGTAAAAGGGCGACTACGGAAATACACACAGGTTAGCAACCTGTCTCTATCTTTCCTCTGTTTTAATAAAAAAAAATGTTTGAAGTGAATACGAAACATGAGATAGACAATGTTTTATCTATGTCATGTTTCGTGTGTTTTTCCTATCCCGTTTTGAGAATATAGACGTGATAGTATGTGTGTATGTATTTTGCTACCTACTTCAACTTTTACAAATAATGTCTATAAGAAAATTAAAGTTCTTTGCCGAATATTTGGCGTGCGCCGTCAGATTGCGAAATTACACTTAAATTTTAAACCGTCCAGTGCATCTACCTTCATTTATAATCAGCCCATATATGGCCGACCCTCTTAATTTGCAAGCCCTCAAACACGGTGCAGTCGTTAATTTTGTGGATGCCACAGCCTTTTTCAGGTTCGTTTTCCTTAAAAAGGCGCGACACGTACCACAAAATATTTAAGTAACTTATACATATTAACGTAAAAATGTTTGCAATTTGGAGTCATCCGACGGCATTTTTAGTTACCTGTTCTAGAATGCTGATTAATTATTAAAAAAAAGTAAAGTTTCACTTGTCTACTATTTTAGAATGCTGTTAACGTTAACAATAAAAAAAAACTTAGTTTTTCTTATCTGTGCTAGAACGCTGATAACTTTTTTTTTTAACTGAGAGGAAGCCGCTGGGGGCTACGTTCACTAGTGTAGGTAAGTACTTCTGCATTGTCAGGTTGGCAACGGTGGTGGTCAAACTATTTGAAAAAAGTAATCGATTTCAGGCGTAGTTTCCTTTGAAATAGCAAAGGGATGCATAATTTCTATGAATGAAGCAACACTCTATTTTTTATTTAATTGCAATTAATCCACCTCTACATTTAATTTTCTTCCGCGAATGCCGTAAGAGGATGAATGAGATGATTAAGGTATATTTTAGGCGACAGGTTAGCAAGTTGCCACCATTGTATCTTAACTTATAAACGGTACTTTTTTAATTACCTCTCGACGTTTCGGCCGCGTTACAGCGATCGTGGTCACGAGACTCGTGACCACGGTCGCTGTAACGCGGCCGAAACGTCGAGAGGTAATTAAAAAAGTACCGTGATTAAGTCCCGCGTAAACATAAATATGTGTGAGAATCACGAAAGTTTAAAACAGTATTTAACTTATAAAACCTAAAAAGTTTGCTAGATATAGTTACGAAACGAGAATAGTCTTGTCTATGTAGAGTTTCGTGTGTTCTCCCCCATTTAGGAATACATTCGTGATCGTATGTCATACAGTTTTGCAGTATGGATGCCTAAAGTTCATAAAAATTATCGCGGTCGTCTGTGTTATGCCTCATTATCACAACAGTAAATAATGATAGCTCGACACGTGTGATGACGTCACCTGATTACACTGCAACACACGTTTTGGCAGAGTCCTCTGTTTACTTTTCGGTGCACTCTCTTGACAATGTTGTGAAATCGTGGTTAGTTCCGTCACCTGATTGGCTTACTTTGTAAACGTTATAAATTCGGCACTGAGCTTCTGGCCAGTACGGATTATTTTTATTCTTTTGGTATGGTTGCTGCATGCATCGATGTATGTAACTGACTTTAAAAAGCTTTTTCTGTACTTTTTACTTTATTTTTAAATGTGTGTTTTAAAAATAGTAATCATTCGTTCAATTTTTTTTTGAATATTAGATTACATTTGATAGGTATACAACATAAATAGAATAAATTCATCAAACAAATAATATAAATAATTAAAAAAAGTGAAAATATGTACTAAAATGTCTCAATTATATGCAAAAAGTCTACTTAAATAAAACGTAAATACCTACATCAAAAATTCAAGGTAAAATACAATGCGCGAGTAGAGTTGTGCACGAGATAAACTAACAATAAGTATACCTGTCACTGCCTAACTAGAGACGTTAGAAAATGCCAGCTCTATCACACACCCGTGTCAACTCACGCGTATTTCTGTGCTAAGCCTACAATCTCGATTTTGTACGGGAGGTAATTTATTTTATTAGCATATTGTGATGAAAAAGCATGAAGTTAATCAAGGATAATACAGATACAGTATTCTAAACGCGAACGCGCCACGGTTGCTCTTTCTTTCTTGCGCCGGGTTTTGCGCATCTATCCTCAGCCGTGGTGCGTTACTCCTGACGATGGGTCACGAATTGGGCCGAAACATGTCGAGCTACTCTATATAAAAACGTGAGTGTAGTATTTGTTTTATTAAACTGAAGCAAGTCGTATCAATTTTGTGTTTAACAGTTATTTTTCTTCTCTAAACTGCAGAAGTGTTAAAAGTTACTCTAAGAGCAATGCACAGCAACAACGTTTATTACAATAAAGCCATAGTTTAATGTATTTTCACTCCATAAACATTATCAAACCATATCTTTTATATACATAATATTATACGATTAAAATAGACATAAAAATGACGTTTTATATTCCTTGTTCACGCCATGACTTGAAAACGACTTGACCGATATCATTATATTTCTTCTAACATAAAAAAGAGCTAAAAGGTTCTTTTCTTTTTTAAATAAAATTAAATAAACTGTAAGTATACTTAAGAAGAAAATTGCGTAGAAAACTTGAGAATTTTGGTAATCTAAGCAGATTAAGTCGAGTCGTGGGCAACAGCTAAGTAGTCGATTACAAGTGATAGTGACAAATCGGGTTAAAGAATTTTATTTATCTCAAAAGAAATTTACATTTCACTTCATGAGAAAGCATGCCTTAGAATTAAATTAGTAAGCGTCGTAATACATAGTCTTGGTGAATTATTATTAGTCTACCTTCATTACTTACAGTTAATCACAAAGTATGATCCCTCAGAATTCACATTTAAAACCAAATCACATACACCGTAGATAAGTATTTTAAAGTACTTAGATATAATTGGTTAAAATCAATGTTAAAATTAAAGTATCCAACATTATTGCATAATATTATTACCAAAGTTTCGGGTAGGTCAAAACACACTGGCTCAATAGTGATCATTTTAGTCTAAATTTCAAATTCATACGAACTCAATTCAACGTTTAAACTATTTTGTATCTGAAGCTCAGCAAGGCGAGAGTCCAGTCGCGTGCGAGATAGACAATAGATATTACTAACTAGAGACTTCAGAAATTACAGGTACTACCTAGTTTAGCCAAGCCTACTGGTAATTATTTCATTTCAACGAATTCCTTGCCAGTTTCACACAAAACCTGTTGAAACCGAAAATGCTTCCGAGTATCTACCCAATTCTTAGGCTCAGGCCCAATCACAGACTTATATAAAAAAAGATGACTCAAGTGTATGTACTTCTCGTGCCAAAAAGGAGCCAAAAGGGAGAGCAATGCTCTTCCTTTGACGCGATTTCATTTAGTTTTGTACCACTTAGACTAGGTTTAACTGCCTAGGAACAGGACAACTTGAATAAGGCAGTGTCACCTTTGAATCGGTTTCACTCGGACTGTCGATTCCCATCAATAAAGCGCTCATGTGACGTTACAGTAGGTAGAGAAAAAGTGGCACGCTTGGTTTTCTTACAAATGCAGGAACTCACGGTATCTATTTCGATTTAAGTCTGGGGGCCCAATATCCTCATTGAACACTTGCTTTACTCATTTGCGTATTGTATCAGGATTATCAGGAAACGTTATACAAATCTATCTACCAGGAAGTTATTCGCGGAATATTGAACTGAGTGTGATAAAGAGTTGAGTAAGTTTTCCTCAGATACTTTACGAATCAGATCAATAACTAAACCGCCAGAAGTAGGTAACCTCCTGCTGCCTAATGTCCTATTTAAAGGACTATTTTTTGAATTTTACTTTACTTAATGACCCAAGTACCTACAGTCCTCTGTTAGAAGGATGCACCTTCTCGGCGAATGTAGGTTACCCACTGTAGAGCTGTATTTCAACTTATACGACAACTGTGTCTTTCTAAGGACCGATGTGCAAACTTTGGGGCTACGTACTGTATTAAATTCATACAGTCCAAATTTGACAAGGCGGCAATAGCCAATCCTTACTATCCTTACTTCCTTACTTCCTTACTAATAATATTACAAGTCAGAAAGTGAGTTTGTTTGTTTGTTTGTTTGTTTGTTTGTTTGTTTGTTTGTTTGTTTGTTCCGCTTTCACGCCGTAACTACTGAACCGATTGCTTTGAAATTTTGCAGACGTAAAGATAGTAGTCCGGATTAAATAATAGGCTACTTTTTATCCCGGAAAAATTGATGTTCCCGAGGGAAAACAAAAATATAGTTTGCTTGATAGATCGATATCGATCGATGACCGATCGATTGATGATAGATCGATGGCGCTGTGTGTCGTTTGAAACGAGAAGTTTTCTTATAGTTGTGCTTTATACCGCAATTTAATCGAGTTCCACGCGGGCGAAGCCGCGGGCGGAAAGCTAGTTGGGATATAAAAGACATGAGATTAAAAAAAAAGTTAGGTTGCTTAAGGTAAAGTTTTAAGAGACTGTCCTGACCTGAAGAATATTTCACAAAGGAAAATACACAAAATGCGTAATTCATATATTATGCGATTTTTGCATCCTGCACGCACGTGTCTCTAAGTTGACTTTTAAATCACTTTATCCTTTTGTGATGTGAAGCATGTATTGCTTATTTATGATGGAAAATTTACTGCAGTGGAAAAGGCTCTCGTCTTCCTTATATTGAAAATATTTAAATATTTATCGACAGTCAGTCCCGGTGGTACTTAGCCGATGTGTTTGCTGGCAGCAAAATTTGATCCCTATTGGCTATAAAATGTGTGGATATAATTGAATGTATCGTCTTTTTGTATATTCTTAGTTGACATATATCTTTAGGCTTTGAGAGATGTACCTATACCATTTATGACAACGCTGCGAGAATTCAGTTTATACTTTCAATATCATTATAATTAAACGTATTTGTTTAAAAAACTTTGATCAAGACAAATTATGAAAATAAAATTAAAATGTGAAATTTAAGTTACGGTAACTTTGAACGGATTTCGAGGTAAAAATATTAATATTTGAGATAACTGTCGTTTGTGAATTTCATTAATGTATTTAATTTTAAATGTGTATTTTTTACAAACTAGCTGAATAGGTAGGTTCTTATTGATGGTCTGTAGATTAAATATCTTAAACCAAAAGATTTACAAGAAAACATAGTAAGTATTCTTCTAAACAAAAAGATGAGAAGCGCAAGCGGCCATGCCAATAAAATCAAAGTTAGAATAGATACAATAAATTAAAATTAATTAAGTAATTAATTCATTTAATTCTTCTGTAAATAAATTGATTTCCACTTTTGAAAAAAAAATAAACAAAGACAATGAAATGGGGTAAATTCGTAACGTCGTTTAACAGCTGGTTATAATACCCATTTATACCTACAAGCAGGAAACCTTCAAAATTACATGTTTTCCAGAATTACTAACATCAATTACAATAAATTACTATACCTAAAACTTAACGAATAAGGAAACTTTACGGCGCTAAATAAACCCTCACGAAGAATTCCAGCTAAAATCATAAAACTGCAAACTCGCTCCGCCATATTGGCCGCCATTATCGCCGCGCGACGTCACCGTGACGCGTCTTCCGTCAGCTGATAACGCGAGAGCGCGATGCTTCTAATGCAAATATATTAATACACAGTATTTTTGGCCAAGGCCGCACCCAGCACGACCAGAGTATAAACACTACGGATGTTGAGTATAAATCGCTTTAATACGTGTGCAATTGCAGTTTTTGGAATGGTGCATTAATAATCGGGATGCCGGCACGCTTGTTATGAGTTTGCGGCCAAGCTTTCCTCGAACGTGGTTTATTCGTCTTAAATTTCAGCAATCGAGTAAACACACGGTTGCGTTTTAGACTCAATGAAAAACGCCATTGCCAAAAAGATTAGAATCTCGTTAAATAAAAGGAAGCTGACGAACAGCTTAAACAAAATGACCGTGCGCCAATAATGTCTTCCGCTCAAGATGGTTACATAATCATAAATCATAATTTTATTGGCGAATGATTTTTTCATTTTAAATGCGCTTACTCAAATACATTGACACTTGAAACTGGTCGTAGGTAAATTAGCTACTAGTTTAGTAACATTGTTTACTTATTTGATATCCGGTTCGTAATTAATAATGTTCATCGTTATTTTCTATTAGTTTGTTTATAGTTAATAGAACCAGAAAACGTCATTCCTGAGGTGAATAAATAAAATGTGTCAATTGTTTGAAAATGTTTAGTCTATCTTACTAGTTTACCTTACACTGTAGAAACATAATTCAATGATTCTTGTATACATACATACATAACCGTCACGCCTTATTCCCTGCGGGGTAGGCAGAGACAACAGAGCCCCATTCGCATCTATTCTGACATACTTCTCTCGCTTCACTCACATTCATCACTCTTGTCATACACGCTCGACGGTTTCGGGTACTCCTTATTTGGGCTTTGTTTAGTACATCGCCGATCTGGTCGATATACGTTTTTCGAGGGCGCCCTCGACCGCCTTGCCCTAACACACTTCCCTTGTAGATCTGCTTACATATCCTTGATTCATCCATTCTCTCCACGTGCCCAAACCAACGCAGCATACCTTTCTCTACCCTTGTAATAATATTCTCTTTCAGACCACACTTCTCTCTAATCACGCTATTACGCACCCTATCAGTAAGTTTTATACCACTCATGATTCTTGTATTCATTCTTGTATTCATGTATTTTACATTCGTCAGAAAAAGCTAAACTGATTTTGATAAAATGAAAAAGAAAATTCATTCAATATTTTACTTCGGAATATCTCTCCCAAAATTGTCGAAAACCGGTTGATAAGAAAAAGTACTAAGATCCGAAGCCATGACGAGACTTATGGTTTAAAGTACAGATAATAATCGCAGAGAAGACATGCATGTTTTTATGTATTCGGTTATTGTTATTCGAGCAGCGCGAGCGCCGGTTCAAGGCAACCCCGCCATGTGGGAGGCCCATGTGTATCTCACTAACTCTTTGAGACTATAAATCACAGAAATATTCTATTTGACGCATGTGTCTTCAATTAAAAAGTCTGGATAGGCCGATTGAATTGAAGAAAATTGTTAAAAATCGTTTATAGGACTATTAATTATCTGGAATAGAGTATACCCATCGCATATCCCACAAGTTAATATAGTGGAAAGATATCCGTTGCACAGAAAGATTACAAATGAATCCAGTGATACGGACTAAAGGAAAAAATCCCAAAGCTGATGCAATCACATATTGGCATGAAATAATATTGGCTCAGATTGTCATCTCTTTAATCCTAGAAGTATTCCATTGCATATTTAAAAAGTTTGCATATCACCCTTGTACACAACCTGTACCTATATCTAAGGCTTTGATGACGCATCGCTCACGGAGTACATACATAAAGGCGCTATGCCGACACGCTATTTCAGATTGTTGGTAAGACGGAAGTTTTCATTGTTCGAGTTCTATTTTGAACGGTTTCATCTCTAATCTTTCCTTAATTCTCTCGTGATATAATCATTTTAGAAGCGGCCCGCGAAAGCGTCGGCTGGATCACCAGATTGCCTTGAACCGTGCGCTCGACATTTTTTGCGAGCACTCGATACAACAGGATACAGAGGTGGCCCTTAGTCGTTTAGTTGATGCCCTTGGCTTAGAAATTTGGGATGGAATTTGATCCTTTTATACTTAACGCGATTCCAAAACCGGTTGTTACTATTGTCGAATTATGAAATTGGAGAGCAATATCGCCAGCAGTTTACAAAATGGAATTGTTTCGTAACTGGCGCTAGCCAATGTAGAAAAATTGCGATCGAATCAGCATAACAATCGATCTGTGTTTAAGTCGATAGAACAAGTTGAAGCGAAACCATTCCGGTTTGTCTACTCTTACTTGTTAATATATTTTTATTTTGTGATCAAGCGTAATGCGGATTGAATCTCGATGAGCTGTTTACCCTACTGTCTGAAAGGAGAATCTATATTTAGCTTCATGGAGCGAACGGGCGTCTCTGTACGTGTTACTTATGGTTTTAATTTGCTATTTATTTCGTATCTATTAGTAGTGATAAGACAGGAGCCTTGAGCTGAGTCACATAGAGGACGGACGCGTACATAGGTAATATTGACTGTCTAATGTCTAAAACAAACATGGCCGCACTTCACGTAGGTAATACATGACTGCTAGATGATTTTCCTTGAACATATCCATTAGATCAAATGAAAATGCAATTTAAACTGAAAGGCGAAGGTCGTGAATCAAGTGTTCTGCTGAGTCGAATCGATCTGTCAAGTTCCGAGTCTGAGATTTGTGCAGAATAAATTAAGCATTGTTGTGTCGGAGTCGGAACGTGAAGGAATCGAGTCGTTCTACTCACTTACCGAGACGGATGTTTGATATGAGGAAATGGTTGCATAACAGGGTCGGCGTGGCGCGGCGTCGCAGGCGTCGCGGCGGCAACGCACATACTCCACACCGCAGGAATTCCGGCACGCGTAACATTCTTCCAAACAACAACCTGCACATCGCAGCGACTCACATCGGGTCACCTGAAAAACCAGAAGCAATCAATACCAGTCTGTCCAGAAAACATAAATTATTGTAGCTATGTGTATAAACAGTGGACAGACATTGAAGTGGAAGTTAGTCAGGTGACCCGTTGGAGCGTGCGGAACATTGCGAATGCGGCGTGTGGCGCGGTCGTCGGTGAGGCACTGACGGCTCGGCTGTCGGCTGCCGCCGGCCGCTCCTGCATTGCGGCGCGCAGTCGCACTCGCGCGCGCATGACCTTGGCATTGAACTTGGCAATGGGCCGGCGCGGGGGCCGCGGGCCGGGCCGCGATGCACCGGCATCGGCAGCTGCACCGCCCCTCTCCCGCCAGCCTTCCGTCATCACCGCGCGCCCAACCCAAACCTGATCCCTTTAAATTTAGTGGCCCGCTCCGCCGTTACCCAATAGAAAAACGTTTCTATGTTACACATCGCATCCCTTGTGTAAAATGATGCTAGCGCGAGATTTACGACTGTTATTTCCCTTGTCATCGATTACTTTTCGCACTGACTTTTTTGTGGTTACTTGAAGATACTCGTAGTCATAGTCACATAGCTTGTTCGCGTGGCATTCTGATGTAACGTAGCCGGAGCGCAAAAACTAGACGCTGTTTATGAGTGGTTGAGCTACCGAGTCGGCCATTTTTGTGTTCGTTTGAATAGTGTTTCGGATGGTTCATATCCGAAAAGAAATGTTACGGGAAAATGTTAGCTACGGAATTGACGTAATCAAATTCATCGTGTTACAAAATGAGTTATCTGGATGATGTGGCGTCTTCATACACGTGTCGGGGTAAGGGAGGAGGAGGTGTGGGCGACGGGGCGAGGGCTGCGAGGGGGGGATGTTGGGCGAAGTTCGGAGATCGATGAGGCGCGCGCACGGCCCGCGGCCCCTCGAGCCTGCGTCGCCTCGCCAACTGCCGTCCGGGGACCGATTCTGACGAAATACAAGTACTTCGTATTTACACTGATTCCATCTATCTATATAGACGAGCCCGATACTCCTGGCCGTCGTCAGGCCAAACGAGGTAATTCTTATGATGAACGCGAGCCAAACGAGTTCTCTTGTTTTGTTTTGGTGAAAATATTACCGCCACTACCGGTTCTTTGTAAAACAGAAGCAACACAAGTTAGTTTGGTTGCCTAACTTTAGTTGTGATCAGGGTAATCAATAGAAGAAACTTTCTTCCATCACAAGCTGTGAGTTTCGTTCGTAGAACAAGAGTACCTATACATCAAAGGTAATTGGAACGGGCTAAATTGGATATGCTCCGAGCAAGTCCTGAGTTTCAGCAAAACTTTACTATTACTAGGCTCGTCTTTATTGTGAATCCAGAGAAATTACTTAATAGCCTCGAAACTTAGTTCCCTACTTTGTTTGCCTAGGACCTTTCGAATACCAAAAGCGATGAATTCATGACAAAGTTTAACCTTTTCACAAAATAGGTGGCTATGTCGATGTCGACCCATTTTCTTTGCCATTATATTATAATTTTACGCGAATGAAATCATTATGCTGTTTGCTGTGATGTGAATGACATTGTGATGGACATATTCCATGTCCGTTCCTATTATCTTTGGCCTTACGAGATCATTCTATACATAGAGCAGGCTACGCTCGATGTTTCCTTGTGCTAACGAATCAACTGAGGAGTTCCGGAAGAGAACGCTGGGTACGACATGGCTTAGTGGATGAGTGTCTGGAATTTGGTTGCAATGATGATACGATGGTACCTACTACATAGAAACAAAAAAAGTATACTTTTTTGGCAAGACTCACACTTCATGATATATGTATGTATACGGATATCTCACGTCTTAAATTGAGTTTGTTTAGTCGGCACCATGGCTCATAAATGAAGGGCTGCGGAAGTTATGAGTTAGTCTCACAGTATTTAGATTTTTGGATATCATCACTCTGTGTATTTTAAACACAACAAGCATTTATTTACTGTGTTAATTTATTTAATGTCTTATCATTCATTAACATTTATTTAATGTCTGTATCCTGGGTCAGATTTTGGAGGCCAAATTTGGTAACTTTCCGATTGCCAACTGAGTTGGAAGGTGGCCATACTATAAACTCTAATATGAAATGACGTCCGTCACGTTCGGGTTCGTTAGATTGAACCTAAACTTGCCTTCATATGACTTTTCTTTACAAAAGACTTACTTATCTTCCTGTTAGGGTAACGATAGAGTACATAGAGCACCTAATTAAGCACGTAACCATCACATAACGCAGGACTTCCTAACTGGGGGGACGCGCCCCCCTTGGGGGGGGGCGTAGTGTAATGCCAAGGGGGGCGGATAGAAATAAAACATGATTAAGTATTTTTTATCACATTAATTGAAATGTAGAGTTCATACATTTTTTTAAATCGACGTCATCATTTTTATATGAGCAGGTCAGGGACGCGTGACGCGTGTGGGTAATATAAATGCAAGGTTACAAGGCCTTCATGTCACCTGTTTATGGTCCAGTAAACAAGTAATGTACGTGCTTGTGAGTAAAGTTGCATGTTACACTGTAAATTGTACGTCGTTGTGAAAATGTAGAATTAAAGTGCAAGTTAAAAACCGAAGGCACGCGGCAGCAGCAGACTACATGTCGCTGCGGCACTGTTATCTTTGCATTTGTGCCTTTTTGAAGCACCGTTGACAGCGTACCTATATCGAGATTGTTATGAAATAACGAGTGCCAAATGTAGTGTTCAATTTACTGGCTTCTTTGCAGTCATTTTTATTTGCCACATTCATACAATCACACCTCTGCTCCAAACACGGGGTATGCAGACCGTTTCTAGCATAATCATGGGTTTAAAATTTATGAAAGAGGTATTTATAATAGTGATGCGTTACTAAGTAGCCTGTGTATTTAACTTGTGCTTTTTGCTAAAGTAAAAATTCAAATAAATTGTCAAACTTCTCTACAAATGCTTAGGAATTGCCATATTTTGCGCTGTTTTTGATGGGTCTTATTTTAAATTTGTTGTTCTTTTAGTTATAAAAAACGATTACATTCATTAAAACCGCAGGAACACACAGCAAGTCGAAAATGGCCGACAATCGTAATCCCTAACGAACTTTTTCGTGAAATTAATTACTCCGATGCAAAAACAAGATGGTGGAGGATACACACCTGTATATAAATAATATCCACGAAAGTACATAAGTAGCTAATTACTCAGTGAAGGTGCTTTAGGTACCACACTATTTAAAGGTCAGAACGAATAGGACTAAAGGGGGAATATTTCTTAATAATTATATAGATCAGTAGCATTAACAGGTAGGTATTTAGTGTAGCTGTGACAAAGGTCAACTGAGACCACAATATGCAAAAGACATGTTTTGTACTATGTAAACTAAGCTTATGAATAAGTTATATAGTTTTTGTAAGCTACATTGACAACGATACTACGAAAGAAAATGAACTTAGCTACTGCAAAAAAACTACTTCTGCATAAATAGAGATGCCTCGAACCGAAATACTAAAAAAAAAAAAAATTAGGTCGAATTGAGAACCTCCTCCTTTTTGAAGTCGGTTAAAATAGGTACAGTACAGTCGAGTTCATAAATATATGAGCAAAAAAATGCCAAATATGTAAACTTTTGCACCTTATTGTCAATGTAATAAAGGTGTACAGATATTTTTGAACCCTCAGTTTTCCTCATATATTAATGAACTCGACCGTACCAATTGATTCCCGACCCACCACAGAACGTTTTCATAATAAGCGTTTAAAATATTTCCTCTCTCAAGCATGCCACGTAAAGCGTAATGTCTAATGTCACTTTGAATATCTCTGTAAATAGGTTCTATGGTGGGTCAAGCATCAATGGTACTTATTCGCTGTCCCGTTAATAAATACAAAAACAACCAAAAACCCATTAACAAGAGCTCGTTTCTATTTATAAACACCAAACAGCTGTACATAGAGTTCTGCGTACAGCATATGATGCGGCGCAACCCCTGATATTGTTTTTAATCATGGCTTCGTTTTCTGTTCATCCGTCCCGCTCCCCCGTCACACGGAGAGAGCAAGACGGATATACAATTTCCGAGTTTTCCGATGACGTCCGACTCCCTGGCCTTGTGTCCTTGGAGGGAATCGATCGGCGCGCACTCAGCTGGCTCAGCCCAAGTTTATGCGTATTTCGATAATGAATAGGTACATTGTTTGGAAAATTTCAAGGGGAGAATTGGGGAAACTATCCCAACTATCTGTCTCTTTCGCGCCGGTGGTTTAACGCGAGGATAGAGCAGGATCATCGGTATTTTGATGGTTTCATTTTTCAAATTGTTTACTGTTTGTGTCTATTCTTAATGGGGAGAGTAAATTAGTAGGTAAGTAAGTACATTATTTGGAATACGAAGGATCTTTCTACGCAGTAGACGACAAAGAGGCTGTGGGCGGTCTATTTGGAAAGATTTTTCTGGAAGTGCTTAGCAACCTTCCTGGCAACGGGAGAGGAAAATCGATACGGCAAAATATAACCTTACTAAGCCTTTCCTTGGTTGAGATATAACGTTACCGTGTTGTTACACGTGTTACTTAGCCAGCTTGGAAACATAATTGAAAATAATTTTTATTTAGGTAGGTAACTACTTGCGTGTTTTTTTCTTATTAGCACGGCAAGACGCGAGTTGTTTCTAGTAAAAATGACTGGCAAGTAGGTGGACATTATAGCCAATCTCGCGCGCGACTTGAATCGCGCCTAGCCGTCCAAAGCCGGGTTCTAATCAAATACAGATATACCTAAAGACCAAACACGCATCACTTTTCGGCCAAATAAAGTCAAAATTATGTGAAATTACCCGTGACCATAGGGCTGCTGCATTTCTCGCCCAACGGATCAGCCGCCTTAGCACGACAAGGCGCGAGTAGAGATACGCGCGACATAGACAATACCTGTCACTGTCTTACTAGAGACGTCAGAAAGTGACAGGTAGACTATCCCGCGCGCGACGCGACTAGAGCGTGTTGCCGTGCTAAACCTACAGTTTTGTAAACCAGGGCGGAAATGTAGCCAGCGTCATGGGTACTTTGCCGCAGGGGAGTGATTTGGGTTTGGGGGACATTTGTACATAATGTGTAGCCCAAACTTATTTGGGCTAGTTCTAGAATAATATTTTTTAGGATGTTTTCTGTATATTTAATAGTAACTGACTATTTAAAAATAAAAGAGAGTTTCATAGATGATCGTTGTCCCTCATTGATTAAATTTAAAAAATGCACGTGAGGGCTAATTTTGTTATTGCAAGCTACACAGCCAACGTGCTTTTTCCGCGTAATAATACTTCGGTGGTTTGGGTTTTGGCCAGAAATATGCTCTCGGCTATGTTTTTTTGGCCGGGTCGTTACTCTGGCCACCGAGCAGAGAAACCGACGCAAAAAGCGGTCCAAGCAAAAACTAGAATCATTGGATGCTAATTGGAGACTGCCATTGACAAACTGTGCAAATTATTATTGATAGCTGGATGACCTGGGTTGGGTTGTTGTCAAGGAATAGATAGATACTTAGATCTTTATGTCATTTTGAAAATTAAATTACTACACTATTTGAAATGTCACAACATAATAAATTCACAAAAGGATCGTCATACATACAAGTAAATAATAAAAATGTATTAAAAAAGGTCCCAATTGTAACTAAAATAAAATTTAGAATTAATAAGAATAAAAATAAAAGAAACAAATAAATAGTTCATAGTTCATTATTAAAGGAAGAGTTACGCATTAAATTTTTAAACAGTACGAGAAGCTTTAGGTAGGTACTGAAAAAAATAAAATAAAAGTGACCGTACAACGGGGTGAATAGGGACAAAACTAACAATCGAATCATTATTAGCGACCGAAAATCAGGATTTTTTAACTCACTACAGTTTATTACACAGTGAATATCATGGTAAATAATTTAACGCTGACAATCAAATCTCGATGAAGTTTGCAGACTTAATTTTATTTATAAACGTTCCAGTCACTTACATTGTGTGTCACTATTTTTATAAATAGTTTTTTTTTAATGATTTTAGGTTCTATTGCATAACTCTAAAGATGAAAAATGGGATACCCCTAGCCCTAATCTTGTAGCGTATTTGGAGTGACATGGGCTTTTATTGTCAAGGTGAATTGAACAAATTATCGGATCGACATTTTTAGTTAACTTTACTAGGTATAACTTCATTCGTTTAATTGAAATATTATTATTCACTTAATTAGTGGCGTATAAAAACCACTGCATCCCTTTGTTATCCCTTATCACCCCTTTAATAACACAACTGCCTTGGCAATTTCCACTAACCCCATTTTACAGTATACTCATCCCTTTCTCCTTTCATAAGGACAAAAGGAGACAGCGGAAATAGGAAATATTGCAGATAGCCCAGCGTCCAGTCACTATTGCATTTTCAAGTAAACTGTACATATTAACATAAAACCACCGTGAGACTTGGAAACACTCACGTCTTTATATCGAGATTAGCTCAACATGTTTCGGGCCAATTCGTGACTCATCATCGAGAGCATCACTCCACAGTTGCGGACGACGCGCACTGCGTGCCGCTACTCTTTTAAAATTCATATTCATATTAATTTGTTTCGCAACATGGTACAGGAACCATGGTGTGATATCCCAACTAACAAAAATTACTCTTGTAGTGGCTTATATTGCCAAAAATAATAGTCTTATAAGAGCCATATTATCGCTAATAAGGGTGCGTTTGGGCACAAATTATAAGGCCAACAAACTTATAGGCCCCTTATAATGGCTTTGTTGTTAGCTTTTTTGTCTTATAAATGCTTTATTATGGCAAACAACAAGGAATATACACTTATAGTGGCTCGCGGAATGCTCTAAAAAGGTCAATACACTTATAGTGGCTTGCGGAATGCTCTTAAAAAGCCAATATACTTCAGAGAGACATATTGACCGCGTTAATAAGTGCAATATTCCTTATACTTGTTTTATTGTTGACCAATACAAGGGAGTAACACTCATAGCAGCAAAAAAAGACTCTCAATAAGCCGTTACCCCTTAAAACTGTGTGTTCATGACTGCAAGAAGTGTATTTGATACAAACTTATTTTGGCAGCAGTTTAGCAAAAAAAGGAAGACGTTAGCCATTTTAATGAAAAGTGACAGGTAAGTTTTTGATTTATTTCGATGTGGTTTACGTGATTATGTGCTTGTTTATAGTGAAAACTGTCTGGAAATTCAAGCCCATTGTGAAATGTGGTACGCAATGTGCTGTGTTATCAACGCGCCCTTGAATTTGAGTTGTTTTATGCCAAAAATATGGTTAATTAATCAATTATGACTTAATCAATGCTATTATAAGAGCACAAGCAATTTGCAAATCCTCTACAAAGCTTCTATAAGAGTAAAAGCTTATTATGGCAACGAATTTTGCCTATGCTACCGCCATTTTTCATATGTTAGGGTTCCGTTTTTCATAAGTGAAATCCCGTACAGTTTATAACTATGAATAGTATGAATTCTGCTTACAGATTTTACAATGATATTTGCAGATGTTAACAAATTACTCAAAAAAAGAGACAGTATGCAACAGTTTACGTTTATTTAGTTTAATAGTTTCGTAAAACCAAATGGAAAATTTCAGATTTGCGGATTGATTACATGTTTTCAATTTTATATCGTGCTAGATATTTATGCGGTTCATCTATGATTCGATATTAGAGCTGGTGGTGGGATTCCTACATAATTTTGATTTCCTGTCCTGTTCATTGTCATGTTCATGTTCCATAAAATGATCTTCTACGGAACCACTGCCTGATGCTTGGGTATCTGCTTGATCATTTTGTAGCATGACAGATGTAGCACCAACGGGTGTAATGCGCGAAGCCATGTTTTCATAAATCTTTTTTACCTTTCTGCTATATCCACCGGTCCTTTTAAACTTTTTCCACTCTTTTGAATCCACAATTTCCATGTATTTTAATAACCTTTGTAATGAATTCAGATTTTTCAAAATGGCGAATTTTGTTGTGTTAAAAACTGTTATATAACCATAAAGAGGATAAAACTCTTATAATTGCTATATAAAAGGAAATGAACTGCTTCAAGCCTTATCAAGGCCATATAGCATGCCTTTTGTTGGATAAACGTCTTTTAATATGCTCCTTTGAGCCGGAAAGACTTTTAGTTGCCTTGTGCATTACTTTAATAAGTACGATTGGCCATATTAAAAGACTTATACCGCTTAAGACTTATACAAATATTACACCGCTAAAAAGCAATATAAGAGGCCTCTATAAGAAGAGGATATTTTTTAACTCTTATAAACGCCTTATAAAATGCTTCTATGAGGTAAAAAGTGTCATAGTTACCTTCTGAATTACTTTTATAAGAATGATTGGCCATATTTAAAGCCTTTACATGGCTTTTAATTATTATATGGCTAAACAGCTATATACAAGGCCTCTATAAGAAAAGGACATTTTGAACTCTTATAAACGTCTTATAAAATGCTTCTATGAGGTGAAAAGTGTCATAGTTACCTTCTGGATAACTTTTATAAAAATGATTGGCCATATTCAAAGCCTTTAAATGGTTTTTATATTATTATATGGCTAAAAAGCAATCTAAGAAGCCTGTATAAGAAGACTCCATTTTGAATTCTTATTGTAGCCATGTAAATTGGATTTATTAACGTCTACCCAGCCAGATTATAAGAGTTAAGGTAATATTAGCCAAATCTTCTTATAGTGTGCCGCTTTAAGTCACACTGACATAATGAATGCTCTTTTAAAACCACTATGAGGGCGTAAGCCTTATAGAATAAATTTTATAAGGTTAAATTGTTTGTTGGGATAGCTTTCAGTCATAAAGCTTAATGCTTGGTACATACAATTAATGGATCAATCTATACAACTGCTCAATTTTTTTGTTACCTACTACTTGCGATCCCGCTATATTTGTGTTTCATTTTACTCCTCCATAAATTCCGTTATTGAATAATACAAGACTTATCATTTTTGCAAAAGTATTTTTTTAGTTGATTTATGAAATTGATTAGACATTTAATATAATATTTTTATAGACCTATAATAACTGTACTGTTTTCGTAAATTTCCAAACTATGTAAGTTTATGGGTTTGACGAGCACTAGTAGAAAATTTAAATAGATGAATGTTCTTTCTGACAAATGTAGCGGTTTCTAAAATAGGTATACTATAAAGATGGAAGGGCCAATATTTTGAAATTTTGGAAAAACGGTTTACTGGTTGTTTGGCGCATATTGCTTACTTCTGCAAGATAAACATTCGCGCCTTCTCAACGCAACTGACAGCGGTTCACAACTACCCACATTTTCGTCAACACTTTCACTATTATTGCCAAACACAAACAACATCTATACTACAATTATCAACAACTATATAATCTCAGCGTAAAATAAAAATAAGCGACGTCGCGAGATGACGTAAATAATGACGCGCTTGCTTCAAACGTGACGTCGTTGCGGCGTATGACGTCAGAGAACTTGCAACGCTCTTCTTGGCTGGAGAAAATAATGACTTATTGAAAGAGAGAGCTTCGTGCTGAGGGAGGGTTGGACAGTTGTATACACTTAAACAGGGCGTTCCAAGACTATGTGTCAAGAAGCTAAAGTAGAATCTACTAACTATCTAAATATCTGATATTTGTAATATTATCTACAGGGTAACTTTTAAGTCGTGAACAGAAACATTTTTTTCTAGGATATTATTACATGGTATATTTTGTAAATGGAACCCATTTTTTTTTACTTAACGCATACATACATCACGCCCGTATTTCCAAATGGGGTAGGCAGATCATACGAAACGCTACACAGACAAAACAAATTTCTTGGCCACTTCCAGCATATTTTTTAGGTTATATGTTGGCAGGTATAATAGTGACAGGTTGCTAGCCTGTCGCCTAAAATAAGTACACCTTAACCTATTTCTTTAGTCGCCTCTTACGAAACCCACGGAAGAAAAGGAGAGGTGTTATTCTAAACCCGACACCACACAAAACAATTTTATGTATGAATTTTGCTAAATGGAGACCAAAATGTTTGTAATTCACATTCACATGTCTTAAAATATTTTTGCTATATAAACTGTTTGATATTAATCTATTTTATACATACATACATATACTCACGCCTGTATTCCCATGAGGGGTAGGCAGAGCACATGAATTCAAAAATCCAGTGCCACGTTTAGCAAATTCAGGGTAACCAGATAGTTAAACGTGATATTGTAGTGACAGGTTGCTAGCCCATCGCCCACAATACACTAACCCTTTCCCACAGTCGACTCTTACGACACCCACGGGAAGAAAGGGGGAGGTGCTATTCTAACCCGGCACCACACGGGGTAAATTAATTAATAGATATTATTGTGTGGTACTATTGCCCCTTACTATCCTAACATACCCCACAAGCAATTTTTAAGTTTTTCTCCTGTGGTTGTCATTAACAATAACCATCAAATGGTGTCGGATCGGTGATGGAACGTGAAATGGTCATGGTTTTGTCAATATACGCTCTATACGCACTGCCTACCTCATTAGGGAATACAGGCGTGATGTATGTACAGTCACGAACCGGGATTGTTAAGCCACTTGCCATTGTTCGCAATTTGGACGTGTAATCAATGACCGATGTGACCCACTAGATGTCTGCTATTGGATTAGTATTACACGACCAAGTTACAAACATAGGTAAGTTCTCAACAATCCCTGTTCGCGATGGTACGTAGGTATGTAAATATTATTCTCATTCAGGACATCTTTTGGGGTGAAGGTGTGATGTTTAATGTACTTTATGTAAGTAAATAAAAACAGATACTGTATTAATTTACGCAATGAAATTAATTTTTAATGACGCATAACTGACAATATTTACTACAGTCGTATGTTTGGATTGCGTTGGTTAGACTCGATTTTGGGATCTCATATTTGGTATCTAAGTAGGTATATCAATTCTATCAATTCTACAATTACCTCTTCGCGTTCCTAAAAAAAGTTTTGACGGACAGACAGCCAGCTGACGAAGTGATCTTGTTTTTTTTAGCCTAAAGTATATGCCACTGTTCAAGTGATCTTGTAATCTTATAAAATTAAGCCAGTAACTATTTTTTTTAATACGTAACCCTAACAGATTTCATACAAAAATAGAGAGTTTTTCACTGGTTGTCCAATAAATTATAAATTACGTGCTACATTGTTGTATATTAAGTATATTATATTACCTATTATTTATTATACTTGCTTTGTAATTCCAATTACAAACTACCTATAACCGACCCTATATGCAATTTAACCACCAAACTCCGCCAATCAAATAAAAAAAAAAACCGCATTTCAATAGACTCAAAGCCACTCCTTATTACAAGGATTACAACATCAGGTTCGTATAATTTTTTAGGGCGAAAAATAAGTATCTACCTGTCCTGTACCAACTTAGAAGGTAACAATTGTTCGACACATCCCAAGCGCCACCTCTCGGTAAATGAGCAAAAAATACCATAGACATCACATTATCTAGCGAAACAACCCCTAATAAACAGATTTCACTAGAAGGCGGGGGTCGGTCGATAGAAGACGCCCCCAACCCCACACAGCTTCCCCTGACCTATATAGGGGGTGGACGCACACTCTGAAAACTCACACACGCGCAGTACCGCGTCGTAGTGTGGGTGGATCGCATTGCCGGAGATAAATGCCCTTGATATTTCAAAAGGTACACGTGTAATTCTTCTGGCAATTAATTTGGTTATAACGTTAGGTTTGCGAGAAGAACAGACGCCATTTTATAAAATGTGTTCCATTTTTTTTTATTGAAAAAATAAATGGCTTTTCGTACAGAAAAAAGAATTGGCCCCATTTTTTTTGATCGCCACTTAGTTATGAATAAGTGTAACGAAACGGAAAACTTTTTTTGCGGATTTTTTTTAACTACCGTATCAAATCGATTTATCTAAATAAAGAAAAAAAAGTAAATGTACATTTTTTTTAAATGGCCCACAGATAGTGACGTGAATGTTATAGCTTTATTTTTAAGGGTAGACGAGGCGAGAGTTCCTGAATGTTCGCGCGTTCGGATTTCAAAATGGCGGATGCCTGGTGTTTTGTTATTGCGTGCGTGGCGTCCCGGGTGACTGTCAATTAGGTATTTGATGGATTATGACATTTTCAATTCTGTGGAGCTAAATTACCTTCTGCGCAAAGTAGTCAACAACCAGTTTGACGATTTCACAAATGAAAAAATAGATTTTCTGGTGGAAATTGCGCAAGTGATTAGGCAAATCAAAAATATTAGAAAATACTAAGTAATTATAACAGTCAGTCTTTCAATTAGGAGCCTATGACGTAATTATGATCTAAATTCCGGTAATGAACAGGACTACCGTGTCAAATGTTTTAGGAAGGCTTGCTCTATTTTTAGAATTTAGATTAAAAATACCTACTTATATTCCTCATATACCTACTTACATTTTTGTGTTACTCTTATTAAAAATGGAATAAAGCTTGATATCAGATTTAAAAATACATGACCATTGATTTTATGTGCATACGCCATAATCGACATCCCTAAGGCTACTAAGCGTAGGTGCACCCTTACATACACTTGACTGACATCTGTACCTTGTTGTTTTGTGTCTCAAGTTAGACAGTGACAGGTACATAGCCTATATCGCGCGTGACTTGTATCGCGCTTTGCCGTTCTAAGCTGGCTATTCTAGATATATGACACTGTAGCAAACGTGCTAACGGATAGACGGATGTATGTACAGCGGAGTGTCAGTAACAGAGTGAACCCTTTGATACGGAACCCTAAATATGTTCAATAGATTACAATTTCTTATTCAGAATGCGGTGTTGTGCCGGAAGGACCAAAACCTGACCTGCCCAAACATACCCTTGCGAAGAGAAGCGACCGGAACACTACAGAACCTCCGATACTCTATGCTGAAAAGGGCAATAGGGTAGCTGACTGTTGTAGAAATATTCAGTTGCTCAAAAGGTGTTATTTTTCGTAGCTACTAATCGTGCGCAAAGTTACATTTTTCGCACTATTGCTTTTTTTTACTTTTTAATTTTTTTGTTTCGCATAGTTTTAGCACTGTTGATGGCTGCATGGTATTAGACGCCATTTGTCCGTGCTTTCAACCGTGGAAAATTATATAGCTGTCAAATATCTGCGACACGTTAAAGTGATTAAAGTATATAATTTT
The DNA here is from genome assembly GCA_005406045.1 of Adoxophyes honmai. Taxonomy (NCBI): domain Eukaryota; kingdom Metazoa; phylum Arthropoda; class Insecta; order Lepidoptera; family Tortricidae; genus Adoxophyes; species Adoxophyes honmai. The sequence goes on from BHDV01036453.1 coordinate 176,543, forward strand.
ATTCATTTATCCAGTTTCATTTTTGTAACACTCTATATTTTTTCGCAAAAGAAAAAAAATTGTTTGACACCCACGCGGAAACGTCATTTTCACACAAGCTCACTCGTAGTAGACACCTCTATTAGTTTAGTAACAAATTTTCTCCATTAAGTGCATCAAAAAGTAACTACATTTCAGACTTTTTATCTCTCAGAGTTTGACTGAAGAAATCCCTTAAGGTAGGTATACATCCGCTTTTGTATTTCAACACCTTGTTTTTAAAATCACTAAAATTATGTGTTCCAAGTTATAATATGCAATTATGTACCTACTTATGATTCATTAATTCATTACTTATATCGATTAATATCATTATCCCAAAAGTATGTTTAGAAAGATAGGTCTACATCCAACAATAATACTTAACAAGTTCTCAATCTATTTCTTTAGTCGCCTCTTAAAACATCCGCCGAAGCAAAGGAAAGGTGCAATTCTAAGCTCAACACCAACTGCCAAAAGACGCCTTTAATTAAATATGGTTTCTAGTTCAATTAACAAACAAAACTTAGTTTATATTTTTACTAATGAACATGATTAGGTTTAATCAATAATAAATCATGGGAGGGGAAATAAAATGTTAGAAAATCTTGTTGACATGGCAAAATCTAATATAGATTCTTCTTTCTTCGGACTTTTAAGTCTTTTCTGTTTTTGAGGGATTTACCTAGTATGTAAATTTTACGTAGAGGTGCGGCCATCTTGCGAGATTTGAAAGGTACTAACTTGTTACACGGGCAACACTGTTTGTCTATGGAAAACTCTCGTTGTCTTGTCAATCAATGAACGTCAAACAACAATTTGTTTACTTGTTAAATCCTACCAAACAACCGAAATTACTAACTAGCGAAAGATTGTATAAAACGCGTACCGAACTGCCAACGAAGAAACAACAATAAATATGTAAATATATTTCGCTTAAAAATATATGTTATGACTGTTATTAAATTTGACGTAACGTCCTTGTTATTTTACGGAAAGTTGCTATATTGAGGCATCGGAAACTAGTGCCCTTATGATCCTGACAAAAGAGGTCATTTTGGTTAGTCTTTACTTTAATGGACAGCGTATTTAGAATTAGCTCTACGCAGTATAAAGATCGGTACACGATGTTAGTTCCTAAACCGCCCACCAGGGGCACGATGTGAAAATTATGGATTTCAGTTTACACCATAAAAATAAATAGGCATATTAGTTGAATACACGGGTTTACCTACTGAAAAGTTTGATCAAAATGTGAGAATTTTAGTCAGGTTGTTAATAGCCAAGTATGATTAGTGTCCCATTGTTTTATTCCTTTTCAAAACTTATATACCTAAAGCAATCAAGCTACAGTTTTTCTAATGGTTTTATAAGTATATGCAACTTTTTTGCGAATTGCGAAACCTCAACAAACCAGGGCAATGATAATTACTTTGAGTCACACAGTGTCCAAGTGTCTAGTGTTTATGTTTTGGTCATGCTTTCAACTTTATCTGCATTACGCGCCTTATCAGTGGCTAGGAATTTGCGAATAACATTTTATTTCAACGCCTGCCGACTGAACTCGCCACATAAAGGTAGAAACAATACACAATGGAATTACACCCATACCTATTGTATTATAAAAAATCCCAGCTGTTTGCTCTGCGCTCGAGGCGATGACGTGATACGCAAAATTACAGTCCGGTACCCAAGACATCCATTTTGAAACGGGTCTGAACCAAGCAGCGAATCAGCTGAATACCTACATAAAGCGACGCCGTTCCGCACAGAACCCTAGCAGATCACGCCTAGATATAATTACACAGGTACATACAAACATCGATTTTCTCTCGTCCACGGTGACAATAAATTATACAAAAATTACCTTTGCTCATGGCCATGGATTCAGGTAGCACTCGCACTGTAACTGCGTAGCGCGGCGCCCTATTGGCTTTTGTGGTTGTTAGGAAGAGGGCGCAAGTGTGCCGGCCGGCTGCGGCGGCGGCGCGCGTCGGAATCGGCCTCGACCTTGGCCGCCAAACACGCGCATGCGCGCCTCGGCCCCCTCGTCGCTTCCCCGCCAATTATGTCATTATGTTAGGCTGGGACCAGAGTGGAGATGATCGCGAGTTTTCTTCGGCTATCGAAGAACTGTCGAGCGTACGAAACTAGACATTCTAAACATATTTATGCAAGTAGGCTCCTAAGAACGGTTTAAGACGTGAGTTCACTCATAACTCTTAGATCTTAGATAATTTTAAGGGTTCATTCGTGTTTCAATCAATGTGAACACAGTAGGTATCCGTCCGTGCTGAGTCTGACTGACCTTGCCTATTTTTGGTTAAAATTTTAGAATCTGCCATGGCTCAAATACTGTCGAATTGTCTTTAGTCCTTTAAAACCAACTGCAACATTATCCAGTCAACTGAATTAGGCAAAGATTCTGTATGTGTGGAACACTTTGGTATCAGCAAATTGAAACGAGTGTGTTACGAGTATCATTTATTAACCTTTTGAACGCCAAGGCGCGAAGTGAAACGCTGTCCTCCTGACGCCAAGGCAAAAATCGTTTCAAATACGAACGAACAATAGTGATGTCACAACCGCATATCGATATTACCGATATTACAATTGATTTCAGCCATTGAACCCTTTATATTTTACCTCATACATTACCACAACGTTTTCCATATAATTTTCATGAATTTGCGTGTAATTACTATCATTGAAAACCTTTAAAAATTAAAACTTTGCTGTAACTTTCATTATTATTTTGCAATGGAACCACTTCACTACTTTGCTGATGACGTCATACTTCGACGTTCGTTGCCGTCATTGGCGCTGGGGGCAGTGGAAATTAGAATAGTGCTAGTGTTGGGAACGTAATCAAAACAAAAATTGTTCTTTTCGATGTTTCGGGAACTGGGAACTAGGTATATAAATTGGAATGAAAATACATTTGGTTTTTAGTGTAAATATAATGTATATTTTGTACAAAATAGACAAACAAATAATCTCAGATGTTTAATTTAGGTACGTACATACTTAAAAAATAAGTTCTGTCTGATCACAGTTTCTTTGATTATCACGATTTATTTAGGTAATTATTTTGGTAAAGATAGTTGATAGTTCAATTCAGTTGTGCGAGCGGCACTATGTGTGCGTGCGCTTGTAAATACGTCACTGCTACTACATACAAATGAAATCTGTGTATTTACAAGCGAACGCACAAATAGCGCCGCGCGCATAATTGAGTTGAACTATCTGTACATAGTTTCGTTAGTCTAACACAGTGAATAGGATATAGGTATTACACAAAAATCAATAATATTCAAAAATAAGTATTAAAGCGAGCATAAAATTTTGTATAATCAACACATTGCACAATTATTCTAAGCAAATACAATCTAAATTTTAAATAAAAAACACCCGTGTTACAGGACTCCCCACTACTTTCGTTCAGTTGTAAAACACAGACCCGAGTAGATAATGCATAAGGATTAATATTATTACCTTTTAGTTTTTTTAATTCCTTGGCGTGGATGTTAACTGAAAACAAAGATAATAAAGTCGCTCGAGTGAGGGCTTTATGGTATGCACCTGCACATAAAGCAATAAATCTTACATTTTTTGCACGTAGCTCTTTCTTTGTTTGTCGGCGAGCCGGCTAGTATTCAATGCCCCGCTCACATTCTCTGTCCCTTACAAACACGGCGCGCGACTTATTTAAAGTTTATGATGCCCTTGTCTTGCGAGATTCGAAGTATTTTAGTGTGTTCAAAATCACGTGTTATCGCAAAAAAAAGAGAACGAAAATATTCTAGACAGATTAATTAATTATTATTTAATTGTTTGTATAGGGAAAAACCCATTTAATAGTGTCGTAAAACAAAAACAAAAAACGTTTATTTAAATAATAGGAATATCCACTTGCTAGGCGTTCGCGATTTATTGTATTTAGACACCTGCAGTAGCAGACGGAAACTTAAAATAAAAACATAAACTCCCAACGTATTTTTTCTTTACCTAAATATGTACTACTATTTCTTTGTTTAAATAATATACATAGAAATATCAAAAACAAATTGAAAGACTATCAAGTGCGAACGGTCTTAGCACTTTCTTCATTCATTCAACTTTCATGGATAAACGGCGGACCCTGTATTCACATTGGCGGACCCCTACGGGTCCGCGGACCACAGGTTAAGAAACACTGCGTTATTTGATAGAATATGCGTATTAAAAATTTACTTACCTCAAAATCTTCTTATTCAACTTCTTCGAACACAACGTCTTCGATTTCATCGTCAGTATCGACACCTTCCAAAATTCGAACGAAGTAACTCCTCTGTACTCATTTGGCTACTATCGACACTCATTTTTGCGCCTGTGTCGTCAACTCGTAACGTGCTCTCACTTCAAGGGCGCACGGAGCCCGGAGCAGTGACAAGCTTTCGCACATAAGGGTCTTAAAAAAAATTTTGTCGATTATTATTACCAAGAAGAAACGAACAGTCACGTGCCGTTCTAGCGCTCAGATGTATTCATTGGGTTTTGGGTTGTATTGCGAATAGATCCGTCAGACGTTTAAATTTGACTTTAGTAAAAGGGAAATTATAATTTAATAACACGTTCCGCCTTAGTAATTTTTTTTTTCGCAAAATTTCCAAATTATGTATCTCACCGTTTAAACTGTCTCTGAACTACGGCAAACATTACAAAACCAAAATCAGCTAAATCGGCTCAGCTGTTCTCGAGTTTTAGCGAGACTAACGAACAGCAATTCCTTTTTTTATTTATATAGACGGATATTATATTTCAGTATTCCTTAAATCTTTTTCGCTGTAAAACATGGGGGACCGCGGAACCCCAAACATATGCCCACGGACCCCCAAGGGCCCGCGGACCACAGGTTAGGGATCTGTCATATCGATAACTAAAAGAAGGCATTGCTGTGCGTCCCATCACTAGGCGACGTTACACGGCGTCTTTGGCGCTGCAGGCAGTGTAATCTAGCCAATTGAAGTTTGCTCTTAGAAAATGCTTGTTTTTTTTCGAATGGTGCTGTATTATTTTATTTAAATTAGGTATAAAATAACTTACACTACCTATAAATAAAGTAAACCAAGAAAAATTGTTGAAGCGTTTTATATTTCATAGTTCTCTCGCAATAACTTCGGCCCGCCATATAACGTCGTGGCGTTACGGGCACTGATTTGCGATGACGTGAAATGACGGCTTTGGCGGTCAAAAGGTTAAGTAGGTACATATTTGGGAAAGACTCCAATAGAGAGATCTCTCTTCAGGCAGATGTTATGCCTGGGGACCGAAGTCCATAGAGAGGAAGTTGGAAATTGTATTTATGCAACCGATCGTCGAAACTTCGATAGCGGGATGTAGGCTTCCTTTTTTCTTGACAGTAGAAGTTCTACCACTCGATGATAGATGGCGCTAGGTGTCCCTACACCAGCTCCCCTTTTTAGACCGGAGCGGAGGTCAGTGCGGAATCGCAGTGCAAGTCTGTGTTTCATGTTCTTGCAAGGGCCAGTTGCGTTTGCTCGAGCCGCGTTGGCGAGCGTTGATGATCCGCCGCGATTATCGGAGAACTAGTTGCTCCAATCCGATGCGATTGGCGGAGTAAGAACCTAATGAGCTACGTGCGGTTCACGTTGGATGCGTAGCTGGCTATGTGTAAGCTCCTTTCCTGCTTTCCCCCTTTTCTTAATTGGTTTGCCATAAACATTCGGATTTTAATGCCACCAAGTAGAAACCCAACCAAAGTAGCTGTCAGGATACAATAATTCGCTAACCGCCCCACTCATCAGTTAACTCACACTCTTACCTAGTCTGCTCGTTATTGCAAAACACAGGTCGCGTTCTATTAAATCTCTTTTTATAGGTCTGCTGCTTCCACGTAGACTGTTCGCATGTAAAACAAATCTCTACCCGCTCCCCTTATCACTAACATCCCAACCTTACCCAGTTTGCTCGCTGTTGCCAAACACAGGTCGCGCTCCACTGAGCCTCGATCTTATAGAATAGCACATAGATGGAAATTCTATGTATGAAATAAATCCACTAGGTAGAACTGTCTCTTTTTTACAACATGGCACGATGCTTCTACATACACAATTGATTCTTTAAAAACCGCCTGTTGACAGCCATTCCCATACCTAGTTGGTATGCTATGTATGGTAATGCTAAATATAGGTCGCGATCTATACATTAATAGTATGTAAAAGATCTAATCGCTTCGCTCGTCACTAAAGCCTCATTAGTACAAGATTTTCTCGCTGTCGCCAAATACAAGAAGCGTCAATACAATCGAAAGGTCCATTTTACATAGAGTGCTAGAATTCATTATCAGGAACGCCGACTTGCAATGAGGTCGATTTTGCATCACTTGCTTCGACCAGATCCCTGCATCGCTGTTCAATTCGTCTGTTCATTCGCTAAGGGGGTGCGCATCACAAAATCTTCTCACTCGTGGTCACAAGTTTTCTTTCTTACCTTTCTACGAGCTGTAATGACATGCCACTGCCCCTTTATGCTAAGCGTCCACTTGTCGGTATCGTACGCATCGGACGTATCGCACGCAACGGATTTTAGTATTCTTCGTATAGAAACTCATACAAGTGCGTCCACCTGTCCGCATCGTACGCATCGCATTTCGCCATATATCTGACAGAATGCGATGCGTCTGATGCGTGCGATGCGGACCTGTGGACGCCTACCATTAGCCTCAATGAAAGTAATCTATAGTGATAATTTTAGAATTAAGTTTTTAAATTATTCATAGCATGTAAATTAACTAACAAGACCGGTGCAAAAATAAATTATTACTTAGTTAAGAGATGGGACATGGGACGGGGACACTTTAAAAATATGAAAAAATATTCTTCCGAAATTCCGCTTTCTGATAGGTAAATCTCATTCGTTTTAAGTCATCTAACCTAGAGTTTGCTATGTTATAGGTATCCAAATATTTAAAAATGTTTGTAAGTAGTTTATCAGAAAACTTATGAAAATCTAAATTGTGTACCATTCGGAATAATGACGTTTCGGAATTTTTTGGTGTTCCCGGGATAGGGGCATGTAAGAGGTCTTTAGTCTGTCTGTTACAATTAAAGGAAACTTACATAGAGAAAAGTCGCTTATCGCTCCGCTTGTCACCGACTCCTCAGCCCTAACCAGTTTGCTAGCTGTTGCCAAACACAGGTCACGCTCTACTGGATTTTGATCTTATAGAATGGAATAGGAATTCCACATAGGTTACCTGCACACCCAAGAATGATGGAACTGTAGAGAGTTTCATCCCGATCGTGTGTAATGTGCAACGTCTCTGCAGGCCTAATTTTCGTTGTGAAATAAAGCAGATACACTTGCGTTTTTATTTAAATTGGCTGGACATGTTCCTGCCCAATTTATGAACTATCATCAGGAGCAACGGGTGACTGCGGCTGCGGATAAATTATCCACATTTATCCACAGCCGCTGTGACACGTTCCTCCCGATGATGGGTCACAAATTGACCCGAAACAAGTCGAGTTAATGCATGTATAAAGACGTGAGTGTATCCCTTTATTTCTCTACGAGTGAGTCTCACGGTAGTTTTACGTTTCAAAAAGGACAGATGTTCTCTTTACATGCCTTTACTTTATCGTAGATTTCTTCACTTCATGAAGTGTTCGCTTTTCATAATGTTGGCATAATGTTTCACGATTCTGTCATCCACATTTAGGTACGTATAAATACGGTGCCAACGACGTGTCTACGACCTCTATCGGTAATTATGAAATTATTGAATGATTTTGAAGATTTTATGGAATATCCGTGCGTTAATCGAGTAGCGTTGTCTGCCCAAACAGTACCAGCTGGCTTAGCACTGCATATCACTAATAATTTGCTTTTTGATAGTTCTACGTTTATACGACGGTTTTATGGTTATACGTTATGGAAATCATGTCCTGTATACTATTTTAGCAAACTCAACACCAGAGGGCGTGATATGCTTAAAAAACATTTCTTGACAATTTGCTGCTCATAGCACTCTATTAAAGTTTAGAGGACATAATCTGGAGTAGAGTGGCGTTTTTTTGTCAAACCGAACCTTTTAGGAATAAAAAAGATTTACTCTTCGGAACTTTAGGTACTCAAAAAAATTGTTAGGTTTTCGCTTAGCATATTAGCGTCGCTCTAGGTCGCCAGTTGCTAGTTTTGTTTTTAAAATGGATAATTACCTATCGTCAGTGTAAAAATTCAATGTTTTACGTAAGGTAAATGTACCAATGCTCGACGCCTCAACGCCTAGTAGACGAGGCCCAGTAGACGACACCCATCTGTCACCTGTCATACTATGACATAAGGTTGCAAGTGCCGTGTATTGGGTCAATGACGAGTATTGGTACATTTACCTTACCTAAAAGAAGGCAAAAGAATGACATTTTACAAAAAAAAGTGAAAAGTAACGCCATCTGTTATTATGACACTATATGACCTACGGCTAGAAATGCTGCATGAACTCACGAAGACCTAAAGTTTATATTGTCCTTTAATAGATGGCAGCACCAGCAGCTAAAAATAGTTCGTTTCATTGCATTGCGATAGAGCTCTAATTAGTGAAGCTATTTCTTTTCATGGTCATGACTTTGCCTACAAATAGATAAAAATAAATACGTTACGACATTATTTTCCAATATTTTTTAATTGCTACGCCATCTGTCTGTCTATACATGAATCATAAGCGACAAACTCGTGCGTATCTTAGCGACCAATGTACGTTCATCTGTTGTCAAATAGTGTAAACAACGTAACAGAGATGGCGTGGCGTGTCTTGTTGATTTTAAAAACTAATTAAACTAATTTCTACAATGCGATGAAGAACATTACTGTTGTTATAAAATTAAATTAAACGTAATAAAACCTGTAGGATATTTATTATTTCATTGTATTTCTTAATGACTAAGTATACAAAAAAAGCTAGGGTCTACAGATAGAAGCACAGACTTATATCGAAATAGATACCGCGAGCTGCATTTGTATGAAAACCAAGCGTGCCACTTTTCTCTACCTACTGTAATGTCACATGAGCGCTTTAGTGATGGGAATTGACAGTCCGAGTGAAACCGATTCAAAGGGGGAACCGCCTTATTCAAGTTGTCTTGTCTCTAGGCAGTTAAACCTAATCTAATTGGTACAAGACTAAACGAAATCGCGTCAAAGGAAGATCATTGCTCTCCCTTTTGGCTCCATTTTGGCACGCGAAGTAAATACACTTGAGTCATCTATTTCGATACAAGTCTGTGGATTGAAGCCATCATGGCTCTAAATAATTATTTTCTAGTCTTAGGTATTTAACATTGTTCAAAGAATTAATGTCAAATGGGACACATTTCAATACACCATAACATAAGTATGTAATTTGTTTTTGACTAGCGAAAGATAATTAGACACTAAGCTGGTTACTTAATGTAACGCCCTAGTGATGGACAGTTTAAGGTAACACGCACCAGTAATGGACACTTAATTCTTAATTTAAAAATCATGTGGTTGTGAATTATTGTTGTAAAATAAATGTCTATTCCTTTACTGGTGCCGTTACCTTAGAACATTTCAGTTTCAGATTTGAGTCAACAGTTTGGATAACTTTTATTCAGATATTCAAAAGTAAGTATCAAATATTAATATGATATTCGTACAAGTATTAATAGAATTAGGTACATATTGTTTTAATTACAACGAGCATTACCCGTGCCTAGCCTAGAGTTCTCATTTAGTCGGTCAGTTTCGATTTATAAATTAATCGATAAGCTTATACCTAGATAATCATGTTTTCAAAGCTGAGGTTAGGACTCTCTAATTAAAAATTGTACTTAAACAATAGTGACGTCACCCGAAAAACAAACCATAGTATTCTTGATTTTTTTGTCAAACAAAAGACTTATGCTGCGTTGGTTTGGGCATGCGGAGAGAATGGATGAAGCAAGGGTATGTAAGCAAATTTACAAGGGAACTGTGTTGGGGCTAGTCGGTCGGTCGGTCGACCAGATCGGCGATGTACTAAAGGGAGGCCAAATTAAGAGTACCCGAAACCGTCGAGCTTGTATGACGAGAGTGATAAATGTTAGTGAAGCGAAAGAAGTATGTCAAAATAGAAGCGAATGGCGCTCTGTTGTCTCTGCCTACCCCGCAGGGAATAAGGCGTGACGGTTATGTATGTATGTATGCATGTAAGACTTCTTTAAGTTATCTTGCCTCAACTTTGGCCCTCGGCCAGTACTGACTTTAACGATTTGACTTGTTTGGACACACGTATACAACGAATGTATGGCTACAAAAAAAAGCTTATTCGATTGGGTGAATATTCAGGCATTTTAAAAATGACGGCGGTATTAACTCCTGAATATTCACTCAATTCCTTGTTTACGTAAAGATTAGCAAAATTTAAGTCTATGAATCATTTTTACACTTTTGAAGAAAAATGCACTGTTGATGGTAAATTGTCTTGCAGATGGCCTTTACTGCTTGAAGGTAGGCTCTCAACACTTGTGTGTGAAGTGTGTGGTTCGTTGCTTGCTGATTCTTCTGTTTTTTGAGGTGCACTGAAACTGGAGACAGGGTTGACTGTTACTTTACCTTTACTGTATCTACTACGGTAACTTTGTGTACTATACTTAAAAAAAAAAGAATACACTGGACAATTCTTACACCAATCACCTAGTCCCAAAGTAGGCAATTTAATGCCTGTGTTATGGGTACTAGACAACGGATAAACTTACATAATATATAGATAAACATCCAAGACTCGAAAGCAAACATTCGTATTCATCATACAAACATCTGCCCCGACCGGGGTTCGAACCCGGGACCTTAAGCTTCACAGTCAGGTTCTCTAACCACTGGGCTATCTGGCCGTCAAACTTTAGAATAAGGAAGAGCCGATGTGTGGTTAGATAGATCCTATCCAAAAAGTAAGCTTGTCTACAAAATTTAAAAGTCGTGTAAGAGGACATTAATATGTCCAGTTTTTGAAAATAAAATTGATCCATTCGTTTAACACAGCTACGACGCCACAAACACATAGACATTGACGTCAAACTATAAACACCCTTATACTTCGGAGTCTGGGTTTCGAGGATATTTTTTTAAAGTTAAGTTACAGTAAAGTTTACAGGGCGGAGTTATTTAGTTTAGCCACTTGACCTGAGTTACTTACAAAGACTTCAGCATGAGGGTCAGAAGTCTATTGGCGGGTGCTTCTGCTAGCAGCCAGATCACCAACGCGATTATACAGCCAAATACTATCACACCCATTGCAGCAAGCAACTGAGGAGAAAAACATTATTATAAGCATATATACATACATATTCTCACGCCTTTCCCAAGAGGGCAGAGCACATGAATTCAAAAAATCCAGTGCCACGTTTAGCAATTTCAGGGTAACCAGATGGTTAAACGTGATACTGTAGTGACAGGTTGCTAGCCATCGCCCACAATACACTAACCGTTTCCCAGAGTCAACTCTTACGACACCCACGGGAAGAAAGGGGGAGGTGCTATTCTAACCCGGCACCACACGGGGAATAAGCATAGAATAGGTAATATGTAGTACCTTCTACATACTGAAGGTCCACTCGTAAAATTCCAATCGTAAAAATATTGCTTTCTCTTTCTACCGTCACCTGCTTCCCGTAGACCTTTCACGAGGTCTTGCCGGCGGAGCAAACCTAAACTGCGGAGTGGACCTACCCTGACATTAGAGTGTAATTCCCGTGTGTAATAATAATAATCTACAGTACAGTTTCCCGTGTGGTGCCGGGTTAGAATAGCACCTCCCCCTTTTTTCCCGTGGGTGTCGTAAGAGTCGACTCTGGGAAAGGGTTAGTGTATTGTGGGCGATGGGCTAGCAACCTGTCACTGCAATATCACGTTTAAACACCTGGTTACCCTGAAATTGCTAAACGTGGCACTGGTTTTTTTTTTTTTTTTAATTCATGTGCTCTGCCTACCCCTCTTGGGAATACAGGCGTGAGAATATGTATGTATGTATGTACAGTACCAAAATAATAGTGTCGGATTTAGAATAACACTTCTCCTTCTCTTCCGTGCATGTCATAGAAGGCGACTAAGCAAATAGGTTAACGTATATTTTAGGAAACAAGTCCTATTATTCTAGTAACTTGTACTCTAGTACGCCTTAACAGAAAATATAAAAAATGTGCTAGAAGTGGCTACAGAGTGCGAAGTAGTCATGTCTATGTGGCGTTTCGTTTGATTTACGTACCCCATTTGCGATTTCAGATGTGATGGTGTAAATGCATATTTTAGGAGACAGGTTAGCAACCTGGCACTAAAGTACATAACTCTTAACCTAAAACCTGAAAGATACGCTAGAAGCGGTTGCGGTATGTCAAATAGTAATAATAATATTATGCGTATAAGGGTCAATTCACACCGAGACGAGACGCGACGCGGCGCTGCACGAACATTTTTAACAGATTTTTTTTTGTTACAAGATAAGGTTCATATTTCATATTCATATTCATATTTATTCATGCTTTTCATCGTCAGTATACAGAATACGTAGCGCGGCGTAGCGCTACGTCGCACTACGCCGCCCCCCGCGCGGTGTGCGGGAGCGGTGCTGCGCGCGTAGCGCTGCCAACTCAAAATATACTTTATTCGCTACGGGATAAAGTTTACATTTCTTTATGAGCATTCAGGTACGTCGCGCTACGCCTCGAGACGTAGCGCGGCGCCGCGCTGCGCAGCGCGAAACCACTGGCCGCTTCATGCATCGTCGCGCCGCGTCTCGTCTCGGTGTGAATTGACCCTCAATCGTTTCATGTTTCAATTGGGAAATTCGGGCGTGATGTGTGTAGGTATGCTTGTGAACAACATATTTGTGAAATGAGCCCGAAAGGCGAGTGATGACCATGGGAAGGTCTCACCTGCTCGGGATAGTCGTTGTCCTGGGAGTTCCTGGTGGTAAACACGTTGCGTGCGATGAGGAGGAAGTGCGTCAGATACAGCCCGTAAGACAGCCGGCTTAGCGGCACCCACGGGTACCAACTAAGGAACCCCTTTATCAGTGCTGGAACAAATAAACGTTATAAATTATCTCGTTTATTAAAAAAAAATACATACACTGTCCAAAACAATGTCATATAAAAATTGGAAAAATATGAATTAAAATGAACAAGCAGAGTCTTTTTATTTACCTATACTTCGAAAGTTTTGCAAACTCTCAACCAAATTTTCAACTTACTTTATATTTAACTTACTTAGTTTATATTTTCTTTCATAAAACTTTAGCATCATTTCTGATTCCTGAGGTAATCTGCAGTGACAAATAACCGGACAGGACATTTTGATTACGCTGTAAGGGTTATTTTTACCATTTTGGTTAAGGATTTATAGGATGTGATGTCGGGTAGGTACATTTCATGTCTTACGTAAACATCGTAAGAAGTGACAAAGGAATAAGAATATTTTTTACATAAATATTACCGGTATAAGTAAACACTTACGAACATGTCCCAATGCGCAACATAACACCAATGCAGCCACACCGCAGGTCCAAATGGGTCGGTTGAGCGCGGCGTACACTGCGCCCTCTAGTGGGTGGTAGGACCGCCAGATAAAAGTGGGTCCCACCATCATGTCAACCAGCATTACCACCAGCGCGGTCACTGACCCGATGGTCGCCCATTTCTGGAACAGCACACATAAAAGTGTAACTATATCACGCGTGTAATCCCAAACGAGGATAACAGTGGGGAGGGTTTTCTTCTTGGCTTATGACCATCTGGTTTTCGGGATTGTTCACAAAAATGGCTGCGAATGAGTTTGTGTGGTTTGTAGAGGGCCTACGTGTGAGAGAGCCTTTTATGCCCATGTGATGCTTCGAACCATGGGAGCATTAGGGGCATTTTCCACAAATAAAAAGGGGGACATGTTTAGGAACATACATACTAGAGATGCCACGAATATTCGGCCACTATTCGGTATTCGGCCTATTCGGCCACTTTTCTGGGTATTCGGTATTCGGCCGAATAACACGTACTATTCGGCCGAATACCGAATATCAAATTATTGACAAAAAAGGCACCAATTTTATAAGATTTGTATTTATTACCAAATTACAATAGCTGTGAAATTTGGGTCCATATCGGGTTGCATAAAGTTTGAAGTCATACATTTCATAAGCATACATATTTTTGTCATAATCATCATTAAGCATGACTGAAGTAAGCCATAAATTTTTAAGCATAATGTTTTATGGCATACATTTGATTCGCATAAAACAATATATGCATACTTTATAATGGGCATACAGTATAAACTCATAAACTGGTTGTGCATAAAACATGCGAAGCATAATGTACGATTCGCCATATTTATTTTGCGCATAATAATTTGCATAAACTAGCCTAACATAACCTACGTTTTTGGCCGCGATTCGGTTCATGTGAGGTCACAATTCTAACCTAACCTAACCTACTTTTTTGGCCGCGATTCGGTTCACGCAAGGTCACAGTTCTAACCAAACCTAACTAACTTTTTTGGCCGCGATTCGGTTCATGCGAGATCACAGTTCTAACCTAACCTAACCTATTTTTTGGTCGTTAATCATCAATGTTATGGCTGGTTAAATGTATGACAGCCATAATTATGACTGAAAATAATTATGACCATACATTTTATGACAATTCAAAATTATGTCATTCGTCTTTATGGTAAAACCATTTATGACTAAAAATAATTATGACAGGGAACATTATGACAATAGTACACTTTATGCCAAAAAAAAATTATGAGTTTCAACTTTATGGTTAAAGTGTTATGACAATCGATTTTATGACAATGGTTTGTATGCGACTAGAATAGCACCCGTGAAATTTATCAGTGGTGAGTTGAAAAGGATAAAAACATTTTTTCAGCATTTGATGGTAGCAAACGATTACGCTTTTCGTCGAAAATTATACCAGCGTGTCGTGAAGTGACTTACTCGCAAATTCGCAATTGAAACAAAAAGTCAAATGGTCGTACGCCCCCAACCCGCGCAGACAAGTTGCGACTTGTCGTATTTACGCGCGCGGACAGCATGTATTTTGTGCCGAATATTCGGCGGCCGAATATTCGGCGCTTCGGCCGACAGCGTTGCCGAATATTCGGTATTCGGTATTCGGCCAAATCACTATTCGTGGCAACTCTAATACATACCCACGGGTCGGGTTTAGAATAACATTTTTCCATTTCCTTTGAGGATGTATGTAGGTTAAGGTATAATTTTGGCGACACGCTAACAACGCGAAACTTAAAATAGACATGGGTTTGTCTATGTTGCGTTCTGCCTACCTCGTTTAGGATTACAGGTAGTGTCCGACCGAAGCTTCGGCTTCGGCTTCGGCTTCGGCCACCTTCGGCCAAAAAGTCCACCTTCGGCTTCGGCCAAAATTTGGCCGAAGCTTTGGCCGAAGCCGAAGGTTTGCAAATTGTGATTTGAAATTGAACGAACGATGCCAGAGCGAGACGGATAGTGCGCAGCGCTTAGCAGAACAGCGTTTCGCCGACCCGATCGCATTGCTTGCAGTTAATCTTATAAATAACTGACAACACATAACATAACAACATAAACACACTTGATTTCGAAGCGGAAACTGCGGAAAATATACTGCTGTTTTTTTTATTATTAGCAAATTCTCTCATTTCTTTGGGTCAACACACCTTCGGCCGAAGGTTTTCATGAAAGCTGATTAATCGGCTTCGGCTTCGGCCAAAATTGTACCTTCGGTCGGACACTAATTACAGGCATGATGACCGTATGTATGGAGTTACGTTATATCACTAGTCACGCCTCTTAACCTATCTTTTGCATGCATCATTGCTTCTTAAACATACCTTGGATATTCTGGCCGAGTTGTCCTTGTAGGTCTTGACGAAGATGATGCCAGCGAAGAAGCCAATGATGTACGTAGAGGCACGAGTGTGGCTCTTGATGTATGTCAGGTGGAAGTTTTTGCTGCCACGGGGGTTTGCAATGAACCTGGGAAGGAGAACAGTAACAACAAATCAGAAAGTTGGTGCAAAGTGGGGTGAGCAGGAATCGCGAGGATAATGTTACATAAAATTCATTTAAGAGCGCAGCAGCGTTGAAAAAATAACTGCCGACGAGTTTAGTGTGTTACATTATTTATATTACAGATGGGTTTTGAATAGGAAGAGTGGGTATGTCAGGTTTTTGAGCATAACCTAAGTGAAAACTTCTATTTCGTGTTCAGTTTTAAAATTTTCATCAAAAGTGTGGGCAATCCGAATTATGCTAATGGCCTCACCAATGTGGAAAAATACGTGACATATTCTCCTTTATTCCTGGCTGCAGCCACCGCGGCTTCTAGATGAAGTTCTACGAAATTACCCGAAACTTGTCGAGCTAAGCTCGTTTTAACACGAGATTTTTCCGTTTTTTTCATCATCAGTTAAGTAATAAACAGTTTACGATTAGCGTGTCAAAGGTATAAAACGCGTCACTATTGAGGCCAATCATTTTTATGTAACAGTCTAATGAGTTAATGGGTCTAAGAAACAATCAACTTAATTAATTGGAGTTCCGCACTTTACAATAGCACATTTTATAACAATGGCATTTTATGGAAAATTTTGGAATGTGGTGGAAATCAACAGAAAACATTCATTAAACATGACGTTTTCTTGTCTCGTTAATCTTACATTGTAAACAAGTTAATGTCGATTAATTGATCTGAGGGTGAACAATTCATAAGGGGTTATACGATGGTAAGAATTTACCTGCGAAGAATCTTGTCGCTAGGTATTTTTCGATTTGCAAGTTCTGAAGCCACATGTATTCTATTTTCCGAAAACAGAACTATACTATGTAAAATTAACGGATAACATTACATCTTTAAATCTAGTTTGGATGGCAGTTGCTATCAAATTACCGTAGAGCATTGGTAAACGTTCGAGAAGAGTGCGCACCACCTACTCAAGGTTTTGTTAACTTATTGTCATTGAACCTCCTCGCCTTTGAAACAGTATCTACTTTCACACCCCCCCTGCAATTTTGTTAATTTTTATTTATTTAACAACATCAGTTTTTTTTAATATTTATTTGTATACTGCCCCTTTTGACATCTCTTCACGTCCCCCTGTTCGGGAAGTGCTGAAATCGAGCTAAACTCAAAGCGATTACCCGAGCGATACGAGCAGAGAAATGAAACAAACTCAAGTTTTTCTGCTGCTCGACATGTTTCAGTCCGGTTCGTGGCTCATCATCGGGCGCAACATACCGTGGCAAAACCTAAAATCTGTCAAATATGCATAGAACATCAGAAACTTCTGCGTCAGGGAGGTAGAAAAAACTTACTCATAAGTAAACAGCTGTACTGCAGACATGTTGTTAACGTAGTTGATTACTCCAGGCAGTATAAGGGAGATGATGGTGATGATGCCAGCGCAGGCGCAAGCCAATCGGGGATAGCTCCGGTACACCCAGTATAGCACCACTGCGGCGCAGAAGAAGTGGAAGTCGCAAGGTATATACCACGAGATGACGATACACTGCAAGTAGAAGACTAATAATGATCATAGTAACTTTGTATTTCACGTTATTGAGATGCAGCAGAAGTGGAACCATGAGGTTTGGTAGCCTTGGCACCTTAAAAGCTTTTTAAATGAGCTGACATTTGGTACGGAACGTCTACATGGTTACAAATTAATAGTGATAGTGGGAAAGATAATGTTAGAAATGGGTCATTGTCATAACCCTAAAAAAACATGTCCATTTGTAATATATAAGACATTTTTAATAATTGCATTCAATTTACATCATAACTATAAAGTACAGGAAACGTACTAGACTATACTATATCATGTTTTCTATAAATGTAATTATTTGTTTTGTTTATCACCACAAATGTAACTGAAAGTCCACTTCGGTGGACTGTCCGGATTCCACCTGTTAATAGAATGTGGCTTTAAAAAAATACATCTCTTTTATTATTGTACAAAAATGCCATTTTCCCCTAATCTATGTATGATTTCTATTTAACATTAATAGGATTTAAAAAATTAGATGGAAATAAAACACATTTTTTGCATCATTGAATCTTGTCACAACATTTTTTGTCTTTTTGGTGGACATTGCTTTAAATTCTAGATAAATTAGGGAAATGTCAAATGAATAGATCGGGACATATAATTTAACTCATTCATCATCGTACTATCCCTGTTAGCAGCCATTTTGCCGTAACTTGTGCGCAGCAGACGATATTGTTGTGTTAACAAGAATATTTGGTGATGTCAATGTTGAATTGTCTTTCCGGTTACTTCTATATTTTTTAAGTACATCGCTATAAATCCACCAAACGTTTTTAATAATTAGTTAAGCAATCAAACATTGTAAATATGCCTTGCCTTTTGAATAATCCTTTAAATGGCTGGTGTTGTGAATGATATTGCGGGAAAAGTCCATTCGATGGACGTCTTTTTGGTGGACTTTTTGTACACCTAAACTATAAATGATTGTATTTTGATTAATATCTTGTACTTTGGTTTAATTTTTTATTATAACTTTAAAAACTAGCTTCTGATTACTGTTTTGTTTTATCCGTAAATGACTAGTGACTGAATAGTGAATGTTTAAACGTAAATTCTGTAAAAGTAAAAAAAAACTGTAGAAGATTTAACAAAAACATACAAAATAAGCCTTGGGGGAAAAATGGAATGATGCACGACGATGCAGAAAAAAAAACAACATACAAAAAGAAACTTAAAAGTACATCGCACGCAAAATACCGCCTTCGATTCCAGTTATTTAAGTACCATGAAATGGGTGAACGTATTGCTGTGAAAAACAGAAGAATGTTGAAAGCAAAGAAACTTACTTACTTAGAAAGAAGTTGATGACTTCAGAATGCAGCAACCATTAAAAATTAGAGAGTGCAGTCTGTTTGTTGATTGAAAAAAATGTTCATAAAAGTATACCATTTTTGGACGTATATTCTGAAGGTTCGGATACGTCAATGTTAAAACCAGGAAGAGCCACCAAACCCCCACTTTCATACATGCTTCTTGAAGACTTGAAGGCTTCCTAGTCTTCGGAGGACTAAGGCATATTCTGTCCACCGAAAAGAATTGTCATTTCGGTAGACAGACACAAAATATTTTTTATATACTTTTTGAATGTATTTACGTGCCTGATTGTTCTTGATTATGAGAATATATCTAGAACGTTATTTTTGTTTAAGATGTTTACCGCTTTTTGTTTTGTTTATTTATTATTAATTAACATAATTAGTCCACTCGGTGGACATATTAGTCTTTTTGGTGGAACCGAAATATCGTTATTTCGTTTTAAATCGTTTTTTTCGAATAATTGATCTCTGAATGATACTTAGTTCTGTTGCAAGTTAGAGTAAGAGTCGTAATATACCTTTGATTTTTATAAATCGCGTGTTTCATTTTTTGGCGAAAAAAATTGCCAGGCTTGACAATGACCCAAATGCTTTGTAAAATCAAACGAAATCAGGTGGTGGTGGTCAGTAACTATGTACTCGTAGGTCTAACAAATTTCCTTCGAATTGGAGTTACGAGCGTTTTCGTTCCATACTGAAACCTCCCTCCACCTACCTCTGTTTGATCTGTATCAGTTTAAACTGGTGCACACTTACCATGTTCTCGCTGTCGATGTAATTATTCAGCATCAGCAGACTGAGCCACCAGTTCTTGCGGCATTGGGCCGTCTCGGAAGAAATGCCGCGGGGCCACAGCGGGCCCGACCCAGTGTAGGGGAAAACTGCACTCACGAAGAATATTACCACAGCGAACGCCACCACTAGCCTGAAAAAACAATACATTGGCATAAGAATATTTAGTCCAAAAGGTAAATTAGTGGTCAAAGGAAGGGCAAAATTCAATCAAATTTTGGCTGAAGAAAAGGTTCCATGATAACTCGGTTTTGTAGAATAAAAAAAGGCATGAGATACATACATAAAATATCACGTAAACAATATTCATTCTTCGAGAACACCCTCGACCGACTTGCCATAACACACTTTTCCCTTGTACATTTGCTTGTATACCAGTGTTTCATTCCATGTTCTCCACGTAAACAACAAGTAACAATATAGATGAAAAAAGTTGCTGATAGCACATACGATTCATGTTCTTTCATGTTTCATATGAGATACATTACAATACTGTTGAATATTTGTAAAAACTATATTTTGCACCCGATTTCTATGTAGAATTTGCTAATCGCTATTCTGCGAGAACCGCATCTTCCGGGATCAAAAGTAGCGGTAGAGAAATAACACTGCAACATATGTGATAAAGTTTACAAAGTCAAAGTACAAGGAACTTGAGCCATGTCTATTTACCTGACGTATCTCTTCAAGATGAATATCAGTGGATTCGGGAGACGCTTGAACTTGTGGAACGCTGACGCTGTCAGGAACCCGGAGAGGAGGAAGAAAGTATCCACAAACAAGTCGTTGTGCAGTATCAACAAACCCAGAATTGACATGGCATCCTGAAAGAAGAGTTAAACCTGATACACCACATCGGTTGTTAATGTGCTACGTAAGACAAGTGTAACATCATCTTGTCGAAATGCTGCATACGCGGTTTGCACGTGACAAGGTAGGTAGAATAGTGAGACGCGTCTACGTGGATCTATCGTATTGGAATCAAAGGCCAAGAGCCAATTTGAATGTAAAAGTGCTAAGGTTACGCTAAGTACGCTAAAATGACTTTGTGCCAATTTTCTTGCAACGCATTCTTCTTGGAAATCATGATCTTTACAAAGCGCTGATAGATTCGAATCAATAAATAACAGACGTGCAAAACAGGGGCTGACCTTATTTACTTAAATAAAATGTTGATTGTGTTGGATTTTGATTTCGATAAGATGATCCTACTCGTAGCTACCTGATCAACACGCATTCCATCGCTGATTGCTCCAGAATTGAAGATTCCGAGCTGGTGGTCCAGTACTATGAAGCTGATTGTCAAAAACCTGATGCCGTAGAGTACTTCGGTACCCTCCTTATTCATCTTCAGCAAATCTCTTGAGTTTTTCTTCAAACAAAACGCTTCTATTACGCCGTTCACTAAAAACAAATTGGTGTTAAAATACTCAGTAATCATAAACTTTCAAAATAGGAAAAAATAGCAATTTTAAAAGTATAGAAATAACTAATTAGAGTTTTACTAAATCTAGTGTTTATAGCACAAATCATTTGTGGTTTTCGCGCATATTGCTTGTTTTTCGTAGGCATTTAAAATTTTCCTACGTCATCGTAAGCCGTGGTATACGTCTCCTGTTGAATATCAGGCCTCCTTCACTTCCTTCCGCTTATTCCAGTTGGAAGCGGCCTGCTTCCACCGTCAACCAGTGGCTTTGACCATGTCATCCTTCCATCTGATGGATAGATGTTCCCTAATGCTCTCGACTCCACGGTTTCCATTTGAGAGCTTTTCCCTTAGAGCTTACCGTTTTAAAAAGTTACTTACTCAATGTTTTGGGTTCTGTTTCATGTCTTTTGCTGTTCAAACATGTAGCAATCAAAGCTGCCGCTGTCAGTACTACTGTGAGACCACTGTAACAAATAAATCTCAATGTTTCCCACATAGGCTTTAGGCTAAAAAGCGTTGACCTAGATTTCCTAGATCAAGTCTAGACTTACGGTGATTTTTACGGTGTTGTATGTATTCTGGTTAATGTTGGTAGTGCATGTAGGTTTATGTAGGTACATATTTAACAAGTAGTATATTCATTTTAATATTTATTAGTCTATTATGTATTGTATTATGTGTACTTTTATGTACTTGTATATATTATGTATGAGTAGATTTATTAGAATGTATTTATTTATTTTAGGTTATAACGGTTTTGTTTCTTTCTCTCTGAAATTTCTTTGTGTGTCTATTCTAATTTCACATGTTTTGTCAATGGCTTGAAGGTCAGCAGGAAGAGATGTGTTCGCCTTTGTACTTGTGTTTTGTTCTGTGCTTGTTAATTCGTTATGTTTATTTTGTACAATAAAGAGTTACATACATACATAGGTTCATACATTTTTTATTGCTGATGCGAGACGGGAATTGAAGTCTTGTCCGATGTGTACTTTACTAATTTAAAGCTCCATAGATAACTTATTTGATATTGTAACTCGCAGCCTTAAGGAGGGGCTATGAGATATATAGATTTCATAAATCGTGGCAATTAACATTATTGTTAAGTAGACAAATAATCGCCACGACAATCGCTTGGGCATGTACTGCAATAAAGACGCACTTTAGAGACGTTTATATTCTATTATGGTTTTTTCCTTTGTCTGCTTTGTTTATAATTATGCATAATTAATCTGAGATTACTGTCACGCATGGATTTTTTTTTCAGCGCAATATTATGATGCAATATGACTCGTACTCTTTATCTGATTTCATAATAGGTAAAGACGTGGTAGGATAAATATGTCCCTGATATCCTTTTTTTAAATGCTGTAAAAACTCATAGTACAACGAAAATGTATACATTTCGTCTTTTTGTCAAGCATAGTCGGACAATTTCGAGCCAATTCGTAATTCATCATCGCTCAAAATTTAACAAACAAACCGATCACACCACACCATGGACGAGAAACTTTAACAACCAAAAAATATGTAAAAAAGTACGGATTTCTTACTTCTTTATTCTAGTTTAGCCCCACAAGTTTCGGTGTAGACCGTAACCCTATATCTAGAAGCCGCATTGGCTGCTGCCAAATGCGCCCTGCCATGTTAAGGTAAACTAGATGTATGATGAGAGTCATCCATATTTTTCCATCCATTTACACGTCTTTGTAGAGCCTACCAGCTCTTCGGAAAGTCCGTCATTGCGGAGAAGAATGCGCCGCAAAGAACTTGGCGTTAAATATAATATAGTCCACGACAAGTTAGATGGCAATCCTTTTTGTAGTGAGAGTAAGTTCGCGTATCGCTTTTACGTAATAGTTTGTGAAACTAAAAGTGTACAATTTGTGTAGACAAGACGCAACTGTAGATACTTACATGAACGACCAGAACAGTCCATCGTAGGGTCTCGGTTGGTCCTGCTTCTGGCATTCCTCGTTCAATTTGATTCGAGCCGTCATGCCAGCCGAGCTGAGGTGGCTTCGGGCGAGCATGGTGCCTATCAGTCTTTCCACTGACCCTGGCCCGCAGGAGGCAGGTACACAAGCGCCCCAGGACAGCTCGTTTAGTGGGCGCGAGTGGAGGGGACGAGCCTAGAAATATACCTGTGAGTTAACCAATTTGAAGAAGGTTGCGTGATAAGGGTAGTGACTCTTGGTATGGCTCGTACCTGGTTCAACAGGTCTCCATTGCCATTCGGCGGATTATTGTTGTATGTATTAATTTAAATACCAATTTGTGTTTACCCATGAATAAAATATGAAGAAGTTAAAAAGATCACGACCTAAGTTAACATTAACAGCCACTTATCGAAGGATCGTTAATAAATATACATGGTGCTCGTGAGCATTGCGTGAGATTTCAACCACGAATTCCAGAGGCTATAAGAAGTAATAAATATTATATGAACTTAGGTCGAAACACGATTTTTTTTACTATTATTAAGGCACGTTTATACGACATTAGCAATTATTATGTATGAAAATTATAAAAAAAAATCGTGTTTCGACCTAAGTTCATAAAACATTTATTACTTCTTATAGCCTCGGGAATTCGTGGTTGAAATCTCTCGCAATGCTCACGAGCACCATGTATAATAATAAAATTTTACAGAAAGATTGACACATGTGTACATTCGGTCGTCGCCACAATATACACAAACCTGCGTTGATGGGACAACTAGACACATTCACACGCAACTGGCGAAAGAATATGACTCTGACAGAAGACAAGTATTGACAGAGGAAGTCAGAAATCTAGTGTCGCACTGGTTAATCCCAAAAATAAGTCTTACATACACACATCACGCCTGTATTCCCAAATGGGACAAGTTCCAGGTTTTGTGGCTACTTCTAGTGTATTTTTTTAGGTTTTGAGTTGACAGGTATAATAGTGACAGGCAGTGCTGTAACTTAGGGTGGTGCCAGCGAGCGGTGCCCTGGCACAGGACGCAGACCCTGGATTAGCGCATAAATTACCAGAATAGTATCATTAAGGACGCAGTTTTAAAGCTCGCACCGGGCGAATAAAGCGTGTCATACACTAAGCAGATACGGTAAGATATCTGTTACCCAACAGATATCAGTCAATATCGCTCCCTATACAATTCAATGAGCTAACACACACAGCGCAGATTTACCGTCAAGTATCTGTTGGCACCGACATAAATATGGAAATAAGGCATTTATACGCAGATAAAATATTATCATATATGCGTAGTCTGTGACGAGCTTTAAAAGCTAGTTACGGTACTGGTGACTGTGGTGACAAATTGCTAGCCTATCACCTAAAATAATATAGCTACCTTAACCAAAATAAAAATAAGAGCAAACAACAACAACAAAAGAAGAAAAAATATTTGATTGCAACTGTTGTGATTGAAAAGAAAAGGAAAAAAAAAGATTCATCCATTGTGTCTTTTCGCTGAGCGCATAATATTAAAATGTTAATTAAAAAAAAATGTTAACAATTATCAAGGTACGAACCACGAGTCCGTAGATGTAAAATTTATTTTAATAAAAAAAAATTTGCTACCTTAACCTATTTCCTCATTCGCCTCATACGACATTCACGGAACATTAATATGTTATGAAATGGAGATGTGTTATTCTAAACCCGACACCACACGGAAATAAGTCTTACCTCAATGAAATCCAGCACCGATCCCTCAGGTCTGATCACATTCTGGTATCGCGGCTTCACAGCATTGTCCGTTCTTTCCAGAACAATATCAGCTAAGCAGTACTGCGTCCTCATTATCGGCTGATTGCGATGCCATGGCGGGTGGAGGCATTCGTCGAAGTTGCCGAGCTGGTAACGGCTGCCGAAGAGAAGACCCTGGGGCTCTGATGCTATGGAGTCCCAATCTGATAAAGAAGGTGGCAAATAGTAGAACAGGTTCTAACGATTTTACAACATACCTACATACATATATCACTCCTGTATTCCCTAATGGGGTACCTAGGCAGAGCGCATAAACGCTAAATAGAGAAAACCATGACTATTTCATGTTTCGTGGCCACTTCTAGCATATATTTTTTTTAGGTTTTGAATTGGCAGGTATAATAATGACAGGTTGCTAGCCTGTAGCCTAAATCATACCTGAACCTATTTTCTTAGTCGCCACTTACGACATCCACGACAGAAATGGAGAGATGTTATTCTAAACGCAAAACCACGCGGAAAATTTTATTATTAATACTTTTAAAATAAATGTACGCCGTGGAAACAAGTTGTACGTCGCGGCGGTTCTACTACCTAATTGAAGTGAAAAAAGTGGTGTTACACATAGTCGAAAAAGCTTTACTTTTTGAAATAATATAATACGTCAATTTTATAAATTATGCATGTATTAGTATAATATAAACCTTTCTCTGAAATCACTCTATCGATTTTAAAAAACCGTATAAAAATCTTTCAAGATTTAAGCATAAGTACATAGGAACAGACAGCGGTAAGCGGTTTTGTTTTATACCTATTTCATTAAAATCACAACGCATTCACAGAATTTTTTTTAAGAGAAGTATAAAAATGGTAGCGAATATAAAGGACTACGTCACACGCTTGCATTGTTGCACCTGACCGGTCAAATGGGAGACGGCAACGACTCACCGAACGACATTTAACACCAAAAGGTCAACTGACTTAAAACTGAAGATGAAACTAATTAAGTACAGAATTTTGTCATAAACAATAAACAGAAAATATAGGTAAGCTTGAATTTAAAACACGAATAAAATCCGTATTTTTCAAGATGAGTGAGTCTTACGCTAGTTTAATTTTCAAGAAAATATGGGATAGGCTACAACCATTTAATTTTATCCCGTGTGGTGCCGGGTTAGAATACACCTCCCCCTTTCTTCCCGTGGGTGTCGTAAGAGTCGACTCTGAGAAAGGGTTAGTGCATTGTGGGCGATGGGCTAGCAACCTGTCAAGCACTACAATATCACGTTTAGCCATCTGGTAACCCTGAAATTGCTAAACGTGGCACTGGATTTTCGAATTCATGTGCTCTGCCTACCCCTCTTGGGAATACAGGCATGAGAATATGTATGTACTAGCTGTGCCCGCGACTCCGTCCGCGTGGACTTCGATTTAACTCTGGCTAGTAATAATAATAACTCTGATTCTCAGATACTGTCTGTTCATTTGTACGAATTAATATCAAGAAAAGAAAGTGAACTTGAACGCTTCAGAGCAAAATACACGAAACGCAAAACACATAGGTACACGATACGTTTTGTGAAACTCGTGTATGTATGTATGTATTTAATTTTATTTCCCTAAAATGTTTACTGTGTGCGTCTGGGCTCCACGGTCTAGAAAATATTTTCTGTGTAATTAAACTTAAATTGACATCAATTACAGAATTTATAACTGTTATTTTAGCTTTACATTTCACAAAAGTCGTCTTCTTAAAAGTTGCAAAAGACCAACGTAAGGCAGATAAGTATCTCCAAACCAAGGGTTCTTTTAAGTTCTGCGATGTGCTTGGCTCGAATAGAAATCAAATCACTGGCGAACCAGTAACATAGAATATAATAAAATTTTAAAAATAAATTTCATATTCAATAATTTTAATTGTTGTTTTTAATTAATCTCCGTGACGCTAACCGTGACAAGGTGAACAAAACTGAGCAACCTACTGCATAGAAAATAAGACTGAAGTTAATTATGGTAAGTTATAGTGGTCGGCATCGGTAACTTGAAAATTATTCACTATCCGTACCAATATATAAATGTGAAAGTGTGTTTCTTTGTTTGTTTGTCCGTCTTTCACGGCTAAACGGAGCGATGGATTGACGTGATTTTTTAGGTAGAGATAGTTTAGGGCATGGAGAGTGACATAGGCTACATTTTGTCTCTACAAAACCCCCCATTTCCCTAATGTGAGGAGTGGAAGTTTTCAATGTAGAAAGCTATAAAATTGGTATGTGTGCTATGTCTTCTGTGATACCCCGAATTTAACGCGAGCGGAGCCGCGGGCAAAAGCTAGTACATAATATAATAATTTTAACCAAAAAAAACGGACTTCAAGTTAGCAATATCCTGAAAGCATACATCTGTCGGTGTGGGAAAGACTTGAATAGGGAGATCTCTCTACAGACAGCTGTTAACGAGATGGACTATACCTGTGTCAAAAAATGATACCACACACGGATGAATACGCGTGCATGTGTTGAGCTTGAAGTCCAAGAAGTGACGCCCGAATCTCCGTTTGTGTCTTTCGTTGTTTTAAGGATAATTCAAATACTACTTGTCATATCTTGATTAAATGTTACGTTAATTTTTAATAAAACTTAGGTAGGCACAATAAGACCTAAAACGTTAGGTAATAAATAAGAAATGAATGATTACTAATAAACACTGAAGCCCCAAGTACTTAAAACTTGAGCAATAAATCAAGTAATAAATCACTTAACCTAACCGACTTCAAAAGTAGAAACCTCTCGATATTTTGTTACTAACCTACATAAATTATGATACATACGTCACAACTGTATTTACAAACGCGATAGTCAGAGCACACAAAATGTTACATAAACAAAACGATTACTATTTCACGTATGGCAGTTTAGTCGCATCTTGCAATATTTAAGGAAATAATCTCCATGCGACCTCTCCAGGTCTGTAATATTTTAAAAACTTTTGATAAAATTTTGTTCAAAACTTCTTTTAGACGAACACACAGGCAGACGTAAATTTTTCCCCAGGAAAATTACATTACAATGTCTTAATTTTACCACTAGGTAGATTGTCAGATGGAAAAAGAAATAAATAAAACAACGTACCTACTATGAGACAGCGCGGAAATATTTATTACTTTGACGTTTATTTTCTTATTTTGAACGATACAGGATAAGGTATACCTATTTTAGGCGACGGGTTAGCAACTTGTCACTATTATACCTGCCAATTCAAAACCTAAAAGTCTTGGTTTTGTCTGCGTAGCATGTTGTTGTGTTCTTCTTACCCATTTGGGAATACAGACGTTATGTCTGTATGTATGTAATGTATGTATGTTAATAAAAAACTTACCCCAAACCGCCCATAGCGTAAAGTTCTGCAGCGACCGAATCAACTGCAAGGTTTGATTCAAACACAACTCTTCTCCCTTGGTCCAATTAAAACTCTTCAATTTGTACACCACATCTTCCAAATAAACACTTTTATGATCATTCTTCACATCTATCGATGGCTTAGTCACGTCATCAGTAAGCGTAGCAGAAACTGGTAACTCTGCGGTTTGTACTGAATAGTACGGTGTTACTACGAGTAACACGAAAGGAAGAAGCTTCATGGCGTGATTAGTGTTCTGACTGAAGCAATGACTAGCTGACTGGTGATTATAAGAAACAATAAAAACAACATTGCGCCATGGTTGTTGTCGGAGTAAGTTGACTACCTATACTTCATTCCACGGAGTATTAAACTAGATAACCTGAGATCAGATGCCTGGTTATGTAGGAGTGATTAAAAATCGTTACCTAAACTTATTGTTACATAAATTTAAATTATTGTATTAAGTATAATTATTAATAAGCACGAGCTACATACATCCGTACGTACAGACATTCGCGTTTATAGTAGCAGGACATGTAAAAAACATACGCATAAGTATACTTGCGTATTTTTCTCATCACCCCCATTGTTTTCGATATCGTTTTTTTAAATTAAACATTGACATCTCGTGGGCTAAGGTTTTCCATTATTTTATTTTTGTGACCTTTGACAGTATTGTGTGTATTTTTTCTTGAAATTACTTTAGATTTTAAACAACATAATAATATTTTTTTATCCTAGGGTTTAGAATAACATCTCTCCATTTCTGTGTGGTTTTCGATGGAGCTTCATCACCAAAAGTCGAAATTAGTTAAGCACTGTTGTTGCGTAAAACCACGTCGAAAATCGTAATAAATCATAGCACTAATGTTTTCACTAGTAGGTAAGTTCCATTATTTCAGCGCGATATGATATTTTAAACCCATCAAAAACAAAACACTAGCGTACATAAGAAAAAAAAATAGCGGCAAGTATTAAAAAAAAATACTAATTTTACCACTGAAGTCAGACATTGCGTTTAAAATTGTAGCGATCTCAGATTCCGGATATTAAGCCGCAGTCGCAGCCCCTGAAACTGACGAGCATGTATGAAGAGACTAATGAATGTGGGTGAAGCCAAAGAGGTATGGCAGGATCGTAGCAAGTGGAGCAAAGTGGTCTCTGATGCCTACCCCTGTGGGAACGGGGATATCCCAGAAGTTCCATATTTTTTAGTTCCATATGGAACTAACAGGATGATAATTTTGAAGGAAATGTCCCGGAAGTACCATATCGAACTAATGGTACATAATCATATCAAATGTCTACCTCTGCTATCTATTTATATTTATATAAAGTAACATGTCCTAACTGACTGACTGATTCATCAACGCTTACCAGGGGAGCCACGGGTCCGAAGGGAGCAAAACTACTGAAGCTAGAAACGTGATATCTGGACCGTGGTTTCCTTTTGTGACGTATGGATGCACTAAGAAGGAATTTTGCAAAATTCACCCCCTATAGAGGTAAAATTAAAAGTGTGGTTAAAAATTGTATGGAATTTCATGGCATCAACGTTCATTTCTAGTTGATTTCCAGCATAATATCAACGAAAACTTAAGAACGCGATATCGCGTTCCCGGCATTACGACGAAATTAGCATAGGACGCGATATCGCGTTCTCGGCATTGAATGGGTTAAAGACAACATACCTATGACATAATCCTCTTTTCTTGTTGTTTTCCTAAGCTAGGTGCTAAATGTATGCTAAAATGAAGGAGACATTTTTGTCTCTTTCTATCGGTCGGTCTCTGACCACCTGTGTCTGTTAGAGTACATCTCTGAAGACACAACTGTTCAAACTACCGTGAGACATGATCAAATATTATCTATTTTTATCACTAAAATTTAAAACTCACACATTAAGTGTCCCATATTACGGCTATATTAATTGTGAGTTTTATGCATTTTATTGATAAAAATAACATTAGATATTCAACTGATTTATAACTGAAATAAAAACGACATCAGGTGCAAAGCCTAGTATGTAGTTCCATATGGAACTATTGGGACTATTTATTTGACATTTACATATGTACCGACTGTTCCATATGGAACTGAATATATGGAACTTCTGGGATATCCCCGTGGGAACGAGGCGTGACTGTATGTTTGTAGCCCCCATTTTTTTATTTTTTTATTATTTACAGTTAGCAACAAAGATATCAACACGGACAATGTGGCAAAAATATGTACCTACCTACACACAATCTTAATGTTAAGACAATAAGAGTTTTTCCTTCTTTGGCACTTCGGCCTTGTCGAATTCTTCGTTGCTGACTCTACGATGTATTATATGTATTTTAAGTTGTTTAATATGGGGGCTAAAAGTCTGTCATCTAATGATACGTGAATCGAAGTATACTTATATCTCAAAGATTTCCATTGACAAAGGTTAGTCAAGCGCGAGTCTCTCGTGTTAGCGTTCGTGCCTTAGATCAGTTTAATTAATTCTTTTCTCCATAATAATTAGCATTTGATTACGTGGCGTTCATTGATCATGATGAGATGATTCACCTTCTAACGTCTGTAATGTTATTCTCTAACGAAACAAACTAAACTCGTCGAAGAGTGCTCTTCCTTGGACGCGATTTCATTCAGTTTTCTACCACTCAGATTAGGTTTAACTGTTTAGAGACAGGACAACTTGAATAAGACGGCGTCACCTTTGAATCGGTTTCACTCGGACTGTCGATTCCCATCACTGAAGCGCTCATGGGACGTTATAGTAGGTAGAGAAAAAGTGGCACGCTATATTACTTCACTCCAGTGAAAAAGTTCTCATAAAGATTTTCAATAATTTCAGAACAATAATTATTTTAATAATTTTCCATACGATTATTCATATGTTATAATAATGTTCGTAGAAGGTAATAAGACATTGAAACTCTCATGTCGTTTCATTAAAATACTTAGGTATATAATATATCTGAAAGTCTCTTCAACCAGGTACCTACCTTCTTAAGTAATTAATCAAGAATAATGAGGACTAAAAACACATAATTTCAAAGACATTCATTTATTGATTTATAATTTATAATGATACGTAAGCAAGTACATTAAATTATTGATGATCTAATAAAATCTTCAACTACATCTTATTGTAACATTTATGAACAAATGTAAGTTTTAAATATCCACTAAAACTAGTATTATTACGACACAAAGGTGCAGCTAATCTATGATAATCATATTTTGAAATGCATTTAACGATTAATAATTAATTACATTTTTATTTACATTTATCGATTTCAGATAAACGCACACGTTTATCCATAACAACATGCATGTATTCACACTTTTACTTTTTTTCTATATTTCGTTTGAGATTAGACTTTTAACAAAAAAAAAATTTTTTTTTTCAGGAATCCAAAGGTACAACTGGAAATCATTATTGCGATATCACTTTTTACATACATACATACATATACATACATATTCTCACGCCTGTATTCCCAAGAGGGGTAGGCAGAGCACATGAATTCAAAAATCCAGTGCCATGTTTAGCATTTTCAGGGTAATCAGATGGCTAAACGTGACATTGCAGTGACAGGTTGCTAGCCCATCGCCCACAATACACTAACCCTTTCCCAGAGTCGACTCTTACGACACCCACGGGAAGAAAGGGGGAGGTGCTATTCTAACCCGGCACCACACGGGGTGCTTTTTACTGTTTGTCAAAATCATAATAATTCTCAATACAAACGGCATCACTATTCGTCGCCTTGGATTTACTTAAAACGTATAGGTACCTAAGGATTTGACAGTTAAAAATGTAAAGTTGTATGAAACGGAGTATAGTTACAAAATAATATGTCTAGTATTGACTTATTGAATGTTTCCAAATGTTAAACCTTTTTGACTGATTTTTCATTTTATTTTTTAAGTCTCCAATACTATTGAATGAGCTGGTTGCAAAAGTACGGAAGGATTTCTTCAAATTTAAGTGTATGTTCAGTTCGAATTCAAAGTTAAGTTGACGGCTTAATTACTTTATTACTAAATAGAAATTATATCTAAAAGACATAGAAGGAAACAAACCCTTCATTAACATCTAAAAGTTAACTAACGTAGATGTTATACATATTTCTCATTCATCATAATTTACAAGCATATTATATAGTCGTGGAAATTGAATGTTTAGTAGATTGACCTAATTCTGAAACTGGTCATATAATGTAGGTACTATTTCCAGTGAGTTGCATAAAAATAATTACTTTATAAAACTTGATGATGGAGTTAGTTGCATAATAAGAATAAGTTATGTGAACGCTTAAACAGATCAACATTTAAACAGATCAGTTTCACAAACAAACAAAATACTCTATTCTTAAATACCCCTAGCGGCACTTAGTAGTACTAAAATGACAACCAATTTGACACGTTGACACCGTAACATACATTATTTAATTTATGGAACCCTTACTCATTGTCTCTTAGACTTAAAAATATACAAACGTTCTAAATTAATTATTAAATTAATAAACGTAAACTTCCTCTATAGCCAATGAATGTACATACATTTATTAAAAAAAGTAAATAATAATTATCAGCAGTTAAATAAAAAAAAACGGCCCCTACCCACAATTGCTATATAGTAAAATAAAAATGTTTCAGTTTCATGAAGATTATTAATTTTCTATTATTTTTTCAATAGGTACCAAAAAGACTTATTAATAATGAGATCAAACCAAAATAACTTGAAAACTGAGATGATCTATAAATATAATCCATTTTGTTAAAGAAATATATAAAATAAAACTTAAGATTTATTAGATATTATATTATTATGACTCTATTGTATACAAATGTTATAACTAAGATATAAATTATTAGCGTTTTCTTATGTACAATCTTTGGAACGCGTTACACAGAACACACTGACTAGTTTTTCACTCTTTAGAGATTTATTTTATAAATAATGTAAATATTTATGAATCTCTATCATCTTACAAGACCTACTTCTAATAATTTGCTTAAAATAAATAAAGTATAATTTAAGTCGATCTAAATCTGTATGAATTGAATAATACGCTTATACTTAACAGTTTTCGATTCAGGGAATTTTTCTGAAGTAGCTAATAAATTATGGCCTTTTTTATTTTATATAAGTCATTGCAACCATAGTTGTATCTAGAATAAAATTAATGCAAGCAAAGTCAAACTTTTTAGAGAAACGAAAATATTTTTTAAGTATGTGTTAACTTGGAGACTTTAAAAAAAAATGTATTTGATTTTGTAGGTAGGGAATTCATTCAATGTAACTTTATTTTTAATTTTAGCAGCCCCTTTGATATTTTTTTTGTATTTTTATGTTATTTTATCGACAAAATGACTAGAACATATTAAATTATAATTACTTAGTTCTTATGACTAGAAAAACGACTAGTGTTATTTATTAAGTTATCATTTAAGTACATGATTTACATCAGACATGGACTTGATGGCTTATTTATATTACCCGTGACTAGACTATACCTAATGGGAATCGAGTCTTTGTGTGCAATTACTTAGTTTTGTTCTATAGGTATGAGTGACAATCTATAAAAAAACGGCTACAAAAACAAATATCAAAAGCTCATAATGTAACTTGCGCTTTAAATGACACTAAATAAAATTGACTACTTTTTTTCGACTAGAAAAAGACTTTTTAAACAGAGATCGAACTTATCCTAATTGACTAAAATGACTAGATTTGTTAAATGTTGACTAGTTATTTATAATTATTGTTTTATATTTTTGGTTAAATCCTGACTAGACCAGTATTCTTATATAAAATCTGTAAAATGACTAGAAAAAATAGAACGTAGTCACAATTTATAATAAAAGACTAGATTGTAATTGAGATCTTTAAAAAACTTATAAATATGTTAAATTTAGTCTTAATAAAAACTTTTTTTCACAATTTTTTTCCTAAGACTGAAAAAAAAACGATCGAAATTCAAATCATGACATTAGTATTTTTGACTAAAATGTGACTAGTTTTATGCATTAAATATGACTAGGCTGCTACTGACTTTGGTTACGAATATAAAAATGACTAGATTAATTAATAAAAACTAAAGTGACACTTAATTAGTAATCTTATTATAAATGAACATTACGACTAGAATTGATTAAATTCTAAATAAAAAGACTAGATATCAAATTTATTGAGTTTAAGGAGCTGCTAAATTTTTTAAGAATTATGCATTGCCCTGGTGGCACATCCTGAAAAAATACGCTTTTGTTCAATTAATTTAGAATGTAGGTATAAGTGTAGTCCATTTATTAACACAAATTGGAATAAAATGGTGATGGAAGTGATGAAAGACATAAATTTGTTCAAAATGAGACATTGCGAATGAAAAAGTGAAATGCAAATTTATTTTTATAAGATGTGATACTGATAACAAGGACGGGAAAGGATCAATTCAGAACAATTATAAAAACGTGTTTTTTTACGTTTAGATTTTGGAGTCAACATTAACACTGTAACTTTAACGTAAGGGAAATGTTTTGTCCTAGTTTTGCAAGTCGATTCGGTTCAATTCCAATGAACGACGGCGTTGAAAAAATTATTAGATCGTACCTTGCGAGTGGTGCATCTAAAAATATGCTCCAAGACGATCGATTGTCGAACAGTGACCGCTTTGCAAGCGATTGTATGATTCAAATGATCGTGAGAGTTACATGTAGGCTTTCTGTTAAGCCATTTGTTGAGGGATGATACGAGACATAAGTTAGATATAATGGAAGCAGTTTCACTTAAAATGTATTTTTTTTTGTTTGTTTTGGGTATAATATGATACAAAAATAATCATGACTTTCTTGCGCTATTGCATATGACAGTGTCTGTTTTAATAGTGCCGGAGTAAGTATTATTACGTATTTTGCTTGCAATGACTTACATTATATTTTTATAAAGATGTTTTTTGTTTAACAAAATTACTGTTATTCGAAGTGAGTGGTGAAATTAAATCTAGTAAAGTCCAGTTCTAACATTCATACGGTAAATAGTTAAATTTGATTAATAAATACTTTATAGTCTACAAGATATGTATAGGTTCACGCGAATTGTTTGACATTTCTACGTGATACATAATATATTTGGAATGTTGCTGTAGGAGATCTCATATTTACATCTTAAATCTATTAATACAATCTATAAAATCCTATTAAATGATACTACCTAATACAGATATATTATTACAATAATCACACCATCCAACCTATACTACACGTATACTTACATTAAAGTGACGAAAAAGCTATTATTATTTTGAATAAAATCTAACTAACTAGTAACAATCTAAAAACTAATCAAAAATACACAGAACCCGTGTGTGCCACGTACCGAAATACGGTTTATTTATATTTAATACAGGAATCAACTTCTCATATAAAAACACACTCATACAAAGCGTCAAAACCATCGTGGACTCGCTATTAAAAAAAACTATTTGAATTATGCTTTTCCATCTGTAACATACTTTAATCCGAACTCTACAAATCGTTTTAAAGATGACAAAATAAATCAAACGCTGTAAATTTTACATCGAAAAAAATTCATCTAAACGCACACTATTACGCAAAAAATGAGTGTTCTGTTTCGTATTAAAATATCTAACCAAGTTTTGACATATTTATAGGTCATATTTTCAGTAAAAACTTTCAGAGCCCCCGACAACTCCAACACTTTGCATGACACGACAACTCCTGGCTAAACTATGAGAAATATATCTGCGCACTCTCATGTACATACGGACTAGTGTATGGGTATATACTGTTAGTATACACCGGGAACCGCGGCACCGGCCGCAGCACTCGACGTCAGCCGTCGCCGCTGCCCCCTCCCTCGTCCTCCGAACCCGTGACGTCCAAACTTCGGGAATCTTCGGAGGAGCACGAAGAAGCGCAGCGCGCGCGCACGCCCTCCCACCCGAAGTCTTGTTGCGGTGGGGGTATCTTGTTCCAGAAGGTGTTGAAGTTGCTATCACGTGTTTCCTGATGAAAATGATATATTATAGAAGACTAGCTTTCCACCCGCGGCTTCGCCCGCGTGGTGTTCGGTTATATTGCGACATAAAGCACAACTTTAAGAAAACTTCTCATTTCCACGGATAAGTCTAAGAAGCTTGATGTAACGCTGGATACGATTAGTTGTTAAACCAAAACTGAATGGTGCACTATATTATACATATATCTATGTATACACAGTGCAATCTCCAATCCATCCATCAAGCAAACTATATTTTTGTTTTCCCTCGGGAATATCGATTTTTCCGGGATAAAAAGTACCCTTTTTATTTAATCCTGACTTTTAACTTTACGTCTGCAAAATTTCAAAGCAATCGGTTCAGTAGCTACGGCGTGAAAGCGGAACAAACAAACAAACAAACAGTTAAGGATTGAGATAAAGAATTTCGTATTTTAGGAGGAGACGCTGAAAATGGATAATAACATATTAGATATCAAAAGACTCCTAAGTTTATGTTTAAATACACTGAAAGACTCAAAAATCCACCGTTCGTTATGAGCCTACTTTGGCATTTTTACTGTTCTTTGAAAATCACAAAAAAGGGGAGGTGCTCACGTTCCGAATTGAATCGACGGCAAATAATGACATGAACGATAAGGGCCAAGGTAAAAATAATTCCAGTCAAGTATTACTTTTGAGAATAAATTCTGTTGTTTTGCTCGCTAGCATAGAGGTATCTCCAAGGAGCTGAGAGTAGGTCAAAATTATTTTATTCCGGACATAGCTTTAACAGCAATTCAATCAATTTATTGTACATCATCATCATCATCATCACCAGCCTATATACGTCCCACTGCAGGGCACAGGCCTCCTCTCAGTATGAGAGGGCTTGGGCTATAGTTCCCACGCGGGCCCAGTGCGGATTGGGAACTTCACACAAGAAGTTGAAGTACTTCGTCACTGTGTGTAGGTTTCCTCACGATGTTTTCCTTCACCGAATAGCTCGTGATAAATATCGAATTCGATATCGCACATAAATTCCGAAAAATTCAGAGGTGCGAGCCCGGGGTTTGAACCCACGACTCTCTGCTTGAGAGGCCACAGGTCGAACCGCTGGACTACCACGGCTTTTTTGTATTTTATTGTACAAGGATCCGAAATTAGGATGATCATTCTATACTGTTTGTAAGCGAATCATTTGGACCAAGTACTAACCGGTTGATAGCTCGGCAGCTCAGTCCGCACTTGCTTAAACGCCGAGGGCTCCTTCTCCTCCGGTTGCTCGTGGGCCAACATATGCTTCCTCAGGTAGGCTTGTCTCCTGAAGAGTTTCCCACACCGCTGGCACGGGAACCGGCCTGGTTCCGAGGCTGGTGGGTCCCGGCGTTTAGCTGTTCCTGGTACGCGGGGCTTGTGCCAGCGACGGTGAGAGGCTAAGTTTGCGGGGCAGTTGAAGACCTGTGCCAATAAACATGAACTCTATAAAAAAAAAACCACATATTTTATGATTATGAAACTAGGTGCTTGAAAGTTTTGTCTTTAATTCGGATTACCTAAGCCAACTCGATGAACCGACCGAATTAGAATACGAAACTGTGTTTCAAAACCAGCGTCACAGATTTTACTGTAAAGATCACCAAGTAGTGTAATGTGGGGTCTTTGATTAGACATGTCTGCCGCAAGCACCAATGGGCCCAAATCGTTACTAAATAGTTCGCGAGGGATGGCGAAAGGAGCAGAGGCAGACCAACGAGGAGATGGTAGTACGACCTGATCAGTTTCAGCCTGAAAGGAGTATGACCGAGATAGAGAAGAGTGGTAAAAAAAAGTGGAGGCCTTGGGAGTTGACCACTACTTTGAAGGCAAATAAAAAAAAGTGCCCATGTAAGCCAATAAAAATACGTTATATTGGGTCGAATTTTAGGGCTTTATTTAGTTTTTGTTAGTCGTAAACTGATAAAAGTAACAAAACAAGAAAGGTGCGCGAGGGTCGTCAAAATTTATTCAATATCTCGATTTAACCATGTCTTATTCTCCAATAAATGTGCCATTTCCAAGCGTAATTATTATCGTCGGTGCTGATTTCTCTTGTTAGTTAATTTACGACCTTTTATATCTCACAATGACTATTTTTCAAGAGCAATAACATCATTCATCATACCTGCCTAATAATTACTGGAGGTACGTGAGATAAAAGATTTTGCGTCATTCTCATCTCCCCTCAGAGAGTACAAATAGGGAACGAATGAAAATTAAATAGCATCCATATCGCTGGCACGTTCATATCGATGTTCTTCGGTCACGCATCACGAAACACATCAATTAGCGAGTGGTGAAACGTTTCTATCACGAGTGGGCGAAACTTCCCATGGAAATGTGCCAAGTGTTCCGAACCCCATGCCACCTGAGCCACATGTTGCACAAAAAGGTAACAACTCCTATAACACCGCAATCAATTTTGAACTGTTGTAAACAGTGACACGTTGCAAGTTGCACGAAATTTTGTGCTGCGTTATGTATTTGTTTTCGAACACGGTACGGATCATTTTGTTCCCACGCTAGAAACATCTGAAGTGCGTTTCTATTTTAGATAAAATTGATGATTCTTTATGAGATAACAATTATGTTATCGAATTAGTGTTAGAAAAAGGGGTAGCCGAATGGAAACGAATTGATGATTGATTATCGTTCGATAGTTCAACAAATTAGAAGAACAATGATGTTTACGAAGTGGTAGTAATTTTCCTATGACCTTAAAAATTAACACGCAGATTAAGTCAAGATCAACAATGTAGGTAATAAGCCCAATTACCCTGTATCAGAATCAGAAAGATTGCGTTATCTGTATTGCCGTTTCATGGCAGATGTAATTAATTCGGACATCTGTATTGAAAACTAGTTTTTAAATGCCCTGCTACAATAACGCTCCTTATCATTGTTTACTTATTATAATACTAGCTGTGCCCGCGACTCCGTCCGCGTGGAACAGTGATCTATTTTCCCCGTTTTTTTCACATTTTCCTATGTTTCTTCGCTCCTATGAGTCGCAGCGCGGTGTTATATAGCCTAAAGCCTTCCTCAATAAATGGTATGTCCAACACAAAAATATTTTTTTCAATTCGAGTCAGTAGTTCCTGAGATTAGCGCGTTCAAACAAACAAACAAACTCTTTAGCTTTTTAATATTAAAATAAATAAAATTATAGAAGATGCTCTTGCATACTTTATCATACTTCTGGTTCTGTTTTTAATGAATCTTACAGAATGGTAGTGACACCAGTGATCAGTTTGCCATAGTTCGGTAATTCGGTTTTTGTACCTACTAGAATATTAAACTTAGTAAAAACTTTTGTACAATGCCGATGTGGTTTATTTTCTTGGGAATACTGTACGGGCCGTTCTCCAGCCGTACGATTTTTCGTGTTCTCAAGTTCAACTACCTGTGAAATCCAAATTTTAACAGATAACCTTATAAAAAAAAAGTCTTACGTAATTCACACTTTATTCTGCTCAGAATAAGTCTAACAATAGTATATTCTTATTATTAAATGCGCGAAACAAAAATCTAAAGTCAGAGGAGTCCACATTTTGGCCTTGTCCCACCTCCAAAATTTGTTAGTTGATGACATATACTTCGAAAACTAAACGCGGAAACTATAGGTTTTTGTTGTTCACAGCAAGCCAATTATATGATAAATGAAATCCTATTGCCTAAAAAATTATTATTACGTTAGTTTATTTTTAAAACCATTTTTAAAAAGTGTCCCGAGTTTTGCGTCTTAACCTAATTTGGCCATAAAACGCGTCGTACTGCTCAAACGCACACTCCAAGAGACATCGACGATACGTTCCTAGAAAGAGTCTATCACGCCGCGACGGCTAAATAGTGCGAACCTGTGACTTATTGTGTTGCTGCCAAATCACGAAGGAAAGAAAACAACACGATTTTTTTGTCACAGTTGAAAGTGATTACCGTTTTATTTTTTACTCGCTTGTTTTGTTGATATATTTAACTCAGATTATTTTGACATATTAAGCAGTGTTATAATTACTTACACAAAAAATATTGAGTTCTTATTATTAACCGTTTTGAAGTAATTAATTAAAAACTAAATTGCTCACGTGATTACCGCAATGGTGATTACCGTTATTTGAGTGATCTCCGTCGTTTTATAGACGTGGTTATCACTATATCGGTTATTTATTGAGTTATTACTGTAAAAAATAAGTTTTAAATAGTGTTTCTCTTGATTATGAATATTACTCTGTGCAACACAAAAAAAATTACACCTAATTAAAAAATAATAATTTCACGTATCTTTTTTCACATCAATGGTTATCATAAATTAAAATTATTATACTATTACTCAAGATGTTTATAATTCAAGGCCATAAATGTATAGCATAAAGAGTCTTGTGATATCAATCAAAAAACGTGATTTCATCCCATTATTTGTACTTTTGTGATTACCGTATTATATGAAAAAATAAAATTTTATTATCTCGATAATTATAAGGTTTAAAGTGATGCCTCCTTTTGCAAAACGTTTGAGATGTGAAGCATTATTCGATTTATTCATAAAAACACAGATTAACATAAAATGAAATTATGCTACGGAGTGTCACGCAAAACTGCCTTGCTCGTGGAATGGCCCGTACCTTATCACATTCCGGACAACGGTACTCAATATGGACGATCCTCGAGCACCGATGCTGCGCCAGCGCGAAGGCGTCGGTGTAGAGTCTGCGGCAGAGCCTGCAGATGTAGCGGCCTAGCCGGTTGTCTATGCTGGCTATGAGGGCTTTGGCTTCGTCTGTCACTTCTACTACGTTGAATGCAGGGTCTATGTCACCCTGAAAAAAAAGTAAAATAATTACGAGAAGTTCACATTCAGATTTAAAAAGCATCACACTGGAGTTTTTCTCCAACGTAACAAACTCAATTCATCGACGACATCGTTGACGTCTTAAGTTAGTTTTAAGACAACCTATTCTGTATTATCATGTAAACACGCGTATTTTTTTTCAATTGCGTAAAATTTCTTACTTTTCTCGCATATGTATTAAATTTTCTGAATCAATCGAAAGTTGAAAACTAAATACTGCTCGATAGCACCCGCTAAAAGTGTGCTTCCTAGCGGTGACAGTTTTATCATTGGTTTCTTGTAAATAACGTTTAGTTACATAAAGCGTATTTTTCGTAAGTTACTAGGTACTTGTAGATTTTGTTTGCATGAGTTTGAATTTCGTAAGATGACACCGAAATAGTAAGTGAATTTGTCATCTCATTAAATGTTAGCCTTCTATTCCCATTATCATTCTAGAAGACTAGGTTAGGTTTTGGGTATTTTGAATCTGAATATTTGTGATGTAATTTTTTTCATTTACTATTTGCAACTTGAGTATATCGTATCGTGTTCTTGTAATCGTTTTGTAGGTGCGCCATTTATTAACCTTTAAAGCTTTATTATTACACCTTTAAGTTTCGTTAAGTACTTCCGCAACAATCACAATCTTAGTATTAGTATAATCATTAAACGCCACTCTAGAGTTACACGCCATAACTTTTATTTTATTGCGTCAAAATTAACCGTTCACGTTTATCACAATTCAGAGAATCGGTAATGCCTTGGAAGTATTGAAACAACGATTTATTCCGCAGTTAATGTCTCGCGACCCACCCTCACAGCGTTGCTAGCTGGACTTAAGGCTGTTATTAGCACATAAACATAGCACAATATGCGATTTCTAACCCAGCTTAATTGTTGAAGCGATAAGGGGCCAACTGCGACTCGCTAATAC
Organism: Adoxophyes honmai; assembly: GCA_005406045.1. Classification (NCBI taxonomy): domain Eukaryota; kingdom Metazoa; phylum Arthropoda; class Insecta; order Lepidoptera; family Tortricidae; genus Adoxophyes; species Adoxophyes honmai. The sequence continues at coordinate 218,597 of BHDV01036453.1, forward strand.
TATGGTAAGGACACCTAATTAATAGTTCCTGACCGACTCTATAGGCTGTCTTTGATACACGTTGCTATTTCTATGTTATAAACGGCGTGATAACGAAAGACAGAAGCAGTATTTATGGCGAATCGAAGCTTGGATTTATTGCTTACTTTGTTTAAGTTTACCCGCAAGGAACATTTTTTATTATATTGAATGTTTGTTCCTTACCTTGCGAACAACTAAAGTTTCGTCCTCAGCCAAGTCTCTAATAATAGTTCCAGATACAGGTGAAGTTTTGTCCTCATCAAACATTAGTCTTCGAACGGCCTTGCTTTTCTTCAAAGGTGGTGTAGGTTTTCCAGGTTTCTTTGGTCGTTCCTCTATTTCTTTGACTTCAACGACGTCCGGTGAACTTCTTTCACTCTTCGTCGGTGTTACGTTTTCAAGCGGTAGGCAAGTTTTAAGTTCCTCGAAGAACTGTTTGGTGAATTTAAGTTTCTTCGCCTCCGGACTGTCGCTGTCGTTTGAATTCTCATCATCTGCTTTTCGTTTTTCTGATTTAATGTCAGTTTCATCTTTAGTGTCATTATCTTCGAAGTGTCTGAATATTTTCGGTGATTTCGAATGTTTGGTGTCATCTGGTGATTTTCTTTTTTGTGCCGGTGGTGGGGTGCAAGGAGGGGTGATAGGTGTTGTGGACTTTAGTGATAGATCGAGAGGGACTAGTGGTTCGTTATAATAAGCTAAGTATTGTTGGAGAAGAGTAGGATGCTGATGAGGAATGAGATCGTGAAGGTAATTACTGGATATCCTGACCGGTGGTGCTGCATACTGTTGATAAAATCTCGAAGTTGACAGCCGATGAAAATTCGGTAGCGTAGCTTCCATGTTATTTAGAAGAAGCTTCGGCCATGAAAACGAAAAATATTTGCCACCTCCATTTATTTATCTGTAACAAAGGAAATGTTTCGTTAGAAACCTCTAGTTTAATAAACTAGAGTGCATTATTATTGTTAGCGACAAGGGAAGAAACCCCACTCGGTGCGCTGATTCGATGACACTACAGTCTTTTGTTTGATTGCGCTTAAGTTCTCGAGCGAAACATTGTTATTTCCGCAAAACACAGTGAGCATTGAACAGGCTGTTAGAAATACAACCAAATTGTCCTATACCTAGTAATTTAGAGATAGTAAAAAAATCGCTGTGGTGTCCGGGTTCAGAATAACAGTTGTCCATTTCTTATGTGGATATCGTAAGCGGCGACACACGCTAGCGTTCTTGTCACTTATATTTCCCGTATTTCGTTAACGTTTAAACCTAAAATTATGCTAAAATTGCCTACAAAACGTGAAATAGTTTTCACTATGTAAAGTTTTGTCAGATGTTGCCAGAGGGCTTCCCCATTTGGAAATACAGGCCTGTTGTACAGGCTTGTTTATGTAAAAATTTAATAGGTCGTTTTTTATGGAACTTGTATTGGTTTTATTTTTTAAAGCACAATAAAGAAATTAATCCACCATCAACAAACCGAACCTCATGGGAGATTTAAAATTGGGCTAACAAATTCCCTGGTCCCTCACAACAAAGCCAGCTTCGCTCGCCATTTACCCCTAAGCTGGGGTAAATAGTTTACCCACGTCGCCTAATTACCACTGCCAGATCGCTCCCACGCTATAATAACTACCTCCCAGTACCGCAAAAGCCGTAACACTACTCTTGTAATCAAGACTTTACGGTGTTGTAGGAGAGATCAAAATGCTGATTAAAATGAGTACGTTTACGCTTCTTTGGAGTTTACACAGCTGGCAAGGGCCCCGCGACCCTATCGTGTCGTAATGAAAATAGTATGAATTTTTATTAGATAAGATTTTGGGTGTTTGCGAAATTTATTAGGAATGTTGGGGAGGTGTAGCTTTTAAAATGGTAATACAGTTTAAGGGTTGAATGTTTTGGGAAGAATCGAAAATGTTTTGAGCTAACGTCACTTTTAAAATACATTACTAATGCCTACGAAATTGTTGTAAAAAATGAGAATATTTTTGGGATTGAAATAAACTATGCCCTTCTTATTTATAAATTCTTCGTATTTCTATCTGATATGTATACAAATGCACATTAAAATGACGTATAATTCTGAAATGAAGTAGGCAGAACACACGATACGGTACGTTACGTTACGATACGTTTAGGAACCACTTTTTGCGTAATTTTAGGTTTAGAAATCATTTGAAAGCGATATAATAGTCACATAGGACTAACCTATCGCCTCAAACAACGCCCAACCTACTCATATTTCCCTGGTCGCCTCTTACACCTACGCATGTTGTCATTCTCAACGTGACACTATAGGGATAATTTATAAATGTGAGTGTATGAAATAAATTTGTTTCATAAAATGAGGAAGCATTTTGTGGGCGGATACGCGTTGTTGGACGAGGCGGAGCCCATTTTGGTAGGTATAATTACGCACTAGAAGGCTCACCTTCCGTGATAAGTGTTCAGTTTTATGTAACGACTTAGTTTATCAGTTCCCATTTTTAATCGTTATGACTTTTTGTTTATTTTTATAAATGTTGAACAAGAAAGTAAAGTCGTGCTAAGCAAATTATACCTTATTGGTTTAGGTAGTTAAAACAATATAAACAATCTTGACATGTCTTTTTATTGAAATACACAGTCTAAAAATGAAAATCGTTACACTATACAATTCAATCATGAAAGTAAATGATTTTTTCATACCAAAATTGTAAAATGTAAAGATTAGATTAGAGAGAAGAATAAAAAGACACGTCAAGATTGTTTACATTGATTTAACTACCTAAACCGATAAGGTATAGTGCTAATACTATTCTCAGTTGTCTTTTGTTAGAGACTTGTTTCTTATTGTAGCTATTAAGTAGGAAGGTACCTACGTTTCGAATTTTTAACCCCCATGGAAAAAAAAGAGGTGTTTGACTGAAGTTCAACGTTTGACGAGTCCGTACCGTACCTATTCGCTGTGTCTTTCTAAGTGTGTGTCTGTCTGTCTGTGGCATTGTTGTAGCTCTCATATGGATAGACCAATTTCGATACGATTTTTTCATTTGAAAACCAATTTCTTTGTGGTGTTTTAGCTAAGTTTCAATTAAAGAAAATGAGTAATCTTTATGGTATTGAAATTTTAATCTAAAATGTTGAGGTTTTTCTCTTACTCGTACTACTAAGTTGGTTACTTTATTATTCATACATACATACATACATATTCTCACGCCTGTGTTCCCAAGAGGGGTAGGCAGAGCACATGAATTGAAAAATCCAGTGCCACGTTTAGCAATTAAAGGGTAACCAGATGGTTAAACGTGATATTGCAGTGATAGGTTGCTAGCCCATCGCCCACAATACACTAACCCTTTCCCAGAGTCGACTCTTACGACACCCACGGGAAGAAAGGGGGTAGTGCTATTCTAACCCGGCACCACACGGGAATTTATTATTCATTCACATTAAATTCGACTTTGAGTGAAGATGCTTAATTTTTTGACCTTGCCTGATTTACTACGCAATGTTTGTGTGGCTCGTCTTTTGGTGCAATTAGCCAGGATTGCCTCCGAAGAGGTCCATTCTTTACTCAAATCATGTTTTATAAACCGAAGCAGAAACCTTTTTTATTCTCTTTTAGCAAAGAGAAACTATTAACTTTATAAATAACTCTATTAGAGTAACCAGTTGTAAGTGGCCAGTACTTTAACCTGCCATTTGGAACGTTTACCTACTTAACCTCTCGTATGCTACGGAGCAGATCTGCTCCATTTTAAGGATATCTTTTTTTTATTTTAATTTTAATCGTCATAATTTGTAGATATTGAAACAGAAGAGGCTCGAATGCAGTATATTTTTCATTTCCCGCATACGAGGGGTTAAAGAAGCCAATTATGCCTTCTGCAACAGTACCTAAAAATTAATACTAACAATATCATTTCAATTAAAAACCGTTTCCAATCACTACCTTAGCACCTAATTACCCAATAAGTGGCACAAACTACAACTTATGATACTTTATTAAACACCGCTGCTGTGTTACCTACACTTATGAATATTAGATGGCATCGTTACCAAAGTAATGTTTACTAAGACTCACAGACGGCAATTATGTGTTAAGGCGTTAAAATTAGGGCGTTCATTTTTAATTTGACGATTGAATCGTGTCATAATTATGGTTGGTTGGTTAATATTTTATATGACAGCGGTGTCTGGTCGGTTTGTGATTTAATATATTTTATTTTCAGTGTTAGAGGTTGATAAGTTATTCAAAGCGTCGGTGTGATATTTAAAGTGATTTGAATCTATAAAAATTTATATCAATCAACAGAGTTTTGATCGTAAGGCTGCAATGTGCTTAAAAAGTTTATAAAGTAGGTATATCCCTAATCAAAGTCAAATCAAAATCAACATCAAAATTTATTCAACTTGACACACATTTTTTTTATAAAATAGCATAGTCAGCTCATTAACCTATCTTTTGTAATGACCTGTCATTAACCTATCTTTGTTGAAATCAAATGGTCCTATTTGTTCTTCTCAAACACATTTCTTGCTTCGCAACCCCCACATCTATGATGGAAACGCAGACGCATCGCCAGGGAGGTTCACTCCGCTGTTAGGGCGTACGCTAGCCGGCGCTCATTGCACGCGATGTACGTCCTCCTAATAAAAAATTGTATGAACGCCGCTAACTGGCGCGGGGGCACGCGACGGACTACGTATATGTCACCGGAAAATAACCCATTCCGTAAGTTTATAAATTTCCTAAAAAAATTCAGGAAATTTATAAACTTCCGTAAGATTCCAAACGACAGACAAATTGTATTATTTTACGGCCGCATTTTCGTAAAATAATCAATTTACGGTAGGTTAGGTTAGGTTAGATTATGTTAGTTTAGATCAGATTAGGTTTAGTTATGTTAGATTAGGTTAGGTTAGGTTAGATTATATAAAATTTTGCAAAAATGTGGGCGTAAAAACATTTTTTGTCTCCCGTTTGGAATCTTACGAAAGTTTATAAACTTCCTAGGAAATTTATAAACTTACGGAATGTGTTATTTTCCGGTGACATATATACTTAGTACGCACGGCGGGCGGCGGGCGTCCGCTCCGAGCTCATGCGGAGTGCAACACTCACGGACTATTCATAATACTGATAGCTCTAACGCCTAGTTCGGACTAGGCTAGTATTTTAGTCGAGTTGTAGGTATTTTAGTAAGTAAACGTGTCTGAACAATGAAAATTCGCCCGTCGCGTACGCCCGTCTCGTACTCGCGGGAACCAAATCAAGTCTATACTAATATTATAAAGCTGAAGAGTTTGTTTGTTTGAACGCGCTAATCTCAGTAACTACTGGTTCGAATTGAAAAAATCTTTTTGTGTTAGATAGACCATTTATCGAGGAAGGCTTTAGGCTATATAACATCATGCTGCGACTAATAGGAGCGAAGAAATATTGAAAAATGTGGAAAAAAACGGGGGAAATTAGTCACTATTCCACGCGGACGGAGTCGCGCGCACAGCTAGTAATATATAAAAAAAGCAAATAAGAATACAATGTTTCATAAAATGGGTCTGCTAAGTCTGTGCAATAAACATGTGTTGGTGGAGCTCCTCCCCTTCCACGCCGAAAGAACACACATACATTACATAAACGTAACTAACACCACCAACAAACGAGGCTACGCGTTTCAAAATCCTACAGAAGCGACATTATCGTGGTAAGGTAAGAAGACTGAAAATTGTGACCCTAACAAATGTCAAATTTGTAAATTCATCATAATCATGGAAATGAATTAGGTATATCTGATGTCTTAAATCGCGTTTAGTTCGACATGTTTCGGGCTAAGTAGTATCCCTTTATCTAGTAGATGACTGCAGCCAAACGCTCACTACGCCACCGCTCTTTTACATTTTTCTTATAAGAATATTATTGCCTTCAAAATGTGTGTGCCGTCATTTACGATTTCATAATCATATTCTTGTCTTGTAACTGAGAACAGCACTAATTACATAACACGAGTGCAACCGTCTGTCCGCAAAAAAAAACGAAATCAAATCTTGCTCCTTTTTGCAATCCATTATAGCCAACAAGTTTTATACACTCGGATTTAGTAAGAATCCCGTGAAAGGTAGTTAAATAAAAATCCTTAAAAAATGTGTAAGATAAACTTCCCTGTCCGAGTAACCCAACCGCATAAGTTGGATGCTGCAACTTAATATTGGCAGATGCAGCGGGCTTCCAAGTGGGTCCGATACGGAAGAACCACAGGTGCCCGTGTGCACAGAAAGAGTAGACGGAGATGCTATTGATAGTTTTGTACTTATACTCCATTTAATTTAAGATTTGAAACTTAACTGTCAAAACCTCACATTTTTGAGTAAACACAAGGTTGTATCGCCGTAAATACTGATACCGTTTGTATTGAAATCATTATAACAAACAGTAATGAGTGTTATTGCATTAATCATATCTAGTTTTACCTTTGGATTCCAGAGAAAAATTCAAAATTTTCCGTTGAAATTTCTAATCTTAAATTAAATGGAGTATAGGATCGATGGAAACCAGCATACTGTATTCCCAAATGGGTTATGCAGAGTATACAAAACGCTGCGTAGACAAAAACCATGATTATTTTACGATTTGATGCCACTTTAAGAATATTTCTAGGTTTTAAGTCTTAAGGTATAATAGAGATAGGTTGCTTGCCTGTCGCCTAAAATGTACCTTAAAGTTTATCCTTCGTCTTATCCACAGAAGAAACGGAGAGATGTTATTCTAAACCTGACACCATACGGCTAACCTGAACATGACGCGTATCAGCTAACTGTAAGCTTGAATCCTGAGATTTTTTCGTTTAATATCGAAATATGTGCATATCTTGAATTTCCGTTTCTTTTAAGTCACTGATAATCACATAATTTAATGCTCTTTAGGTCTGCTTAAGGTTCTAACATGTCACTTATCTATTGAGTTGTTACACAATCATTGTTTGAGGATGTAAATTGCGAAAACTTGTGATTTTTTTCTCAAGTTTAACTGCTTTTATTTTTTATCGATTATTAGTCAAGAAGAAGACCGGATCACAAGAGTGGACGGGCCAGAAAAATATTCCGTTGTATTTTTTGTCATTGGTTCTTAGTAGTCCTGAGTAACATTTACGAGTACATTTTATACGTAAACATTACGCCTGCAATTCTAAACGAGATAGGCAGAGCACACGAAACGTTGAAACAAAACTAGTATAATAGTAACAGAGTGTAAGCGTGACACTTAAAACGTGTCTCAACTAGGTACTTAATTTTAAAACTTATTGTGTAACTTTAGTATGTACCAGGTTTCAACGCCCTGATAAAAAAAATGTAATCGATTTCGAACTCTTTCTACTGTTTATCAAGAGGAAAATCAAAAAAATAGCACGTAATTTTTAATTGCAAGGATTGTCGTACTGACATATTACAGGTGAAAATAAAATATAGCGAATTATAAACTTTGAAAGAACATCAAATACAGAAATGTCTTCAAAAAATGCTCCCAACTCTAATCCTTACAATTAGGGATGCCAAATACCTCATAATTTGCGCAAAGGGCGTTACTATGACGAACTGACTCACCTGTAGCGGCTCCTCGCTGACTCAGCCTGCGACACCCCTGCTGCACTTTTAAAAAGAACAAATTCTAATTTTGAGACTGGCCAGTAAGAACTGTCAAATTTTATAGACTATTAAAAATTAAGTTTTTTTTTTCTATTGTCTGTGAGTTTAAGTTGCCAGTGGCACTTTCAAAGTTTTTAAAAAGTTAGTTTGATCGTGTTGGTGGTTTTTGAGTAGGGGTGCGCGGTCCGCTCGGTAGGGCGGTCGGGAGAGGACTGGCTGTATAGGGTTTGCGCCCTGGCTCGTGCCAACAGCTCAACCCTCGTAAAGGGTGTTTGAGATTAAAATAAAGGTGCGTGGTTTTTGTGTACTCGTTTATGCTTGAGTGATAGTTGGTATTGTTATTTTTGTGAATTGATTTAATAATTCTGTAGGTGCGTGACGGATGAATTGAAGAGATTATTGTAAAAGTTTTAATAAGAATATGAAACAAAGTTAGTTAAATTCTAACTTCTAAAGTATTTTCTTGATATTAAAGTTGGATTATAAAATTTTACAGTGTTTGAATAGAGCAGAGTGTAGTACCTACTAACTGAAGTAGTCTGATTTTTAAACACTTGTCTTCATCATGTTTCAAAAGAATATGTCATGAGTTTGAGATTATCTTCATAATATTTGATAAATAAATACTTATTGATAATTTGTGTGATTTAATTACATTTAGGAAACGCTATAGTAAAAAACAATATTGGTACAGTACGGGCGTTAATAAAAAAAATACCATCGACCTCTACTACTGTAGTGACCGTTACGTTGTTGAAATTATGTACTTGTCTCAGATTAAAAAAAATCCCAGTAAAGTAAAGTAAATGCGTTTTGAAAAATTAATGAAAACATCCTATATAAAGCTTCTGCCAAACCGCAAGCGGAATACAAACGCGTGTAACAAGGGCCCCCATACAGCACAAGTGTTAACTACTTTTTTTTAAACTACCCACTTCCAGCCTAACCCTATTCGGAACCTTGTCATTCTCACCCTATGTTCCCAATACCGAACAACTGTCCTTAGTAGCTTAAAGCGACAAAGTACTTCCACGCGCACACTTCAAACTGATAAGAGATAGCGCCCGCATCTTATGTTAATGTTATTCACTTGTTTTGTATGCTGTCCCCTTCTTTCGTTACCTGTTAGAGAAGGATTTAAGCAATGAACTTGTCCGATTCAAGGTTTTTTGATATTGTGTAATTGTTATGTTAATGTTTAGGTATTTGCTGGTACGTTTATGCGAAGTTATGTGAAGTTTGCTTTAGGTACTAGGAAATATCTAAACATACACACATTAAGCCTGCTTTACCAGAAGGGGTAGACAGAGCACACGAAGCGTTACATAGACAAAATCATGACTATTTCACACGTCACGGCCACTTATCCTATCCTGACGCCTATATTATACCTTAATTAATGTTTTTACTTTTTTAGTTGTATTTTACGAAAATATGTAAAAAGTAGAGAGACGTTATTCGTCGACACCACACGTACTTTTTTTGAAATTGTTATAAAAGTAATGTTGTAAAGTTATAATGGTAATGATTGTAATGTTATAAAGGTAATGATTGTTTGTCAAGTGCATATTAGTCGGCTATAAACTTGGTAAAATTTTAAGTTATAGGAGTAAGTTCACGTATAGCTTTAACTTGGAAATAGCGATACGCGAGCCCCCACATCTTAAAATCTTGCCAACTTTATTGCCGACCGATGTAATAGCAAAAAATTGCAAAAAATTTCTTAGTAAGAGGTAGTTTTACTATTAACTTTTTCCATTGAAACAAAAAAACTAATTATAAATTAATCAGGAATCGGAATTTATGTAACCCCTCTATGTTTCTTCGGTGAATGTCGTAAGAGGCGACTAAAGAAATAGTTTAGCTGTCTATGGAATACAGGTGTGTTATTCATATTTATGTTGAATTGAAGATCGTTACCAATCTTTGAAATAATGCTTTCACTATGCCAGTAACTGCTGTAGGTATCTCAGTAGTGTAATACATGGAGCACAACTGCAGCAATTGTCGCTAAATTGTAGTAGATAAGTCTGTACGTTAATAAGATTTATAGGCTTAGCACTTCAAAACTCCACTCCTTTGCGGGATCGACTGATTGTGAGTGTCACCTTCTGACGTCTTTTGTTAAACAGTGACAGGTAAAGTCAATCTCGAACGCACCTCAACTCGCACCTTGTCATACTAAGCTGGCTCCATCTCAAGAGTCGCTCTCCCTTATCTTCAAAGTAGAACCTAGCAACCTGGTACATCTTCATTATCAGCCTGTGACTGCCTAACAATGGCCGTAAGCACTAGGGTCTGATGAACCCTTAGGCTATTCAAACTGCAGCATGTGGCGCGAGGATTTGGAAGGAGAGCTGAAATTGCGTCTTCGTATGTAGATTCAGATAATCTAGCATTGCATCTTATCATCAGCTCAGCCCGAGACGTCTACTGCTGAACATAGCCCTCATTTGGACTTCTATGTACCGGTTGGAAGCGACCTGCATCCAGCGTCTTATAAGGTCGTCTATCCATCTTGCAGGTGGACGTCTTTCGCTGCCCTTGCTACCGTGGTCTCCACTCAAGTACTTTTTGACCCCATTGGCTATCAGCTCTGCGTGCAATGTGCCCTGCCCATTGCCACTTCAACTTGTTAATCCGGTGGGATCGGTGACTTTAATTCATCTACGGATATCTTCGCATAAATTAGCTTAGCAGTCAAAATTCTATTATTTTCTAAACTGAATAGTTTGTGCGAGAGACACTTCCGAAGTGTTTCATTAGAGAATGATAAATGTAAAAAAAAAGTTTTATGTTATCATGTTTGTAAACTTTTACTGAAAGTTGGTTTGATCGAGAGCCAGTAAATAGTGTTTTTAGTACGTCAAATTTTTACCTTTCATTTACCTAGCAATGCTACGGAACTATTCGTGCGCAAGTCCGTCTCACCCTTGGCCAGTTTTTTAAAACTTGTTTTAATATTCAGCTCTCCTAAAATATGATATTTTCATAAACAAATAACACCAAAATTGCTTCCAGGAATTTATCCAAATTTGGAGCTGAATTTTACAACTTGGTTTAAAAGAGACAGATATTGGGCGGTTCTAGGGCGGGACCGCCCCTCGCCGCCCAGCGGAGGCCCCGCCCATCCGCCCAGCATCACCGAATAATTGGGAGTAATTTCATCATCTCGATGTATTCAATTAGCGAGCGACGGGATTTCATTTGTGCTATTGTTTGGAGTTTCAGTTCTGATTGTCAATTGTTTTAGAAGTTAGTGTTAGGTTTCTGTCTACGTACAGTTTGTAATATTATTAAAATGTCAATTTTGAAAAATACATATACATACATACATACATATTCTCACGCCTGTGTTCCCAAGAGGGGTAGGCAGAGCACATGAATTCAAAAAACCCAGTGCCACGTTAAGCAATTTCAGGGTAACCAGATGGTTAAACGTGAAAAATATCAGTAGTTTAGAATTATTTTATTCATTGTTTTTTTTTTCAGGATTATTATGAGGAACCAATTTAGTCCAGGTTTGCTATGAATAAAATTAAAAATGTAAAAGATACTTATTGAAATTGAAAATGAAAATGATGTTTTTTTTTAATTTCGATTTCCGAACAGTGCGGTGAAAAATAACTCTCCTAGCGTGGTTACTCACATCTGACTGTATATTTAGTTTGAAAAAAAAAACGAAATATCGTAATAAGTACTTCATATATTAGGTATGACTTGAAGTCCTCTATTAGGCGAGTGCGACTCACGCTTGGATAGTTTTTAAAGGTTACGTTTTTAGAGTCCCATGGGATCGGGTTTTAAAAAAAACCCTCTACATAATCTTTCGTGGATGTCGTAAGGAGCAACCATTGCATAGAATTAAAATCTAAAATTATGTTAATAATAGTAATAGTTTTGACCATGTGACGTCTCGGCAGCTCTGCGAGTATGTATGTTCGTTAACATTGTTGCAGAATTAAAAAAAGAACATGTTAAGTAGCACGATGTGACAGTAGTAGGGCACTCAACCCCAAGTACTTAGTGAAATCCTCGAACGTCCGGCGTATGCGCATACGTTGACCCGACCTACCTGAGGAAGCCACAGCACAGTTTGGACCAGAGCTTCAATATTAACATACATGGGATCACGCCTGTATTCCCAAGAGGGGTAGCCAGAGCACATGAATTCAAAAATCCAGTGCCACGTTTAGCTGGCTGGCTAGTTGGTCAAATATTGAAATTAAGTATTAATGATATTGCAGTGACAGGTCGTTAGCCCATCGTCCACAATACACTAACCCTTTCCCAGAGTCGACGTAAAAATAAACTACCGTGAGACTCACTTATCTCATAAAATACTGATAACTTACGTTTTAAATCGAGTTTAGCTTGACATGTTTCGGGCTAGCAGCCGCCTTGGCTCCTAGATGAAGGGCTACGAATTAGCCCGAAACATGAAGAGCTAAACTCGATTTAAAAGTGAGTTATCCGTATTTTAAAGTAATAATTTAGTGTCAAATGTACGCACGGGTAATCAAAGCTACTTGAGCTCTCTCAACTACGGGCTCATTCATCGATCGAAGCTTTCCACAGTCTATGGAACCACTGTCTCCCAGTACACTGCGCAGCGGAACCCAGAAGCCCCACTCGCGCACGCGCCGGAAGACTCCTGCGCAGCCGGTGCCGCTTCCCCGTAATTAGATCTTGCGTATCGATTACTTAGTACAATGGATATTGATTGGGTACTTGCGTTCGATTGGAGGGCAATCCTCGAAGTCTAACTTGGCAAGATTCCTGTGTGGTTCGGGCTGAAAATAAGTCTTCCGGGGATGTAGTAAAAGGCGACTAAATAAATAGGTAAGGTAAATGTACCAATGCTCGACGCCTCAATGCCCAGTAGACGACACCCATCTGTCACCCGTCTTCCTATGGTATAAGGGTGCAAGTGTCGTGTACTAGATCAGTGTTGAGCATTGGTATATTTTAGGCGACAGGCTAGCAATCTGTCACTATAGTAATTCTTGACTTAAAACCTAAAAGATATGCTAAAATTGCATACAAAACGTGAAATAGTAATCATTTAGCGTTTCGTATGCTCTGTCTACCCCATGCATGACTTCGAGTACTGAGTGTAGGTAAGGTCGAGCCGAGCATCGTTTTTTCCATTGAAAATCGTATTTACCCTACTAAAGCGACTGAAGGGATCCCACAGTCAAACTGTGTAAACAGTTTTGCGGGACGCTGTATTTAGCAATTAAGTATGTGTCATTTGTATCAAGAACAATAAATAATAAGTACTTACTTCAAAATTTTGTCAAGTTAAATGCCGAGGACTGTACGCGAGCGTTTTCACCGATTTACATATACATACATAGCGTCACGCCTCTTTCGCACAGGGGTAGGCAGAGACTACTTTGTTCCACTCGCTACGATCCTGACATACCTCTTTTGCCTCATCCACGTTCATCAATCTCCTCATACATGCTCGTCAGTTTCGGGTACTCTTGACCTGACCTGTTTCTAAAACGTCCGCGATTTGGTCACGGAACGTCCGTCTAGGTCTTCCCCTCCCACTGCACCCATCCACATTCCCCGTATAGATTTGTTTTGTCAGTCTTCACCGATTTGACACTCATAAATGGTCCAAATAGACGTCCCGCGACTGTTTACTTAAAGTGACCTATGGTAAGACACCATCGGTCACAAGGCTATCTGTAGTATAAAAACACCTTATAGGGTAAACAATGTGTCATTACGGGAAACACGCATCTTTTATAAATTTGCTCTTAATGATGTAATTCGCGCGTACAATACAAAAAGGTCAAAGTAATTAAAACTATTGTTTTATAGTTGAAGTTATTGTTTCTCTGCCTATAAAATTAACCGGATAATTAAAATAATAATTGAACTACCGTAATGTTATTCGTCACGATCGTGAATCACTGATGATACTCTTTCTGTACTTCTGTAGTAACTCAATACATTGACTAGAGACCCTTAAAATTGGAAAATAAGTACACTTTTCACTTGTTATCTTTACACTAAAGACATTTTCGGGGGACTTCTACTTATTCATATTTATACAAAAAATAAAAAAAACACGCTATACTCGTACAGCTACAGCTACGCTATGTCGGAGAACAACGAAACTACTTTCGACGTGGAACAAAATAGAATCATAATAGTTGTACTGTTGTCAAAGTATCGTGTAAAATTCTGTGTACTGTTGTCAAAGTATCGTACGGTTCATATAAATTGGTTTTCTCAATAAAGTGTAAACATATCTCAAATCACCGACACGACACAATTCAGAAGTAAAAAAAAGATATAGAGATAAAGATAAAGAGGAGATTTGGGAATAAAGACAGATACATTTTAGGCGTTCAGCTAGCAACCTTTTGGGAAATTATGTATGATTGACATAAAATGAATGAAATGAGTTCATATAGGTATTATCATTTTCATTTTTTTTTCATGTTTGTTAAATCTTCTTTACTCTGCAAGGGTTCATTACCAACAGGATAAAATGAGTCTCCGCAATACAAAAATCAATCGCTCTCTTCCCATAAACATGGCCCACTCTCGCCAGGGTGCGTGGGAACGCGTGGTCGGAAGGATGTTATACCTTCCTCATTGTACCTTTTGTTACGGGGTAACGAGAATATAAGTGTGTGAGGTGAGTACCCAGCTAGTGTGTGAAAGTTTATACCGCGGTTCAATAAAACTAACATGTAATTGTTTCAACAGAAATTCTTGAGGGGTGTCAATGGTCCACTAAAAAAGGCTCTGTTTGAAGTAATACGTTTTAATTTTATCGTTGAATACATACTTACCCCGTGTGGTGCCGGGTTAGAATAGCACCTCCCCCTTTCTTCCCGTGGGTGTCGTAAGAGTCGACTCTGGGAAAGGGTTAGTATATTGAGGGCGATGGGCTAGCAACCTGTCACTGCAATATCACGTTTAACCATCTATTTTACCTGCTGACATTGCTAAACGTGGCACTGGATTTTTGAATTCATGTGCTCTGCCTACCCCTCTTGGGAATACAGGCGTGAGAATATGTATGTATGTATGTATACATACTTACATACACACAGCATGCTTGTATTTCATACAAGGGTAGGTAGAGCGCACGAAGCGCTACATAGACAAAACCATGACTATTTCACGTTTCATGGACACTTCTGGCATAATTTTTCAGATTTTTAATTGGCATGTCGCCTAAAACAAACACCAACGAGACAGCCCAACCAAATCGTTCGTAAACGAATAAGCACTCACATTTTCATCACCTCCGCATTCCGAAAAATACTACCGAATTCTCCCAATATTCGCACTAACGATCGAGCAAACAATACCGGTATAATCGTGCGTCGATATCGATTCGGACAATACCGTGAAAATCAGTACCGAGGGTGCGCAGGAGTCTCCGTCCGACCAATCACAGGCCGGCATTAGACAGATGCGTCGCTATTGTGCCCACGCTATTGTGTGGCGACAGGGGTGCGGGACATGTGAGCCCAAACATAGCTATGTTGGAGAGAATGTCGAAGCACCGTTATTTTGACAGGTTATAATTGTTGGAATTTGATGATTATTGATTAGAAGGTGAACAAGCGACTAGTAAATAAAATAAAGGAATAAACCATAAACCTACATAAAAATCACACGTCTTCCTATAAACTTAAGTACTGTACTGTGGCTAAGACCTCTCTATTCCTTCCATGGACGTCGTGAGAGGCGACTAAGGAAATTTGGTAACTTAATATTATGCTTTAGGCCAGTTTAGGCGACAAGCTAGCAATCTGCCACAACTATACCTCCGTCAATGTTACAACCTAAACGTAAGTACTATGCTAAAATTTACTACGATCTGTGAAATTAGACAATAGTTTTGACTAAGTATGCAAGTATGTAGACACGTTTTGGAAATATGGTCGTATAAATCGATTGATTTTTCTACACTGTATTCTTCAGGGTGTGTGTTTGTAAGTATGTTTTCAAAACATAACGCAATAAATTGGGCACGACTAAAAAAATCGTAAGAAAAATTCTAGATATTTTTTTCAATTTTACCTACTTATTCATGGCACAGCGCTCATTTTAGTGCAACATAAATTAATTTGGAAATTAAATTCAATTTATGTTTCAAGCATACAGTATTAATGCGCGGTTGTTGTCGTTTGTCTTGATTGATTTTTTTTCAATAAATGCTGTTCGTTTGACTTGACATATGCATCAGTACGCAAAAAAATCTACCGTAAATCCCTTAACAACAAGAATCAAGGGTAAAAAAATGACCTATTCGTAGGTACGTTAAGTTCAAAAGTTGTTTATCAGGCCATCGTTGCCTAGCAACGCACCCTCGTTTTTCCCCGCAGGTGTGCTTGGATTTAATCAACTGATTGTGACGGACAGACTCACCTATCTACTAATAATAATGAGCAGGGGTCGTATTGGTATTAGAATTTTAGTCGAGGTCCAAAAATTAGGCGGTGGATCAATTTATTGGGTAGATTTTTTCCTTCAGTATGTACAGTATATGCAAAAAGATTAGCAGAAATAACAAGCTTCAATCTTCTAGAGAACTTAATCATATTTTTAATTAGTCAAAATTAAAATCTGTCCTTAAAATAAAAAGTATTCGTTTAAGTAAGTACCTAAGTATTCGTAAGTTGTTATATCTAGCTGCACATGCTAGCTACAAATAGACAGACAAACAGACAGACACTCATTGTGTAAATTTGACAGAAATTACTAATCAATTTCTCTTCAAATCGGGTGTTAAACAATGATATAAGTACTAAAGTAAACGTCGATGTCATTTTCACGATTTTTTCCCCAGAGACCCTGCCAAAAATCTCGTCAAATAATTCCTATTACTCATAAAAAAATCGCACAAATTCACCCCAACAAAGCGGGATAATAGTGAAGTAATTTACGAGTTCTATGGCACTATTGTATATTTATAAAATGACGTATGTGCCCTGACTTTTTGATGAGATACTTCGTTTCAGTTGTGGCAGTGCGTTCGAAGAATAAAAAGCGCCGTTGTAAAGGTTTGGTTTAGCGTAACGCGCACGCGCGGGGCACGCGCCGCGCGCGCCGCTTTCGAAGCACCTTGCTACTGGCTGCAAAAAAATGTTTTATTTTTTTTCATGTCTGGAACGTTTAAAAAAACTTTATGGTCTATTGTTTTGTTGAGGGAAATTTCGCAATTTACTTTAAAGTAAGTAAAAAGCTCTATAGAGTAAGTACAAAAATAAATAGAATATAATTATGTATAAGTCGCAAATAAAAAGTACGAAATACAAAGACGGACTCATCCTAAACGGGATCTCTGCCAGCCAACCTTTAAGTAGTAGAGAGGGGCAGCAATTTAGGGAATAAATGGAAATGTAATTATTTACGAATGTCTTTGATTGTAATACATATAATACGACAGTACAGTATACGTACTAATAAATATTTTAGAAGTTTTCAGTTAAAAGGTACATTTTGTGACAGGTTGCTAGCCTGTCGCCTAAAATATACATTAACCTATTTCCTTAGTCGCCGTTTATGACAACTATGGCAGAAATGGAGAGATGCAATTTTAAACCCGACACCACACGGCAAGCCCAACAAAAAGACAACAATAACAAAATACACAAAGTGTACAAGTAGTGGAGAGTTCAGATAAGACATAACTAAAAGCGTGAGTCACTGATCCAAGGGCCAAAACAATGCATTGGATGCAGGTTTTACTATCATGATGTTGCGGCGAGCCGCACTGCTGATTTTCAAAAAATCAAGGCTTTTAGGGTCTGCGCAGATGACAGACTATCCGTGACGCACTTTTTAGTCTGCGAAAATAGAACCTTTGCAATTATATTATATTAAGTCCAGCGCTCAATGCATACAATCCATGCAGACGTTTTATGCGCCTCAGACTCGATCGGACAAAAAGTGCCATCTGCACCGCACCTTAAAGCTATGTATGTTTATACATAGCGCTTCGTATGCTAACGGTACGGCTCCAATACATTATTCAGTCGCGTTTTCGGCGCACGCGCCGTAGAAAGGGTGCGTCGTGTTCACCTCCGAGTGAACTTATAATGGAACTATGGAAGTATTTTGTTGCCCATGACTTCGGCTCCACATTATCTTACCAGTGAATTTACTCCTGTTAAATATGAGCGATGGTGTTGATGAGGGCTCATCTTATGTTGGTCATTTACATTACCAAGAAGAAATGAACTTACGGGACCTTTGATTCTGTAATATTTAGGTAGTAGTAGCCTATAAAAAGCACCTCACCCCTCTGTCATCTCTACTTCCTCATTCATAACCTTTTTAAGCCCGCAATCCCTACACATCCCATTAAACGGTACGTCAAGCGACTAAATAATATGTCTCTATAACTAAACTGTCTAGAATCCATTAAAAATGGGAAAAGACAAGAAAAGTAAGTGAGAGGCGAACACTTCAGAGCCCTCCGTTCTCTGGGGTCAGAAGGGATTTTCATGGTAGTCAGTTAAGTAGCCATACTCCAAAAAACTTCAAAAAAAACGTAGGTTACATGGTTTTGTGTTTCACGGTAAACACAATAAGTAGTGTATTTTTCTCATGATTTTATTTTTCTCAAATTCTCATAGCCCGTGTGATGTCGGGTTAAGAACGACCGCTCTCCATTGTTTCCGTGGGCGACTAATTTGGGTATGTTTTAGGTGACAGGCTAGCAAACTGTGACTGGTGTATGTAAGTTACGTAAAAACAGGTATCTGTTATCTGTTATAACTCAATGTACGCCAGAAGTGGCTCTGGAACGCGAAATAGCCATGGTCTGACTTAGTTTCGAATGCTCTGCCTACCCCATTTGGATACAGGCGTGATGTATGCGTGTGTAAAATATGAGTACTCATTCTTGAATGTATTCCCTATGACAACCCCTTACCGTCCATTCACATTCCGGAACAATCGCTCATTGGCATAAGATCAGTCACCCCTATGGACTGGCCGGAGATAATGGGAGCCGTTTGCGCAGCTGCGCGCGCGCCGTGATACGGGCAGGTGGACGCGCGTGCGCGCCGACCGCCGAGGAATATGCTCTAGCTCAGTGCCTCTGAATTTTAACCTGATTTTATTGAATGAACACAGCGCCCTAGCGCCACCATCATCAATCATCTACGTATTCTTCGTAACTGTCAAATTCTTTAACGAAGTTTCGAAGATTGGTTATAGAATATCCAATTTTATCTCTGCAGACTTCTGTCCAAAGGCATAATACCTGGATAGAGAGAGAGAGAGGGAGAGACCTTTCCATACAACGTGTCACAAAAATACGAATTAAGCAGGAATTGGGTTCAATGACCCATAAGAGTTCACTTTATAATATTAAAAAAAAGTAGAAAAAATCCTCTTATTCAGTTTGCAAACCTTTTGAATGACAAATTTAAAATCGGTCAAAAAAAACTCTCTGTTAAATTAAACAACTTCAGTTAGATTAATTTTTTTAGGTAGATATTGTTGCAGAACGTAAAATGGGTTATATTGTAAGCATATTTCACTAAAGTAGAGCATCTTTCCCGATTCGCAAACGCCCGTAGTGCATGGGGTAGCTTTGCTAGTAGCACTCGTAGCCCACTAGACCGAGAGAAATGCGGGCTTTGCCATTATTGTGCCACCTTTCAGTCCGTACGTAAAGAATGAAAAAGAAGCCAATTCAGTTATGTGATGTTCTTTTCTATGGTGTTATGTGGGTAACTTATAACCTCTCTAGAATATAACTGTCGGATTTTTATAAATACCTACATACTTCTGCCATTTAAGGATAGCATTTTACCACTGCAAGGCGCGGGACAAGTCGCGTGCGAGACGACTATAGCTGTCACTATTTAAGTAAGTAAGTAAGTAAAAGTAAAAAACTCTTTATTGTACAAAAAAGAAATAAAAGACTACAGATTGGTAAAAAAAACCACAAAGTACAAAGGCGGACTTATCCCAAAAGGGATCTCTTACAGTCAACCCTTGAGCAGTAGAGAGGAGCAGCAATTTAGGTAACAACATTTTTGTAGCAAATTTTGAATGTAACATAATTATTTTAGTATGACATGACAGCACATAGAAACAACTACACACACTAACTAACACATATAACCTTACATATACAATAAGTAATTACATAACTCTCACATTAATATTTAACTGGAAACGTCAGAGAATGACAGCTTAGTCTATCGCGTCACTGGTTTCAACATTATTGTTGACGTACGCCAATAATAATACTTCCGTGAACTACCAACGTCACGATATTAATTATAATGATATTAGTAGGGAAGTATTAAGCTTAGCACGGTAACACACTCTAGTCGAGTCGCGGGATAGTCTACCCGTCATTTTCTGACGTCTCTAATTAGACAGAGACGGATATAGACAATCTTGCTCGTATCTCTACTTGCGCCTTGTTGTGCTAAACCGACATGAGGTAGACCCCTCTTCAACAACAATACGACTTTTTTTAGGATTAGAATTCGGTTAATGAAACTCGATATCGCAGTGCATTCCCTAACCGTCAAAGCGCGGTCCTTTCATCTTTCGGTTCCATTATTTTTATGCCACGAACATGCTATGGTGGCGAAATCTAACTGAGGTACCATACATACATAGGTAAATAGATACCAGACCCAAGTGGCGTAGATAGAGCAGTAAAAAAACTTGACCAACCGTGTTACCAAAGACACGAAAAAGTATGGTAGGGAAAAGTTGTGTTTAAAATACATACAAGTAGTACATACATATCTCAATTATTAGTTTGCATAAGTAATTAAATTAAGAAAAACAAATTGATACTTGAAAAAAACTCAGTTCTAGATATAATTTTTGAAAGCAAAAGAAAGTAAGAGTAATAGACTCGATTCGGATTACCTACCCCACATTGACTAGGCAAAGCGCCCGATTTACTACCTATCACTTTTTAGTCTTTTTACACTTATAGCTAGAAAATGATAGATAGGTATAGTCTACTCGACTGCGGCTCATCTCACGTACATTCAGCATCAAATATATGTTTACACTTTAATACCTTATTGATGTTGTTTGTTTTATTTGTTGTGTTTTTTGTGACATGTTTTTTATAGAACTAAATATAGGTACTTATTCTTTAACACCTTTTCTATTTAATGTTAAATTTGAACACTCGTATGAAATTGTCACAGCGATCACAGTGACAAAGAACTAAGGTGTGACGCTGTACACACCGAAATAGAACATAGTGGTGTGGGTACAGTACTCCCAATAAATTATTAAAACTCTTCAATCAAATTAGCTTTATCCTTTTTCGAAATTTCTTCTGTTAGCATAGTGTTAAAAAGCATATCATTTACATAAACGTCAAAACAAATAATTATGACGTCTTGCTCCCCTAATTCTTAAACGTAAGGTCGGGGGCGCAACAGGTGGGCCTTGACCTGTTCTTGAGGGGTGCGATCGTCTTACACTTGCTCAGTGTACACCGGCTTAGGCGAACCATAATAAAAGGGTAGGAAAGATAATTGATAGATAGATTGATGATTATGATTGGGTATATTTTTTATGCCGCTCAGTTTGTGAAAGTCTGCAATCATTTCTTCCATGTGGTGTCGGGTTTTAGAATAACAACCTCTTGATATCTTCTAAAGATATATACTTTATAGACAACTAGCTTTCCGCCCGCGGCTTCGCCCGCGTGGAAATCGGTTATATGTATTGCGGTATAAAGCACAACTCTTAGAAAACTTCTCGTTTCAAACGACAAACATATCATCGATCGATATCGATCTATCAAGCAAACTATATTTTTCTTTTCCCTCGGGAACATCAATTTTTCCGGGATAAAAAGTAGCCTATTATTTAATCCGGACTTCTATCTTTACGTCTGCAAAATTTCAAAGCAATCGGTTCAGTAGTTACGGCGTGAAAGCGGAACAAATTAGTAAGGATAAGGATACTGAGGAGAGACGTCAACGGAAAAAATGAAGAGGTTTTATTCTAAACCCGATACCACAAGGCAACTTAATGCTGTGTACGGAATGCTAAAAGTTGCTTGCGAATCATTTTTTATTCTGTTTGATCCGACACGCTGCTGTGGAATTATAAAGGATATGACATGACAGGATGTTTAAAAGAGAATTTTAATTAAGTGCAATGTGTACGAATGCACTACCTACTATGTTTTAAGCCAGTAAAATTATTATTATAACAGTCAAGATATTTACTTATGAGCTCATGACCCATTGCGAAACGTTGATGGGTTACTCGAAAAATGTTCTCTAGCGGTCAAAAATTAAACGACTGTGATTGTTAGTTTCAAAAACAATTGAAATCGCAAAAACTGTTTTCTGTGACCTATTGTCTTCTGTTGACTTGTGACCACGGTCTCTACTGTAACGCGGCAGAAACGTCGAGATAATTAAAATCATAAAAAATCGTGATTAAGTCCCACATTAATAAATATTGTTTTCTGTTTTCGATAATTGAATTATTTTTTGAGGGAACAGTTTTAGGAACAACGCACGAAGCTATCTTATCGGGGTATTGGCGATGTTGCCACAAGCTGGAAATTGCCCCATTACCATACTGAGACAGCTGGCGGGTCGTACCGGGGTGAATAATGGAACTACATGTTTTTTAGAGACTACAGGTCATTAACCTTAGTATAGTTATGTAGGGGTAGAGTTAGGGATTAGATTTCTACAAGTAGCGGACTTGTGACCAAAAATTTTGAAAATGTATCTTTTTAGAGCTAGCTTAAACACACTCCAATAACTACTTGCTTGGCACCCATGTTCCTATAGGTAATTTCATCTTTGTTTACAAGATTCATTTATCCCCTGTGGTGTCGGGTTTATAATATTATTTCTTCTTAGTCGTCGTAACAGACGACTAAGGTAGTAAGATTTTAAGGTATGCCTTAGGTGATACACTAGTACCTAACCAGTCACTATTAAATTCCTTTCTCATCAATGTTTCAACCTAAAACTATGCGAAAAGTGGCTACGAAACGTGAATCTGTCGTAGTTTTGACTATGTAGCGCTTCGTGTACTCTGCCTACCCCATTTGGGAATACAGGCGTGACGTTTGTAATTTGTATGTAGATATGTAGGTATGCATGTGTATGTATAAAGTTTGTTTATTTTTTCTAAGCAAACATCTGGGCTTAGATTTCTTTTTATTTCAAGTTTATCATTGTGATATTACGCGTAATGCGAGCACAAACATCTTGATGTTTTCAAAAAGCTAGATCAAATAACGAACGACAGATGTCACATCATTACAGCAGCAAAAACGTTTAATTCGGTATTAATCCAACATTTGTTCCGCTTTTATATCACTAAATCAAATTTAGAAAAAAGCACTTTCTAGCAAAAAAATCTACTTCCGACCCCAAAGTGTGCCCCATTGAACATCTGACGGGGCCATTGAATCCTTAAAACTGTTACATTTAGAGGGAGACAGGGTTATTTCGCTTGTATAGCAGCATCTCTTTCTCACGCGGGGGATTTGGAGTTCCCTAAGCAGAAGATGGAACCCTATTGCTGTTGTTAGTCAGTCTGTATGTTCATTTGCCTATAATTAAATTAAGTCCTAATTTATTTTCATTTAAATATGATAGCCAAATCGTGTTGAAACGACTGGAAAAAAATAATTTCTTTATACGTGTTTGCTTACCTTTTATTAACTTTCTTTTGTCTTCGTATTTGAAGAATAGATTTTGTGATATAAATTACTAGTTTTTGTTATTAGTCTTGATACGAATATTTTAACAAGACTAGCAAAAGTCAAAAATTACACATGTTTTCTGTAGATCGCGATTGTGATTTTATTTCACTACCTACTTATCTATATTTACACTGACAGTTATATCAAATCAATCGGACTAAACAGTCTTAGAAAGAAAGCTACAGTAAATAGCGCTTAGAAAAAAAACCAGTTTCACCTTATCTTTCGAAAAGCCTTTTTAGGAATGTTACAAGTGAATATTTCAATACAAAAATCAAAATTGGTATTATTTACCTAATTGATGTATTTAACAGTATACACAAAGCTGCACCTAATTAACCTTATTGGTTGGTTCGGAAACCTAGAAGCGATAAACCAACTCGCACTTGCCATATTTTTTTCAATTTTTAGCCGAGTCGAATTTTGGGGTGTCTCCGATTCGTGCGTTCGCGGGTCGCGAGCTAACAATTACATACCGACACATCTGTCGGCGTTTAGACAATCACGATACGTCACGCGATTTAGGGGTGGCGGCTAACTGGTTTTGATACTTTTGTAGTTGTTCGCTTTTTGAAATCTTAACAAGGAATAATGAAATAAGGTAAACGTCCCTGTGCTCGACACTGACCCGATACTTGGCACTTGCAACCTTATGTCATAGTATGACAGGTGACAGATGGGTGTCATCTACTGGGCGTTGAGGCGTCGAGCATTGTTACTTTTACCTTATTGTATTTGACTCCAGTCGCCATTAGCAGTTAAATGCAAAATAAATAATTCGATTCTGTTTGTTTATTCTCAAAGGCTGGGAGAATATATGGAAAACAGTATTACAACGAATGCGAAGCCTATCTAGTAGGTATTGTAATAAATGCACAACGTGTAAATATTTAAAGGCTGATTATTCTCTTCTCCGGAATTTTGAAGCTTAATGTATTGGTTGTATTGGTATACCTTATCGGTTTAGGTAGTTAAAACAATGTAAACAATCTTGACGTGTCTTTTTATTTAAACATACACTTTATAAATCGAAATCTTTACATTTTACAATTTAGGTATGAAAAAATCATTTACTTTCATAATTTAATTGTATAGTGTAACGATTTTCATTTTTAGACTGTGTATTTCAACAAAAAGACATGTCAAGATTGTTTATATTGTTTTAACTACCTAAACCGATAAGGTATAGCCAATTTGCCTATCATTATTTACAACGAAACACAAAAATAAGACGACTTTATAAAAGCTGTTTAAACGGAAAGATATTAATTAGCCAGTAAAAACATTTTACCCTTTAATCCCTAAAGTATAGACGCCTCTACTTGTGACTTATCTCTCTCACTTCATTCACATTCGTCACTTTCTTGTATTTTCAAGGAATTCTACTTGGCTTAAGTCTCTTCACTACATCGTCAAAAAGGCAATAAAGTAAAATTAAATTAATCAACTACCTACTCATAGCAGTGAATTCAAATGTGAAATAATTCCGCGGCAATTTCTTTATAAAATGTAATTTATTCCCATTTCCAAAATTTTACTATCAAGTACCAACCCCACTCGGGCCGCATACACATATGCCAGCTGCGTCGCCGCACGCGCATTTCATACAGCAAGCCGGTTAATTGTGCTGATAAATCTGCGCGCCACGCTCGTGCGCACTCTACCTTATGGCCTGGACATTACTACATCAAGCTACGATGAAAAGAATGATTTCTATAACCATTGCGTACGCTAAAAGCTCACAGCACAGGAGTTTATGGTTATAACATGAAATGTATTGCAACTATAGACTCGCTCATCGAGTCGCTTTAGTTAGAAGCCAGGTGGTACCAGTAGTTGGATTAGATAGGGTTTTAATTAATTAAAATGTTAGTGTCGCGATGTTTTTGGAGTAGAGGCATGTAAATTAGTGTAAATTTAATGATGTTATGTAATTAATGAGCACATTTACATTTTTATTTGGATAATGTTATGAATTTTACGTCCCCGTGCTTTGGCTTTAGAGTTACTATTCTCCATTTCGCCGGCTGCACTATGCATATCGAGTAGAATAATTTCAGTACACAGTGCACAGTGTACTACGTCTTTAAGTATTTAAACTTTAACTTTTTTATAATCCCAAATTGTAAAATTGTGATAGTTATTTATTTGACTGCTTCACAATAAAAGCAAGTGTAGTTTACGAAATGAACTCGAAACGTATATTTCATGTACA
>BHDV01036453.1:259119-320048 GCA_005406045.1 Adoxophyes honmai
AAAATCTCAGTTTCAACTTTCATTAGCCAGAGTCTAGTGCCTAAATTTACGTAATACCAGAAACAATCGGAATTAAAAAACTAACGTTCATCAGATCAATAAAATTTAATATTATGTTCCTTTGCTAAATTATTTGAACATCCGAAAAAAGTTGGGTGGTAAATAAAAAAACGTTCTTAACCTGTCCGATCTGACATAAAGTTTGTTTACTTTAATTTAAGTACCTAAACCAACACAGTATAATCTACATCTAGTTACCTTCTCATCGCATCGAAATGAAGTAAGCACAGCACACGAAATATTACATAGACTATGAATATTGTTATGACTATATTGTCACAGTCCGGAAAATCAAAGACAAAATTTCACACTATCGATATCGATACTTCCTCAACTTTTTTCCTACAGGATAATGCCAAAGTTTGGCGCCAGGAATAATTACGACAGCCGGGGCCGGCATAACCGGCCCAATTACGCGGAACCAATAAACAGGGCAATTAATAAATTTTTGACATTTTGTCTTGAGCTGCGGCTGTGGCCTCAAGTTGTTGCGGAAAGTTGGAAGCTTCTCGAGAAGTGGTCTTGGGAATTACTGGAAGATGGGTTTTGTGGAGATAAATATAAATTATAAGAACGGGGTAAGGAATTATCCTGTAACTTAACGGAGAACAATTACTTAGTTACAATAAGAGGATAAAGCTCTGGTTTCCTAGGATAGCGGTGGCGTCAAAGAACGGTCGTAATATTACGGACGCAAAAAGACGGCCGTCTTTACGGTGACGACATGTGGAAAGTTACACGACCGTAATTTTCTTAAACAAACGTCAAACGAAATGTATCTGATTGAAATTGACGATCTTGATTTAGCTTTAGTAATTTACTTGGAGGATGAACTATCATCAGAAGAGGAAAATAGTCGTATGGAGGAAGACGATTTATTCAACTCTCGTGGTACAGAAGGTGCATTTAGCATATACATATGTATAGCTTCATGGTTGCATACGAAATCTATTAAAATTTCGTCGTCCTGGCTGCTCCAAAAGTTGAAACTCATTTTGTACGTCAAAAAACACAAATGCGTACTAAAAATTGCTTCACCGCTCTCAATAAAACGTTCACGAAACTGTCTGACACCGACAAGACGGCCGTCACGCATAAGGCGGCACCGCTTTTTGACGTTACGGTGTCCGTTAACGCTCTCTAGGAAACCGCGCAATTTAGTTTACATAGACAAAGTTCTAGTGACGTCATTCACCGCTGTATTACGACCGCTCTTTGACGGCACCGCTATCCTAGGAAACCAGAGCTTAAGAGAGGGTGA
This sequence comes from Adoxophyes honmai, assembly GCA_005406045.1. Taxonomy (NCBI): domain Eukaryota; kingdom Metazoa; phylum Arthropoda; class Insecta; order Lepidoptera; family Tortricidae; genus Adoxophyes; species Adoxophyes honmai. The sequence goes on from BHDV01036453.1 coordinate 260,441, forward strand.
GCAATGTATTGGGTAGTTAACTGGTGTAAAAAAGTTGTTGTCTTATGTAATTCGCCTACATATTAAAAGTATTGAAAAATAGTAAGATTTTTTTTAGTTTGACTGTCGCTTTTTTGTTATTTTTTTATTTTATCCACAATTAAATTTAATTACCTCATTGCCGTCTGTGTGGGATTGATTTGTGCCATACATAAATAATTTCCATACATACACGATTTTTTAATAAAGTTTCAAAGCAATAATTAGTACTCACGTACTTACGTTTCATTTACTTAAATTACTTACTTAAAATAAAATTCAAGAAACTGCAGCTTGTTAAACAATAATTAATTATTATTAGCACTGCGGCAAAGAGTTACCGTGAAAATCGGAATAACCAAGTATTAAAACGTCGTAGTGCATTTACTTTAATTATAAAGTGCACTTAATGGAACACGAAAGTTTTCCATGTGACGGCACTCACGCCACCTGTGGCGATCTAGCGGAAACTTGGCGTGGCTGTGTCGCCATCTAGCGAGCAACTGTATAATTAGAAGTAATTTAAGTCATTTGAACAGTTTTCGCCGGCAACATTAAAGTCAAGGATACACTGGGGGACAAACGCCCCGCGACACGTGTCCCCAGCGACGTCGGGCGAGGTAGCGCGACGTTGCCGGACTTCGCTCGACATGTCGCGCGACACGTGTATATATACGCTGATATAAGTCGTGCGATGTCGTCAGATATGTCAAGCGAAATCGACCGACTTCGCTTGACATGTCGCCGACACAATATCGTGGGACATTTTGTCCCCTAGTGTATCCTTGGCTTAAAGCCCCAAGCGCACTGTCAGCGGAAGCGGGGCGGTAGCGTGATGGTACAAACATAACGCTTATTTCCTGGCTGGTGTAAAATGCGCACTCCTATTTGATTTCGAATATTACAACTGAAATGATACCGCGCCGCGCCGTCACGCTTCAGATTCCGACTGATTGATAACGTAGTTGACGTTTTTTAGAAGAAGTTCTACTACAGGACGGTAAGTGGCGTTAGGGGTTGATACAAAATGGAGAGGGGTAATTCAGAACTCCCACGATTTCTTAATAGCTATTTACCAGTATGTCCTTAATGCAATCTGTTCCTCGCAAAGGGTGGCGACGGCAAAACACACGCCTTCAAATTGGATGCTAAATGCTGAATAAAGTTATTTGCTATGAATGCCTGAGGGCATGAATTTCAATTATTGTCGCATCCGAATAGTTCCGAAGGGGATTGGGTACAGTTGCTGTGAAAATTATTAGGCACGCACAGGCTTCCTTGCTCAATGACTACCGATAGGCATTCGACGCGGGAATATTGCCGTGATATCCTAAGAGCCTTTAGAAGCATATTGTGATTAGATAAAATCACTCCTGTGTTCCCAAATGGGGTCAGTACGTCTAGTGTGTTCATTTCGATGGTGCAGTCGTTAACGAATTCGTTTGCGAGTTATCGCAAAATTATATGGAAAGCGAGACATCGCCGCCAGCGGAACGTTTGCACAACTGCCACGGTCGACAAGTCTCCATACATTCCGCGACAACTCGCAAACGAATTCGTTAACGACTGCGCCATCGAATTGAACACACTAGACGTACAGCAAAGCATATGAAAAGTGACGAACAAAACCATGACAAATGGTGCAGGTTTGGTAACCACTTCTAGCATATTTTTTAGGTTTAAAGTTGGCACTGTTGGCAGGTATAATAGTGATAGGTTTCTTGCCTGTCGCCTTAAATATTGTATAACTTAACCTATTTCCTTAGTCGGCTCTTAAAATAGCTATTCTACTACGGTAGTAATGGAAAGTTGTTATGTTAGAATCAGGATTGGACCTGACACCCCACGGTATTTTAGCTAAAACTCCATTTTCATGCATTAAAAGTGATTCAAACTACTGACTCCGCCTGTACCTTAAAGTGGGCGTGTTAAAGTCGTGAAGGGGTCAAAATATTTTATTAGCCTTGCGATTTTAACATCGTAGCGAGGGGCAACGAGATTATAGCCCTAGGCGGGAACAAATCACGACCGTCAACTCTTTGCTAAACCGTTTTCCAGTCATGTTTAACGCGTTATTCCATAACACTTCGATGTAGGTACACACAGACTATCTACCTGCATTCCCAAATGGGGTAGGCAGAGCACATGAAACGTTACATAGTCAAAACTATGACTATCTCACGCTTCATAGACTTTTAGCATACTTAATTTCAGGTTGAAACTAATGGTAATAGTGTCAGGTTGTCAGACTGTCGCCTAAAGCATCCTAAGGGCGTTTGTGCACTAAGGTAAGTGTACAATATTCCGGGATAGTACATTATGCCGTGATATTTTGGTTTTTGTCGTAAAATAAGGAAACAATAAGTATAATCATAATTTCATGAAATACTTCTTTGACTATGGTTCGTATACAACCGAGAAACATATTTTTTTTATATACATGTCCTACATTTTTAATCTGTGACGCCCTTCTGAACGTGTCAGAGGCAACCGCGCACTTGTTCAGTACGGGCGTGTTGTCGATTTGAGTAACGCAGCGGCGTAGACGCGTAAGGTTATGACCTGATACTGGTAAATTTTATCACACTAAAGTTGTGTTTTTATTGTTTTTTAGTTATTAATAAACGTTTTCAACAGAGTTTCAAGTTGATTTATAGCATATTTAAAATAAAATGCCCACTGCCGCAATTACGTACACAACTTTGACGCGATGAACGTAATTGCGTGAGTATCACGGAATAAGGGAAAGTCAGTCCTAAATATTTTAATCTTTTTTTTGTATTTACGTAAACAATTATTTATATTTTTAGATGTGAATAAGTCAAGCAAAGACTACAGATTATAGTGGCGTAATTACGGCATATGCTTTTTTTAATCTTGAGTCTTGTAATTTAGGATGAAAAGTAAGCTCGTTAAGTAATATAGTACGAATCACTGGATAGTGGCATCGACATTATTTATTTTTTATTCCAAAATATCAAGGCGCAAAGGTCATTTAATTGAATGTTATTAGTTCATTGTTATATTATCTTGCGATCTATTACAACAGACCCTTGATTATTTTTATTTTTACCGTTTTTTTTTACTCCCGTAATTACGTACACGATTTTTAGTATTGATGTCCCTTATTCCGGCATATGTGGATTTGTGGAAACAGTCATATTTATAAAGAAATAAATACTTGGTTTTGCTGTTTTGATATTTTAAATAAACATTTATATTTTCACATTTATGTTTTTTTCACATAATTATGTTAATATTTTTTTATATGAAAAATGCTTATATTTTTTATTTCATATAAAATTATTATAAAATACATTTCCCCCTCTAGTTTCTTCAATTTGATAATAATATTTAAGTCAACTATTATAAAATAATATTAGTCTTGCGTAATAGGCATTATGCAGTTATCACGGAATTATGTACATCGACTCCCGGAATTAAATCCAGGGCCATATTTTATCACGGAATAACGGACAATCGAAGGGTTTAGTAAAATTACATTTATTTCTATAAATTAAAAGCTACGAGGCCAAAATATATCTTAAATTAATTTTAAAAGACATATCAACAAAATAAAACAGTTATCACACCCAGAGTCTCCGTACTTTCTTATTTATCCTTAGTCAAAATAGGAGATGCCTTAATATGCCGTAATATGGTACACTTACCTTACCATGAATCTTACGGTCCGGCTTTTTCATTGAGGTCTCGTCTCGCTTGCTCTTCCATTAAATTGTATTGACGTGAGCGGGACGGCGCGACAGACCTTATAAAACCGGACGGCCGGACCGGAAAATTCATGGTAGTGCACAAGCGCCCTTAGTCGCCTTTTACGACATTCTTGGAAAAAACGGAAAGGTGTTACTCTAAGCCTGACACCGTACTTCGATAGAAGACTTCTATTCCCCAAATATTAAGATCTTCAAGTGACTGAACTGCTTGTTTGATTGGCTGTAATTTACTTGGCAAAGTAAAGATGGTGAAGCGTATAATTTTCAGTAGGTACTTCTTTAATTTTGATTGAAATATTTAGAACCTTTGAACGACTTTTAAAATATGAAGAGCTATATTTTGGAAAGTCTGAAATTTTTCATGTCCGACGAAAAAAGATCTACTGACTAGATTTGATACGGTGTGTTCACGTATCGGTGTATCGGTATCTTATGTATTGCATTATAGCTCCTTAAAACCAGATTAAAAAAATTGTTTAATTATATTATTATATCTGGATAAAGCTGAAAAAAAAAACAATAACACTCATCACACCGCCGTCATTCGGCTAGGTCTGCAATGGCTTTGTAACTTTTGGCAATATTTTGGGTTTTAAAACAAATGGACGAGATATGAGTGACAGGTTGGAAGTCCATCGCCTGAAATATACCTTTACCTATCTATATTCCTTACTAGCACCCCGTCCCGGCTTCGCACGGGGTAGACAATTATTTATTTTTGGAAATTTGGATTTTTTTACACCCTTGGTTACTATATTGACGATTACCAAGGATCTCTATTATTATTTTTTTCAAAATGAAACGTAGCCTATGTCAATTCGGAAGAATGTAGCATTCTAATAGTGATTTTTTTTATAAATCGGCCCAGTACTTTTTGAGCCCATTCACTACAAACATACAAACATACAAACAAACAAATCTTTTCTCTTTATAATATTAGTATAGATTTGCCTCTTACCACATCCATGAAAAAAATGGAGAGGTGATATTTCAAGCCAGACACAGAGAAAATCATAATCTCCAACTTTGTATACTTTGAAAACTGCATTCATATTGCACTTCATAATATTTTTAAACCCTAAAGCATTGTGAACATTTCAAATGTCAAGTGCAAATCAATAATTACAGAGTCGTGTCGCAAGCACGCGCCACTAATGGCTGCTTGTTACCACGCTTTCAACATTCTACTTCAATGGCATAAGTCAGAAGCAGCTTCCCCTAATGACTGTATTTAAGACTGGCTGGGAAGAATGACATTTTATTTTTGAGTAACAGTAGGAATTAAATGAGGTTGCATGGCGTTGACGTCTTTAGCTTTATCAAAATAGTGACGCAAGTATAATCTGTGTTCTTTTTTCTAATCTGTGATACTGAAATGACGTTACCGTTGTCGCCAATTTTATTAAAGTGCTGTCTGTCTATAAAAGTACGCATGTTTTTAACACTTTGAAACGCTTGATATCTATATTTTGCTGCAACACCCAGGACAACATTCACTTCAGTTTTCATCACGTGAATGGTTAAACCTTAGTAAAAAAAGTGAACTGTTTTTGGCTTTCCTTTCCTTCGTACGTGTAACATCTGTGGTCTCGGGCTTAGAATGACACGTCTCCATTTCTTCCGTGGATGTCGTATGAGGCGACTAAGGAAATAGGTTTAGGTTTGCTTTAGGCGACAAGCCTGTCACTATCAGCACCACTTTCATCTGTTTATTAAACCTAAAACAATGCTGAAAGTGGTCACGAAACGTGAAATGGGCATTGCTTGTCTATGTAACGTTTCGTGTGCTCTGCCTACCCCATTTGGGAGTGATTGTATGTATTGTGTAACATATTTTAGGATGCAGAAATGTTTCATCCAAAATCTGAGATCCTCTTTCATTTTGTCGAAATGTAAACGGGCGTGTAGATTCCGCGCCGGGAGCATCAGAAGGCGCTCCTACGTACCCTTAGGGATTCCATGCGATTCCAAGCCATGGCACACGAGGACAAAATACAGTGGGATTGATTTGAAATTATTCTAAACTATGGTTTTATTCGCCTACGTAACATAATTAACAATTTATAAGGGAAACGTCCCTATGCTCGACACTGACCCAATACTTGGCACTTGCAACCTTATGTCACAGTAAAACAGGTGACAGATGGGTGTCATCAACTGGGCGTTGAGGCGTCGAGCATTGGTACATTTACCTTATTAAACAAAAAAGTCTCCGTGAATCGTCGGGTTTAGAATTGGCCCGAAACCTTTCAAGCTAATCTCGATGTAAAAGACGTGAGTGTATCTGTTTTACAGTATCCCAAAAACTGATCGAAGAATTTTAACAAATCTAAAAATTTACGACATTTTAAGTAAGTAAGTATGTTTTCGTTGTGTCCTCTCTATTACTTGTCTTTAGATACATTTTTATCTATAATTCAATGATTCAATGGTCAGACCCTTTCAGTTGCGTCAATCAGTCTCCCGAAAAGAGCAGCTGTGCTCAGTGTACATTTATCCGCAGCTGCTGTACCGCGTTACTCACGAGAATGGGTCCCGATTTGGTCTGAAACAAGTCAAGATAATCTCGATATAAAATATCCGTTTTATTTCACAATATTTCGTGCACAACCTGACCTACGGTATTATCTCCATCATGTGAAAATCTAATACCTGAAAAATCCAATGTACCCCAAAAGGTGAACATTGAAACGACTGAGCGTGTTATATCGTGTGAGGACGGCGTAATGTCACACCGTGTGGAGACACCGTAATGGACCCTAAATCATCGTGACAACTGACAAATTGGCGGTGACATTGCTGTCGGAAAAATCCGGGGAAATACATTACATAGCATAGAAATGTTGAGATGTAAGGAAGAGGTTTGGTTCAATGAAGATGGCTATCTGGAAGGAAAGAGTGCCTCCAAAAATTACTGCGATTCGTTGTTTTATTTATGTGAAATTTCGAAGGCGAATAATTATCTTGTTAATAAACTTTGTTGACTAAGAGTAATAAATTCTAAAGGCAGTAGGTACTGAACAACTAAAAATTGATTTAGTTATGCTTTAGATGACAAACCACCAATCTGTCACTTTGATCAGTCTTTCATCAATTTTTTTTAACCGAAAATTGAATTTGAAGTGGTTGTGAAACGGTTTTGTTTATGTAACGCTTCGCGAGCTCAGCCTACACCATTTGGGAATACCGACGTGATGTTTATAAGTGTACTAGCTTTCCGCCCGCGGCTTCGCCCGCGTGGAACTCGGTTATATTGCGGTATAAAGCACAACCATAAGAAAACTTCACGTTTCAAACGACACACAGCGCCATCGATCTATTATCTGTCGATCGATCATCGATCGATATCGATCTATCATCGATTGATATCGATCTATCAAGCAAACTATATTTTTGTTTTCCCTCGGGAACATCAATTTTTTCCGGGATAAAAAGTACCCTATTATTTAATCCGGACTTCTATCTTTATGTCTGCAAAATTACAAAGCAATCGGTTCAGTAGTTACGGCGTGAAAGCGGAACAAACAAACAAACAAACAAACAAACAAACAAACTCACTTTCTGACTTATAATATTAGTAAGGATACCATTTAAAAAAACATGCGAAATCGGGACATGTTGTCAGAATAACAACGTAAAGTACCTATCAACAATTCAACAGAGCATTTCCTTCAAAAATACATCCTTCATCATAATGGCACTTACAAGTAAAACATCTGACGGCTTATCATAAATTCATGCAGATAACTATTAAGAAATCATGCTCCGTAAAATCCTTGGAGATAATACCGTTCAACCCTACGCAGTGATGTCTAAACCGGGGAAAGAATGTTCTCCCTTGATAGTTATTTGATATGATTTATTCATACGAACATCGCCCGCGTGAAACGGAAGTTTATTTAATAGAAAAATACTTTGGAGAACGTATTTATAAAGCCATTATGGGAGTTTTTTTGAAGCTGCTCCGACGCTTGTTATGCAAATATTTGTTAGGGGTTGTGGTTTTTTATCCCTATTGTTTGCTGTTGTTTTATTTGTTAGGGGATTGGTTATTAGTGGATATGAGCGACGTTTTCGTCGCCAAACTATTTTATTTTAAAGCGTTTTTCAGTCCTGTAAAATGGAAGAAGAGATTGAGAGGGAGGATGGGTTATGAACAAGGAGCGTTGGGGTGATAAAGGGGTGACGCGGTTTTATATAGTACATTCTTATTATAAATGGAGGCTATCTATGGTAATATTCATAATCCATAAGTTTCGATCCAACAAATTCTACTAGTCATCTTAGTATGAAATCACATCGCACCAAACACCATTAAAAGACAAAATATACATCACGTCTGTGTTCCCAAATGGGGTAGGCAGAGCACACTACACGCGACGTAGTAAAATTTAAAACAGTTTCACATTTCCTTGCTAGATTTTAGAGTGATTTTAGATTCAAACATAGATGACAGAGATATACGATAGTGGCAGGTTGAGGTTGCTGGCCTGTCGCTTAAGGTATGCCTAAACCTCATCTCTTAGCCAACCTTTACCACCACCATCGAATCCATAGAAGAAATGGTACAATAAGACATATGTCCTAATACTGTAGATTATTATGACGAGCACTTGGAGTTCATTCCTAAACGCGCCTACGTTTTCAGTTAGTGCAGAATTATACTATAACTAATTCAATGCTGTAGTGTTATAATCAGGGAGCGAAACTTTGGTGCCGTTGACAGCCGTATGACGTCGAGCTTCATACAGAGTGTTTTTATCTAGATTATAAATTATTAATCAGGCAGCGAAACTCTGATGCCGATGACAGACGTTTAAGACGTTCTGTTCTGTAAAAGATATTTGGTTTGTTGTTTTTCGTTTTCTTGTGAACATAATTTTTTCTTCAAATACATTGTCCAGTAAAATGTTGTAATTAGATAAATAAATATGAACAAATAGCTTTCCTTGTCACTATTTTTCCGATAACGACATATCGGCACCGTAAGTTGAACGCTAACGACTGATATATGCATCGAATCACGCGAGCCGAAAGCGTCCTTAATTTATTTATGAAAGGTTGAGTATAAAGTTTGACATTACTATTAACTCGGCGTGCTAGTGACAACTGTTGCATCTGTCAAAGCGTGGTAAAGGTAATTATGTTGTGTATAATTTATAAACACACCCTATATGCGAATTTATTTGCGTCATAATGACGTCACCGGCACCAAAGTTTCGCTCCCTGGTTACAATTTGAAATATCTTTCATTTTTACCAAAATAGTGGAAAGATTTATTACAGATAACATAACTGATCTCTTGAGTACTCACTATAGTCTAGAGTAGAGCAGAAAAGATTATTTAATACGTCATACAATAGTACCATTATATGATCGTAGCAGTCGCGTAGCACATCAAGAAAGGCCTACGCATCGTAGCGTCCTGAATGCTGCTTTAAAATTAGCTTTAAGATGCGCGTAGCAGGCAGTTTACATTCAAAGTACTGACGCGCCAAAGGAAACTTTCTTTAACTGCGGAATTTTTAGAAAAGAGAATTTTGGTAATTTCTCAAAATTTTGTTTGGATCGAAACTTTTCGTTCTAAAATTTCCTCAAGTGGTTCAATGCTTTAGGTAAAAGGCTAGCTACCTGTCACTATTATACCTCTTCAATCCATTTCAAATCTAAAATTATGTGTGGCTACGCAGCACCAACGCGAATTAACGTTTAGTCAGCGTGAATTACCTTTTTCTGACGCTTTTCGTGTGTTCCACCTATCCCATTTGGTAACACAAAATTGTATGTATACTCTATGTCTTTCATTCTACGTACAATTAAAACAACCTAAATAATGACATCACAGGCGGTAAGCGGCTTGTGGTAATGGGCGGGGCGGAATCCACCACTCAGAGATTACGGGGCGGGCCTGCATACTTCATGAGCCTGTGGCCTGTCCTTTGTTCCACGGCCTTTTGACCTGTGGATTACGTTTAGCCGAAGATGGGTATGTAAATGTGGCTTTGAAAAGGTTGTACGCGGTCCTCCACCTATCTAGGTGAGGTATGTAATTTTAACCCCAGTAAATACACATCACGCCTGTATTCTCGAACAGGATAGGCAGGGCTTGTGGGACATTCAAGTCAAAACCTTAACCTGCAGCGTTATTGTCTAAAGCTGATGCTTTACCTTTGCTTTAAAAACGATGTAGATTTTGATAAATCTACATCGTTTTTAATTTGACACTTTTAGTGTCAGTTCGCTTAAAAATCTTTCAATTTCAAAGCGATTTCTGTCAAATTAAAAACGATGTAGGTTTTTGGTGCGTTAGACAATAGAGCGCTATTGTTGAATCGCCTCTTATGGCGTTCAGAAATAAATGGCGAGATGTTATTCTAAACCCCACACCAAGAGGATTTAAAAAAATAGTTTAAAAATAAAAATACACCCGCTTTACCTTGCATCAAACGGAGATCAAACAAAAATTCGCTGAAAATCTTCATTCTAAATCCGTCTAGAGCAATGCTTGAGGACATGACAGAATAATCATAGAATCAACCAAAAGACCAACTTGCATAAAACCACTTAAATTTCCACCGGTATACGCAGGGTTGGATGAAAATGAATCTTATAACGATGCAGTAAGTTCTGTGTGTGTTTCACTACGGCTAAACGTAAGTTGGTACTTTCAGTAGATACATGAAAGCATATAGGGTTGTCAACTTTCCGTTATATTTTATACTTTCTATTTTAGTTTGCAATATTTATCTTTAGTACATTCGCATACTCTTTAACATGACAAGCTAATCTGATTGAAAATATTTGTCTGTCTTAAGTTGCGTTAGCAAAGTCTGTGTTTGTCAAAAAAAAAAGCTTAAATTATAAAAGTGTAATAGTAACATTTCGGTGTTTTGTCCTCGAAAACCATAGTATTTACACATACATATTAAATCACGCCTGTTTTCGCAAACAGGAATGGAAATGCAGAGCACGCGAAACGTTACATAGAAAAAAAAGGACAATTTCACGTTTCGCAGCAACTTCCAATATAATTACTTATGTCCTGAGTTCACTTTTACGACATCTACAGAAAAAAAAGTAGAGGTGTTATTCTAATCCAGCATGACATAGACTAAACACAGACACTTAAACATACCTACCTTAACCTATTTTACTAAATCGCCTCTTACGACATCCACTTAAGAAATGAAGAGGTGTTCTTAACCCAGTATGCGATTGACAACATCGCAGCTTTAATTTTTGACGACATTTTGTGGTAAATCTACCACCAATACATAGCCTTCCCTTTTAAGCTGGCAACCCGTGCCCGTATGCTGAGTGCGTTATATAATTCATGGCTGCTTAATGTTCGCCGCGGTAAGCGGATTGCCGTCCTGCTAAATGGTGGCACTCCCTTTGCTGTTCAGCCGCAGCCGCCTGCCGCTATGCTGAATGTTTACTGCAGTATTATGGAGAGCTTGGAGTAGAGCTTTGGGCACTGAAAAAAAAAAAAAATGTTTCCAGTAAGTATTATACCTGATCGGTTTAGGTAGTTAAAACAATGTAAACAATCTTGACGTGTCTTTTTATTTAAACGTACACTTTATAAATCGAAATCTTTACATTTTACAATTTAGGTATGAAAAAATCATTTACTTTCATAATTTAATTGTATAGTGTAACGATTTTCATTTTTAGACTGTGTATTTCAACAAAAAGACATGTCGAGATTGTTTATAATGTTTTAACTACCTAAACCGATAAGGTATAGTACAGTCTTTCCATTAGCAATAATATTTGCCACAACGGAGCGTGCAAAAACATCTGACACCTTCTACTGCCCTTACTAATAGAGTCGTGTCAGATATTTGTGCTGGCGACTGTACGAAATAGTTACTTTGTAAACTTTTCGATCTCTACGATATATACAAGATGTCTTAACTAGTACGACAAGCCTGAGACGGAGAAGTCAGCTAGTCAGGTTACCTACCAAAGAATTAAGTTTAGTAAAATATAAGAGCATTATTAAGATACTCTAGTTTTGAAGGTATTTTCACAAATACTTAAACACCCGCAGTCGCTTTTTGAGTTACGGTAAGTATTCACTTTTTACTGATATTATTAATGATCCTGAATAATTTTAAATAGTTGTGTTATTTTTGGTATTTAATGGATCTATGAGATTTATTACTCACGCATACAACAAGTGACTTGGTTTAGCTTTTCACCTATACTCGATATTTACAGACACGTCTGACATGATAGAGGCTATAATGAATGTTGATGAAGTGAAGTATGTAAGAATTAAAGCTCACTATAGTGTACATCTTGTCTGCCCAGCTCGCAAAAACACGTTATATTTCTTCCACATTAAAACACATTACTTAAAATTAATCTCCAGTTTCTAACTGTCCTGTAACTTCATCGCAATATATCATTCTAAAAGGTAATTTTAAAGTAACTAAACTCCTACGTTACACAACAAATTCGTATTGTGCGTAAGTAATTCACATTTCAATTTCCCCACGCTTATCTTAACCAGAATAGATATACTCGTACCTACGTCATAAAACATATCAATTCCACAAATAATTATTCCAGCAGAATTACTCGATGCCCCGACTCCAAAGAATGTTCCACTTTATTAGATTTCATGGGTCCCATTCACCGTTTTTCCTCACGACGTCGGTGCGTATTATCGAATAATGTGATCGTACTCGATCTCTCATATTAGGCGCGCTCTCTGATAATAGACTTCGGGTATTAAGCGATTAGGCCAGTGGTAGGCAAAGTTTGGTGGCGAATAAAACTAAAAACGAATGCTTAAACTATGCGAGCAAAAATGCCAGCTTCTTTGGGATATTGTCCACGGAACTTATTCTAAACCCGACACTAAACGGCCAACTTTTATTTAATTACCTTCTTGTTATGAATTATTACTATTATTCGAATATATTATATTATAAGTAATTTGTTTACAAATACACACTTATAGGTATTTAAATCTACAAGTGTAACACCCAAGACTCGAAAAAAGGTCGTTCGTTACGTTATCTATCATACATACATACCTACCTACGTTAGGTTTCGAAATCCCAAGTTACATAAATTTAAAGACTCGGGTGAGTGAAGATACTTACGCTACGATAAATAATGAAATAATGATGTATTACGGTAAACAGAGCATGAAAGTGACAGATAAAAAATCTTAAACAATGAACAGGCGTATTATCCCAAATTTTTGCGAAGAGGACTTCCCACGCAAGCTTTTATCACAGGACACCCCTTAACCCATTCGAGATAAGAGTGTGATGTTACAACTATGATAGCTTAACATGCATGCAAGTAATTTTCCTCCTATGCTCCCCTGATGCATACATGCATTAGGGTTTGAGTCCCGGGACGTCTCGAGTCTCGAAGTCCCGGGACTTTTCGTGATTTTGGCTGTCTCGAGTCCCGGGATTATACACTCGAGACTCGAGACGAGACAAGATTATCGGCATTAATTTTTATTCTCAAGTAATTGAAGGAGCATAGCGCTTTCTGTACGTATATAAAATAAATTCGTGGTCTGCTAAGTTAAAACAAGTGAAAGACTTTTTTACAATCCTCTTTTACTATGCATGTTTAGATAATTTAGTGATGAATCAAATCTATGATTACGACAATTAACAATTTTGTGACCACGAAAAATTATTAGATTCCTTTCATCATCATTTTTTTCATGTTCTGTTTATCACAACATACATACATACATATTCTCACGCCTGTATACCCAAGAGGGGTAGGCAGATCACACGAATTCAAAAATCCAGTGCCACGTTTTGCAATTTCAGGGTAACCAGACGGTTAAACGTGATATTGCAGTGACAGGTTGCTAGCCCATCGCCCACAATACACTAACCCTTTCCCAGAGTCGACTCTTACGACACCCACGGGAAGAAAGGGGGAGGTGCTATTCTAACCCGGCACCACACGGATTTTTTTTTTGTTAAAGAGGCGACTAAGGAGATAGGTTTAGATATGCTTTAGGTGACAGTTTAGCAACCTGTCATTATTATGGTACCTCTTCCATCCATTTCCATACATAAAATTATGCTTAAAGTGTTTGCAATACGTGAAAAAGTCGTAATCATGGCTTTATCTATGTCACGTGTCAGGTGTTTTGCGTACCCCATTTGGGAACATAAGCGTGATTGTATGTACCTATGTACAATTTTAAACAAAAAACTAACTTAATTATAATAAAACGAAAGCCCCCTAAAGAAAAAAACAAAGTCTCGAAGTCCCGGGAATTCCCGGGACTTTGACGGTAGGCTGTCTCGTGTCCCGGGACTTTGAACTTGTCGGGAATTCCCAAACCCTAACATGCATACAATCACGCTATGTCCCCGAAAGGGCTAGAAAATATTGCTGGCAACACAAGTTTAAAAAAAATAGGTAGGTAAGTTGGCTAAATGGAACTTAAAAGAGTTGCTCCAGTCTATCTGTCACTTTCTTTTTGATTGGCGTTTGGTGTTGGTACGCACGCCGCGATCATCTTGTTATAGTTGAAATACCTACTTAGTGTATTGTATTGTATTGCAGTGTAAACGCGAGTCATCTTCAGTTTATGCTTCTTTAGTCCGTACAGTCCACGCTTCCAACACCTGACAGAACACGCGAAATATGACACAGATAAAACCGTAACTATTTTAATGATAAAACTACCGAAAGACTCACTCATAGTGAAAAAAAAATTAAGGCCCTGACCGACAGGCGAGTAAAACCGCGGTTTTAAAACCCAATGAGCCTAGCTCGCGGCTCGTTGGTACTGATCAAAACGCGGTTTTTCATGGCGAGCCGAGTAAAAAATATAGCAAGACGACGTCTAAACGGCCTTCAGTGTTCCGTGCTACTTGATATTTGACAATAACGGCGAAAATGTCGGTAGGTAGTTGTGAGCCGCTGTTAATTGTTTCAAGCAGTCGCGCTGAAGAACGGCAGCGCGCAATGCGCGTCTATCCGCAGCCGTGATGGGTCACGAATTTGCCTGAAACAAGTCGAGCTAATCTCAAGTGGATACGTTTTATTTCACTAAAACCATGACTTTTCACGTTTCGCAGCCACTGCTAACATAATTGGAGGTTTAAAGCCTATCGTCTCTTACGGCATCCACGGAAGAAATGGAGAGGTGTTATTCTAACTCCACACGGGTTTATTCTAAGCAACTTTATGTTAATTAAGACTCAAGAACATATTAATATAGTTACTCTATCGTCAACCGCAAGCAAGTTTGGGAACATCGTATTATCGAAAAAATGTTTTCGCGTTTACCTGAGCGATTCCATTAAGAATTACGCAGGATTACATAGGCGTATAATACGGCAAATTCTGTTGTACTAGTTCGAAAATCTTCTGAGCCCCCTTTGTTGGTGATGTCACTAATACCTACCGCTACTCGCGTCGCTCCAGTAATCCTGTGAGAGAAATTGTATGAATCTGTGTGGTAAAGAATACTTAATACGTGGTATTTGTGTATTGGAAAACATTTTGAAAATGAGAGCGTTTGTAAAAAATGTCCGTCTTAAATGGTATCTCAATTAGATGGTTAACTGCTTAAAAAGGTTAGGTTAGGTCACTAGTTAGATTTGTTTGTGCATTGTAAACGAGGACAAGGTTTAATTAACCCAAAGTAAACAACAAACAGATTGATTTTCTTTTGCAACGATTATTTGGCACACATTTAACTAAGTATAAACACATTATAAACTTGTAGAATGACAAATTTTCTCACAGCGGCGAAATTATCTGATTACCCTACTTTTTAGTCTGTAAAAATAATGATTCTGATTTCGAATTTCGACCGCATGTTTTCGTTTGTTAATGCTATGTAGTACCTCAGAACTCCTATACCAAGTCCACCTATTACAATGGTTAAAAGGATATAATTGTGACAGGTTGCTAACCTGTTGCCTAAAACATATCATAACTATATCCTCATCTTTGTATGTTAAAGATTAGACATCCACGAAAGAAAAGTGTTATTCTAAACCCGAGTCCAGCCGGCGGAGTGTGTTTTAGGTCAACACACTCCGTCGGGTTTTGTAAGCTTTCCAATAAACAAAATTTGAACCAACTTTTGTTTCACCAAACACATTACGCGAAGGCACCTGTCTCTTCTCTTGGGCAACCCACGCCTTAATTAGCTTCGCTCGCTTCGCTCGCGACTGCTGCGAAAGTTAAGCCCTAAATATTGTTTCGCCTAAGCTGGCCTTTGTGTGAGTAATCTTCTAAGGGGCTCATTCTGTCGCGGACTCGAGGTTTAGGGGCTTTGTATGGGCATCCGTAATACAGACATTGTGGAGTTCGGCTTTGTGGGGAAATGTTGGAGAATTTTTATTTATTTTCAATGGCTGCTGTGAGCTGGGTAGAGAAAAATCGGTGGCGCGTTTCGTCTCATATTATGGGTTTCGTTGATTATGTGTATTATGTGTTATGGTATAATTCCTCTTACGTTCAAAAACCGTCGACAATTGCAATAGGTTATTATGACAAACGTTCTCGTTTGTGATTGTAAAGCATGTTGTCATTAATAATTATGATAGCCAATTAGCCACTTTAAGCATATTTCCAGTTTTAAATTAGATGTAATAGGTAGAACCGTGAGAGGCTGCAAGCTTAGCGCCTTAAACATACCCTTTTTTCTTAGTCGCCTCTTAGGTTTCGATTTTGTCAATAAAATGAAATTTGACACAAAAATCCCAGTAATTTAAAAAGTAATAAAAACTGAACAAACAAAACTTAAACTTGTTCCGCTCTACCTTGGTTTGTAAATATTATGAAAATGAGTAAACTAAGTTTTTCTCAGCACAGGCTAGGCACCCGGCCGCCCGATTTCCATGGAATTTTTCCATTAACTTGGCAAATTGCACGCCGCCTCCCGTCGGAGCGAACTTCTTATTTTACCATTATTTATTACACATAAGCGAAGGTACTACGTTGTGTGCTCGGCAGACAGCACTGATTTAAAAAAAGAACATCGACCATTTTGAAATACATAAAGAGTAAATGTATAATTGTTACTTTCTAATGTCTTAATTGACTTGATTTATTGAGTATAAATAATTAGGCAAGTGATTTTCATTTTATGAATGTAAATATCGTAAATACATTTTTATCATCATCATCATCATCATATACTCACGCCTGTATTCCCATGAGGGGTAGGCAGAGCACATGGATTCAAAAATCCAGTGCCACGTCTAGCAAATTCAGGGTAACCATGGTAATGATTAAACGTGATATTGCGGTGACAGGTTGCTAGCCCATCGCCCACAATACACTAACTACATTTTTATTAGGTATTTATTTACCACTGTCGAGTTTAGAATAACACTTCTTCCTTTCTTACGTGGATTTTGTAAGAGACGACCAAAAAAATAAGATTAGGTATATTTTATGCGACAGGATAGCAACCTGTCACTTTTGTACTTCTTTCATCTGTTTTTTAAACCTGGAATAATGCTTAAAAAGTGATTGTATGATTACTTACGACCAATATGGAACCACAGAGCGCATGAATAATACTTACAGGATGTTTTATAATAGCCATCATTAAAATTCAGAGACGCCGCCGAAACTTATTCTTTCGCCAAACTTATTCTACCTGTGAAAATAAGTTACAAAAGGCTCCCTTTAACACACTCACGCTTCTATAAGCAAACAGTCGGTCAGTCTCGAGTGCGGTCAGTGGTCAGTGGGTAACGATGTGGTCACCTCAGTGTCTCGACTCACGCTTGGATGTCACCATTTTAATGGTTTTGTTTGATTGAAGTTTTCTCTCCTTGAGAGATGTGTTTTTGTTTTTGCGGTATGCTTTTGGTGTAACGAAAGGGTGAATATTCCGCCGATATTATTTTTAACAGTTTTTTCTTGAATCCTTGAACCATTGTTACTTTAAGTGCGTCATATAGTGTGTACATAAATACATACATGCATACAGCCTGTATTCCCTAAGAGGAAGGATGAGCACACGAAACGCATATTTTTTAAATATCAAGTTAGGAGGGCTGTCGCCCACATTTATCTTTTCTATTTTCCTATTTTCCTTACGACATCCATGGAAGAAATGGAGAAGTGTTATTGTTCTAAAGCCGACACCACACATATACAGGGCGGCTGGAAATT
The DNA here is from genome assembly GCA_005406045.1 of Adoxophyes honmai. NCBI lineage: Eukaryota > Metazoa > Arthropoda > Insecta > Lepidoptera > Tortricidae > Adoxophyes > Adoxophyes honmai. The sequence goes on from BHDV01036453.1 coordinate 278,341, forward strand.
AAGCGTAAATATTTTAAGCAGTGGGCGGGTCTGAAAACCTCTGCAAAGTTTTTTTTTTCAGGAACATTCATGTCAATTTTATTTTACGAAAATCTGAAAATATTGTCTAGTCTTTTGCACTCTGGCTTTTAGTCAACCGTATACACGGGCAATGTTCTTTGTGTTATTTGTTTTATGTACAAAAAGCGTTATTGTAAAGTATACAAAAGCTAATATAAAAAATAAACGGCAAAACGTTGTCATCAAAAACATTTCCTAAACGTCCTTTTATATTTCCAGAGCGAATTATGCCCGTGTCAGGCCTGAGAGGGCGCGTGGAGCGTATCATTCGATTACCCACGCCAATGGTCAAGTATTTATCAATTAATAGAAAATTTAATACAGTCCACCCTGTAATAGACATTCCGAGCAAAATAGGGCGTGATGGCAAATTGGTACGTTTTCGACAAAGCTTGGCAAATAGTTTGTGAACAAGTTAATTTTGTTTAACTGGATACTTTAGTAAGTGAACTAAAGTAACATTGAAAAGTATTTTCCTTTAGTGCCTATGTTCTGTCGGGTTAAGAATAACATCTCTCCACTTCTTCCGTTTGTGTCGTAAGAGGCGACTAAGGAAAAGTAGGTGTAGGTGGACTTTAGACGACAGACTAGCATTGTGTCACTAATATAACTGCTAATTTAAAAACGTGGCCACGAAACGCGAAATTGTCATGGTTTTGTCTATGGAGCGTTTCGTGTGCTCTGCCTACCCCATTTGGGAATACGGGCGTGATGTACAGTCGCGTGCAATAATATGTAAACGTTTCCTGATTTCCAAAAGTATGTATCCACATAACGTATCTTAATTATGTATACAAATTCACCGTACAAAATGATGTGAATTTGTATACTTAATTAAGATACGTTAAGTGGATACATACTTTTGGAAATTAGGAAACGTTTGCATATTAATGCACGCGACTGTACCTATGTGTGTCTCCTTTAATTTAAGGTCCATACCTTCAGCTTCATATAAAAAAGCAAGGTAACGGCGCCAGTTATGAAACAGCCTAAGCTGACACGCACCAGTAATTGACACTTCATTGAATTCTTAATTTAAAGATCGTATGATTGTGATTTGACTGTAGTAAAATAAACGACTATTCATTCCTTATTGGGTAATTAAAAGTCATTGTTCATTACTGATGCAGTTACCTTAGTTGCTCAGTTTTACAGTAAAAATGAACAATTAGTTGATTTTATTCATTTAACGTTTGAAATAACATTCGTATTTATTTTTGTATACTAAATCAAATCTTATTTATTCGCATCACGCTTGTAAGTAGAGATTTGCCTAGTTTTTAAAACTAGGCGCTGTTTTCTTAAATCAATTGTAATTTTTTTATTAATTATTGTATGAAGAAATTAATATGGAGATGAGGCCAAAGAGGTATGCCAGGAACGTAACCTGTGGAAGAAAGTAGTCTCTGCCTGTGTTAATTTTGATATAATTTTATTTTGGGTGGGTTAGAGTAGTAACAACAGCGCCAAGATTTTTGAAAGTTGATAGGACGATTGCTAATATTAATAAAACGCGGGTAGTTCGAGGAGCTGGTACTGATATAAATCAATTACGGGTAGTTGGAAAAACCTGAGCTGCAAACTAATGTGTGCTAATGTGACCCAGAGCAACATCCAGAGCAACATCACAGCGGCATGGGTATTAACGTGCACTTCGCGCCTTTGCTCTTTTTTGCTTTTTGCTTTTTCTTGCCCTGAAAACAACAGTAGCGCGTTATACCCATTTATCCGTAGCATTGCTCTCGATGATGTGTCACGGATTGGCCCGAAACATGTCGAGCTAATCCGTACCAATATATAAATGTGAAAGTGTGTTTGTTTGTTTGTTTGTTTGTTTGTTTGTCCGTCTTTCACGGCTAAACGGAGCGATGGATTGACGTGATTTTTTAGGTAGAGATAGTTTAGGGCACGGAGAGTGACATAGGCTACTTTTTATCCCGGAAAATTTTGTTGTTCCCGAGGGAAAACAAAAATATAGTTTGCTTGATAGATCGATATCGATCGATGATAGATCGATATCAATCGATAACCGATCGATAGATGATAGATCGATGGCGCCGTGTGTCATTTGAAACGAGAAGTTTTCTTATAGTTGTGCTTTATACCGCAATATAACCGAGTTCCACGCGGGCGGAGCCGCGGGCGGAAAGCTAGTCTCAATATAAAGACGTGAGAGTATCTGTTTTATTTACCTATGAGTGATTCACTTAGATTGTTTAAAATTTCGCTTGACATAAAAAATAGTGACCTCATCGTGCATACAACTCAAAATCATTTAAAAATACAAAGTTGGATGGCATTCAAGTTTCAATTTGGGTGATTGAATAGGCGGTGATTCGGGAGGCCCTCTAAGCTCGTCTGGCTAATCTGCGAGGAGGGTTGTGCACAGAACAAGCAAAAACAGAGATGAAACACGATGTGTGTGTGTTATGTGTGTAACGGTTTTCCTGAAAAGTAAAAAAAAGTTAGTTTGAATAGGTAATAATTTGTTTTTAAGGTTTTTTTCTATCGCAATCCCACGGGATCTAAGTATTTTCCCAGGATAAAAAGTAGCCTATGTTTTGATCCAGAAGGTCAGCTTCCTGCATACCAAATTTAATAAAAATTGGACCCGTTTGGTTTGGTGAGGAAGTAATAAACATTCACACACTCACAAACTTTTCCATTTAAAATAATTAGTGCCATTACGATTAGTTTTATTGTAATGCTAGACTATAATGTATGTGTACTCACAAAGGTTTGGATTATCTTAGACATGCTAATACCTACAATGAGAAAGAAGTACAGAAACGTAATAATAATAAATTTACTACCCAGTTTCATACAACCTAATGTATTAGTATAGGCCTAGAATACGTAACGTATGAATACAGTATTCCATTCCGTCAAAACTGAAAACTAAACCTACCTTTGTTGCATTCTAATTTTCTGCGTATACTGCAGTTACGACCGCGTCCTCTCACAAATTCTTTTTCATGGTCAATTTAAAATATAATACAGTTGTCGCCGACGAATGGCCCTTGCAAATCTAATTTGCCTCGGACGCAAGAGGGCGCTAGTGGTAACTACAAAATACTATGAATTCAGAAATAGAAGCAACTACGGGCAACACCAGAGTTAGTCCGATTTGTACAATAGTAGCTCAGTCTGTGTATATTTGTTAGAAACCTATCTATTAAAAATCGAAATGTAGGTACCTAACTAAATACAAATGGGGTAGGCAGAATACACGAAACGATACATAGACAAAACCACGACCATTTAAGGTTTCGTGACCACTTCTAGCTTTTTTTTTTAAGTTTCTAGTTGGCAATTACTATAGTGACACATTACTAGCCTACTGCTTAAAATACACCTAAACTTGTCTCCTTTGTCGCCTCTTACGACATCCACAGACGAAATGGGAGGAGTTATTCTAAGCCCGACACCACACTAAAAATTACAATAATTAAAAATGTAATTAAAATAATAAATACTTACCGACAAACAAACTATTCTAAAATAAGGCCATGGATCCTAAAGATGGTGGCAGAGTTTTTTCGCTAAACCAAAAAAGCTAATGCATACTTAATTATCGTCTCAGATCGAGTATCACTCGTCATGTTGCGAGCTTGTCCGCAGCCCCTCTCCTAAAAGTCGCAGAGGCTGCTGCCAAAAGCGTATTGCTTCGCCTCGGGCTAAACTGGATTTAAAAGAAAGAAAGAAATACATTTAGGTATTAACAGAAATTTGACACAGATAAAACGTTTTTGCTGAACTTATCTAAAAATACGTAGGCTATAAATAAATAGTAACTTAATGCTGTCAATAAGCAAGCCGCAACGCTGATTTTCAGTGCGACACTAGAAATTTAGAACTAAAAAAAAAATACATATGTACAGCCGAACATGGAACCTCCTCCTTTATTGATGTCGATTAAATCGCACTCTGCGGGCAGTTGCTAAAATTAAAAGTACATGACGTCACTTACAAACATAAAAAGAAGTAGTAAAGACGGTAAGCCTAAAATAATTAAATACGTCGCTACGGTGGGGACTGTCATTCAAAAGATCGTGTCAGAGCCGTGAATTCTCCTTTCACTAAACCCTCTTCGCCTGACGGCCGGTTAGAAGGTCTCTCGCTGGGTTTCCCCGAACTTTGACCCTCAAAGACGAAAACTCATCTGGATTGACCATTGATGCCCTACGGCCGAACCCCACTGTTGTAGCCGGCGTGAGATCCCACTGGAAGGGGTTCTAGGCCCGATCAACACCACTGCACTCCTATCCAGGAGCATGAGGATAAAGATCTCGATGTATCCTCATCTCGATGTACAGCAGAAAACCCAACAACGTGTTCAAGAACAGCTCAAGTGTCATAATGACAATTTGGAAGTAAAAATTGCACCGCAACCGAGTTATAAAGGCAAGATTAGATTTAAGTAGTGAGCTGTCCCTATTTTTCATTAATATAATAATAATAATAATAGGTACTAGACTTGTAATGGTCAAATCTTCAAACATTTTTAAGTTAACCTAAGGCACATGGCACAATGCTGATATCGTTTGTGTTGAGAATATTATAACAAACAGTAGCAAGTGTCATTGCAATAATGATTTCCAATTTTACCTTTTCCTGAGATAAAATCGAACTTTGTCGTTTAAGAGTCTAATCTTAAACGAAAAGGAGTATACGGTGATAATGAAGGCCTACTTATCTGCATTAGAATAAAATAAATAATAGTTTCATTCATTCGTATCTATAAATCATTATCGACTGGGGTCAAATGTTATGTGCTACACGGAACGGTTGTGACTTTAGTATTCTGTCATCACTCGGGTACAACACATGGGTGCAAATTTCTTCACGATGTACAGACATGTGTTTTTGTTCTGTGTGCTGTGTTGTTTTAAATTTATTATTTGTGCAGCAGTTCATGTGAGTATCGATCTTGACTGTTAGCATTGTCATGTCGTTAAACTTTGTATTTCTGTATTTTTAATTTTTACTTTAAGTTCTTTATAATTTATCATTTTTTTATTCCAAGATTTTGCCTTTTTCACGTACACATTCACATATCTACACATAGCGGAAAAGAAACACAAATTAAATATATGGTTAACGTTTTGGCAACACTTTGAATGAATATTTCTTAAACTAAGTAATATTTACCTACTACTAATAGGACCGACACCAAATACATTTATATATGCACCTACTTAATCCTTTTGAAAAAGTAATGCATAAAATAATAAGCGCATTTTTAATTAAATACATGATTTAACAGAACAACGAAACGGTTTCCAAAAGAGCAAATCTAATATGACGCTAGCAGCTTTAAAGCACTTATTAAAAAAAAATACCGCTAACATAAATGTAAACTGCCTACCACAGCCTAATTCGTGGTGAATGGATTAATGTGCCTTAGCAAAATATACCAATAAGTCGAAATATAATCCTAAGTTAGAAAACGACTAACAAGTATCATTTATATCTAAAACTAATCCAAACAATGTAGGCGTCCAATAACACAATTTCAGTTTCATTTCATTTACATTTCCATTTACAGTTTCATTTACAGTTCTTTAGGTTAAAAGTTAGGTGTGACTGATTGCTAGCTTGTGGCCTAAAATAGTCATTTCATTAACCTATTTCCACACAAGATTTAAATTTAATTTTATGTTTTTCTCATTCGAACTTGTCACTTCTCTCACCCTTTTTTTCACCCCCGGACCTTTATTTTAACGAAAAGGTAAACAACTTCATTATCTTCTTTTTATTCAAGACAATAGGTATAGGTAAGTAAATAAAGTTTAAGAACGAAGACTTAAATCAAGTTTTTTCGTAGAAGTTTTATTTGAGAACTGTTTTCGGGGATATTCAAGCATAACGCGTTTTTTTAAAGATTCTTGACCCTCCCTCCCCGTCCTCTTCTAAGCATTTACGTAACACCTGCAACCAATTTGATCTAAAAATCACAAGTTTATGTACCGCAAAGTAGCAAAATAAATACAGCAATGTACTTCCGCGTAAACACGAACGGATACTGACCACAAAATTCTGTGACAAAAACAAGTTAAAAGTTACATACTATACTATACTGTCGGGGGATTCACCGTAAAACATAAACCAAAAGGGTAGTAACTTTAAAGAAGAAAATAAAATCGTAAACGTATATGAGGGGTTCCCCGTAAAATCTCAACTTCGGGAGAATTTAATTCCTTTATTTTTTTATTTAAATAAAAAACAATGTTGCGTAAAGCGTTCTTTGATACCACCCCCTGCCCATGTAACGCATAACTAGTAACGTTTTACAAGACCCTCCCTCCCCTCTAATTGCGTTACGTAATACTTGAACCCTTCCTTTTTTAACTATAAAATAACAAAGGTATTTTTCACCTTTGCTCTCCTCCCTCCCCCTCCCATTAGAAATATAATTGAAAATGGTGAACCACATGCTATACGGTAGAATCTGTTTTTGTCGGTTTCTATAATTAAGTTATTTCTCTATCTCTCAGAGGTCGTTCTAAGAGATCCTTTAAAGGGTAAGTCCGCTGTTCACTTCACCACAAACATTTTGCATTAATTTTAGGTTCGAAAACAGATGGAAGAGATTGTATAATAGTGACAGCTTGCTAGCTTGTGGCCTAAATCAAACTAATTTCCTTAATTGAATTTACGACATTCACGGAAGAATTGGAGAAGTATTTTTATTTCCCGTCACCACACGGGTAGAACACAACCTTAATTAAACCTATTTCACATTTCATAGCCATTTTAGCAAAATTTTAGAAGGTCAGATTTCAACCAGGTTAATGTGACTTTTATCGAGATTCAGTTTCTTACATACATACATATTCACGTTTGTAGCTATTCCCAGATGAGGTAGGCAGAACGCTACTTAGTGAAAATAATGATTACTTACCTATTCAACGTCTCGTAGCCGCTCTTAGCGTATCTTTATATTTTAAATTAGACAGGTAAAAGAGGTATTATAAGTGACAAGTTCTTATTTTAACGCCTAAAACATACATTAACCTATTTTCCTTAGACGCCTTTTACGACACCACGGAAGAAATAGAGATGGATGATCCATCATCCATGCATCCATGCTTTGAACACACAAATACTGTGCAAATAAAAGGTTTCCGTTTTCTAGGGTGTTGGCATTTAAGCAGATCTATAAAATAAACCACCAAAAAATTAGTTTTTCTAAATGTGTTTCTAAAATGCTTAACAATGCAACTGTAGTAACCTCTAGCGCCACCTATTGTCAAGTAGTTGTACTTCTACAAACGTTATTCAACCACCAAGGTGTATCAACCGCGCTTCGGAGTTTCGATGTTCAGTTGCATAAATACAACTTCTACCTTTTTCTCTTTAAAGATATCTCTCTATCGGAGTCTTTTTCTACACAATGTGGTAGGTGACCACTACTTTACTACTTTAGTAGTACTTTACTATAAATTTCTATAATCTCATTAATTTTAGGCTTCTTTGGTTATTTTGATGGATAAGCGTACTTTGACTGCAGATTTTAATAAAAAAATAAAAATACAGTCGGCAAAAATCTGACAATAAAAATGGTATCTTTAACAAAAACTTACTTACTTTAAATCATTAAAATAGTGAAGTTACGACAATTTTTATGCAAATGACTGGCTAAAAATCGTTATTCATGCAGTAAAATAAAGCAAGCACCTATTGTTTAACCAAATAGCAGTTACTATTATCAGTTTCCTTGTTAGCATAATAGTGAGTCGACATTCATAATCATTCATGGCTCTTTAAAAACAAAAAGTTGTATCTAAAGTAGGAAAAATATTTTAATTTGAATCGTAATTTTTGGTGTCAAGGCTGAATATTTTAGAAAACCCTTTTTTGAGACATGCGCATTTTACATACTTAACAGGGTGTTTTATTCTATAGTAGAAAGTATGTTTATTTATAGGTAGGTACATACATTTATTATGATACACAATCAGTCGAGAACTGACTGCGGTTAGCTGTACATGTCGGGCGTTATGTGACGATTCACTTTATCACAAGTTTATTTTATGATAAGACAGTTTATACCTAAACTTTAGTTAGTGAAGTGTCAGATGATCAAAATTAAATATAAATATGGTGAGTTTTTGAACTTGACCTTACAAAAGTTATCAATTGGTTTTGTTTAGATAGGTAGCTACTGGGATTTAAAACAACAATCTCTTAATTCCACAACCTTAAATAAATTAAATCTAAGAGTGCTAGTATAAAAATGAAACGAATAGATTTTTTGATCAAACTAATACAACAGACAACCCAAGACATGAATAAGTTTATGACATTTTCCATTATTGCATTGGCCATTGCCATTGTCTATTTGAAGATAATGTTAGATAAAAGAGAGCTAATGGACTGATAGATAGACCGCCAGACGGTTTTAGCTTGGTTGAGCGATATTAAAATGATTGTTTGTAGGTGCGAAAATTATCCATAATTTTAGTTTATTTTGCAAGTCAATAAATAAATACGAATGACACGAGACCATTCACATCAAATTACTTAGTCTTACGCACGTATTAAGCAATCCATAAAAAATTTGAACATAATATATTAAGACACACGCACATACAAGAAGAACATTCGTATTCGACAAAGAAAAATATCTGGGAATCGATACCGCAACATCAAAATTACAAATCAGGTGTAGAATCACTATAAATAGGCTACGCAGTTGTCAAATGACGCCTTCATGTTTGACATTACGCTGCGCGTTTACGAAGTTAGTTGACTTCTTTAGTAGAAGTGTTGCTAGTTTTAAAAATTCTCATAACCTTAAAAATATTTCACTGAACATAAAACCTTAGTACTAGGTATTCCAGTATTTAAAAAAATATTCAGAGCCCCGAATGGAGCAGGCAGAGTACTCGAAATGCTAAAAATACAAAATCATGACTGTTTCGTAGCCACTTTAGGCAAAACTTTTAGGCATCAGGTTCGACAGCAACGGTAACTAAAACAAATGCAACACTCTTAAATATCTTTATTTCGCGACAGACGTGTTTGGTCTTCGTGGCTATAAAACTATTTTTTTACCTACTATTAAAATTGTGCTTCATTTTTTTTATCTATGTTTAAATTTCCCAAATTTTGTAGCTCGTAAAAATGTGATAGTTGAAACTGTCCGGGCTCTACAAAAACAAATTAATATACTTACTAGCAAAAAATAGGTAAAAGTACCTGCACATAGGTGAAAAACTTAAGTAAGTATTATAGGTCCTATACCGTCCCACAGCTATGCCACATGGAGGGGTAGTAACAAGAACTATCTTTATTATTGTAGATGGAACATATTACTAAAAGACGACGTCACCAATTTGAACTCCATTCATATTTTTTTACGACGATTATTTTTTGATTAGTAATTAAACAGAAATTAATTAAAGACGTGAATTGTATAATTCAAAATTTATCAATTTATCGAATGCTTTAAAAAAATCATTAAAATTATTTGTTTTCTTTCAGTATAATGTACTTACAATATTCAGGGTATTTCCCTTTCATGTGGCATAGCCGTGGGACACCCTGTACATTTTAAGTGAAGGGCTAGCAATCTGTCACTATAATACTATTCCTGTCAGCTAACCTTAAATTATTAAAAGTTGTTCGAAAACATAAAAAAAAAACATTTCACTTTCAGGATAAAACGGGAAGTCCAAGGGTATGCGTAATAGGAGCCGGCGTAGCGGGATTGTCTTCAGCAAGATATTTAAAAGCGGAAGGCATCAATTTCACAGTTCTGGAATGCACAAAGTACGTCGGCGGTACTTGGCGGTACGACCCTAGAGTTGGGTACGACGAAAATGGTTTAGCAATGCACACTAGCATGTACAAGTTCTTAAGGTAAGGTTCTATTTTTGTATGAATAAATTATTATACATACATACATAAAGTAGTGCCCTAGCGCCACCTATCGTTGAGTAGTAGAACTTCTTGTACAAACTGCACCTCCATCATCATTTTGTCAAAATGGAATCCTACATGACGCCAGCGAAGTCTCATTAATCGGTTTCTAAATACAACTTCTAAGTTTCTCTCTGCGGACTTCGGTCCCTAGGCATAACATTTGCCTGGAGGGATCTCTCTATTGAAGTCTTTCTCCACACATAAACATCACGCCTGTATATTATTTACCAAATTCATTTACGTAACATAAAAAATTATGTCACTCAAATTTTGAGCATTTGCAGGACAAATTTACCAAAACCAGCAATGGAACTCAATGGCTTCAAGTTACCTGAAGACGCGCCTTCGTTCCCCAGCTGGGACATTTATTACGAGTACCTGAAATCTTTTACTAAGCATTTTGACTTAGAAAAACATATAAAAGTAAGTTACTCAGCTATAAATCTCTAAAAAGGAAAAGGTCTCAATAGTACTTTTAACTTTGATTCAATTAATTCCAAACCTACTGTAGAACCTGTTGACAATACCTAAACCTCGTATTGACTTTGTTTTGGTCGATGAAGGAAATCTTTATTACGTTTATTGTGACAGCGTTCTTTGGTGTAATGTCACAGCAGCAAATCTAAATGGAGATGCATTTGAATAACGCTGGTTAATAAGATTTCTAGCATTTTAGAGATAATTTCCAATTGCAGTCTCTAGTCTTCCGTTTCAGTCTCTAGTCTCAAATACTTATGATCTGTTTTATTTACTTTTCTGTCAGTTCCTTCACCAAGTTGTATCAATAAAGAGGCTAGAAAACGTGTGGAAAGTGAAACACAAGCACGTGATCACCGGTGAAGAGTTTGAAGAAGATTACGAGTACGTCATCGTAGGCACGGGCCACCACAGCAAGCCCCATCGGCCTAGTATACCGGGAGAAGAACTATTCAATGGTAGGTAACTAAGACTTTTACGTACATACATACATCACGCCTGTATTCCCAAATGCGGTAGACAGAGCAAATGAAACGCTACATAGATAAAATCACGACTATTTCACGATTCGTAGCCATTTCTAGCATATTTTTTAGGTTTTAAGTTAAAAAGTACAATAGTGACCGGTAGCTAGCCTGTCGGCTAAAATGTAATAGTGCTAATTACTAATGAGAAGGTGCTATTCTAAACCTTACACAACACGGATACCTTTTTACAGTTAACTCCCACATGTAAAGAACCGTTAGGTGATAAAAAACCCGCTAATTGATTCGAAGTCTTGCTATAACTCATGTTAAATGTCTTAACTTCGATAGATAAATTAAATCTATGTTTTATTCCTATGAGACCAAAGATGAACGCATATAACATGCTCTTATTTAAACGTCCATATGATCAGAACCCTAATAAACTTACGTTGCAATGAGAAAATCAAGTTGTAACTAGACTATCAGACGTCCCCTCTCTTTTACAGGAACTATAATCCACAGCCACGACTACAGAGTATCGGATCCTTTCATAAATCGAAGGATCCTCATAATTGGGGCCGGACCATCGGGAATGGAGATCAGTCTACTGGTAGCTGACGTCGCCAGCAGACTGATTCACAGTCACCACTCTCCAGCGCCGTTTACAACTCCCTTCCCGCCTCAGTATGTGAGGAAAGGTGACGTCAAGGAGTTTAAGGAAAATGGAGTCCTTTTTGTTGATGGGAGCTTTGAGGAAATCGATGATGTCATTTATTGCACAGGTACTTTCTTGTTTTTTTGAGGATTACTTCGTCATCATTTTCATCTCAGCCATAGAACGTTCACTCGGTTCACTGTTCAATATAGGGCTTCCCTTTGAATTCCACCACCACTTTGCGACTTGCGTCCAGAATCTTCCAAGTACTTCCGAGGATTCCGAGGAGGAAGGCCCCGTAAAACTAGTACTGAAACTCAGCAATTATTGCTTTTCACCAAAATCGCTAACACTACAAAGACCATGAAGACAAAAGTAAAGTAAAAGGCAAAAACTAACCACACCAAAACGATTTGAACTGGTAAACCTTTAAGTAAGAGAAGTTCGATATAGTAATCAGCTAAGATTGGCATGTGATTTCTTCGACTGTTTTATTCATGATTCATGATATAAAAATGAAGCAGTGCATCTTACGAGACGATTTAGGTCCGTGTCAGTAGTGGAATGTCAATATTTCATCGACGTATTAGAAATCCTTCCCATTGTTTGGCTGTAACAGCTAGCATTTGTTTTTTCATTGTTTATTTCAGGTTATGAATATGATTACCCGTTCATAGACAGCAGTAGCAAGCTCACGATATCTACCCACAGCGTCATCCCACTCTACAAATACATGGTCAACATCAACGAACCATCGATGTTCATCATGGGGCTGGTCGTACGGGCGTGCTTGGTCGCCGCCATCGATGCTCAAGTATGCTTTCTTTTATGGATCGATCAAATGTTAAAAGTAGCTGGTGGCTATTACGGCTCCTGTATTTATCTTTTTGCGATTTTTGATGATTCTGTGATATTTGTTATGATATACATTTGTAGCTACCCCTACCACCTATTGTGGAATAGCAGAACTTCTGCTGCTTTCAAAAATGTTCTACGTGATAGCAACAAGTTAAAAATCCATCTGAAATTATTAATTGTTAATAAAATTATTTGTCTTCTGAGCCACTTTTATTGCTATTTTTGCACACTTAATGAGAGTTTTTGTATAAAATCAATATTTTATTGTTTCACAGGCACGCTACGCCACGGCCCTGATACAAGGGAACTTCACACTGCCTCCTAAAGAGGCAATGATGGCGGAGTGGCAGTCCAAAGTTGATGACCTGAAAGCTAAAGGAAAAAGGTTGTCTGAAATACATTTGCTGGCTAACAAAGAGGTAAGCAATCCAAAATTTTACACTCGTTTGGTTGAAGGGAGCTTTAAGGAAACGAATTTGAGTTTTCTAAACCCTAAATATTATTTCCACATGAGAGACAACTTTTGTTTCTTCTGGTCTCTCAGAGTCTTGTGCATAATCAACCACAAAATCTACTACAAAGCAATACCAACCTTATTTTCCAGGATGAATACTACGCTGAACTAACAAGAGAGTCTGGGATAGCTCGAGTGCCACCTGTGCTTTTCAAGATACGGAATTCAGACATGAGGGCGAAGCTGGAAAATCTGTATACGTACCGCAAATATGAATATATTGTGATCGACAATGAAACCTTCACACGGCGGCTAGAGAATGAGACCCCTACTCCTAATAATACTGTCATGTAAAAACGTTGAAGTGAGCAACAGGACGCTGCCTAAACCTGGTTCAAGCTCATCTTACTCGTAGTAACGTCACCAGTATCAGACTCGACGCAAAGGGACCACAGAACACAACAACTGGTGGCCAGAGACTGCGATTTGACACATTTTTTCAAACATTTTGACTACTTAGTATTTGAGAGGCCGCCACCGGATACAAACAAGTTAGCCTCGTATTAATATTTAATCCCGGAGCAAGTGCAATTGCTTGTTAGTAACTTCAGTTTTTTAACACAGAGTTAACTTTCTGTAACTACTTGGAATAATTTCAAAAACTTACTAGGTAATAAAGAAATCAATATTGGACTTATATTTCATTTTCAACTGCCTTTAAAAAAATGGGGTACCCTCTGAACTTCATTACGACTGCACCGATACCATATCTTTGAATATTTAAAAAAGATTGACCTACAAACCAAATCAATTGAAAGACGATATCATTTTATTATACCTACACTAAACCGAAATTTGTTTAGATGCAGTCAACTTAAGTCCATGATAGGGCATTTTGTTCGGTGGACATCAAACTAAGCCGATAAGCTGATCGATCTGGGACTTGGAATTTAATATTAAACATGTAGGTACTTAGGTAGGTACTTATAACATACTTCATACTATTCTGGAACTGAGTTTCATGCAATTTATTAACCGACTTTCAAAAAAGGAGGAGGTTCTCAATTCATCGGGATTTTTTTTTTTATTTTACAATATTAGGTAGTATTTGTAGGTATCTCTTGTTCGCAAAAATAATATTAGAAATGGTTCATATTTTGCTAATTGGAACCGCTCCAAGCCTAAACACCAAAAAAAAACAAAGAATATCTATTCTGTGCTTTTACTTATATTACACTAAATGTTCAAAAAACTGGCTATTTTTTACAAAACTACAAGACATCTCCATGAACATTACCTCCAAAATATTATTTGCGCTGCGCATGTCAGGCTTATGTCATCCGCTCGGAAATATTCGGCAACAGTCGGGCCGTCTCGGCCGGCAGTAATGGCGGTGTGCAGCTGTGTTGTGTTTACGTAAATAAAAAAGTTCAAGGCGACCTGGCGGATTATAATTGAATGATGCACGTGACTGTTTATAAGTAAGTACATAAATCTTCTGTTATAAGATAACATTTGCATAGATATAACAGTGCTAAAGGAATATAAACATAAATAAATCTATACGACACAGACATTAACGGATGACTAATAGGTTGATGAGGAGTTACTACTTACCAAATGTTGTGAAACTTTTTATGATTTTGCTTCTAAATTTGTGGTCAATTTATCCATCTATCTGTCTTTTAGCGGGATTAAACATACATACAGTTGAGTCAATTGATTCCTGACCCCCTGCAGAACTTTGTTACATTAGATCCCCTTGTCAAGCAATGCAATTTCTAAATGACATTTGCTACAAATAGGCTCTATGATGATAGGTCAGGAATGAATGTGGTTTAGTAAGTACTACATAATAATCACACTTTTATTCACAATCGGTCGTTATGTAGACTAAGCCATGACAAATTTCGCGTTGCGCACCTACTTTTGGCACAATTTTAGGGCTGTCAAGTTTTTTGTAAGACCCTATTTTTCATGAACGCGTGGAAATATAACATTGTATTTGATGCTTACTCTCCTAATAAATCTCCCGTTCCATAACCCTTAACTTGGCTGTGTACCTCATAAGAAACATTGTCAAAAATTTTAATATTTCTTACATAGTAAAGAAATTTCCGTGCGCGAGTCCGTCTCGCTCTTGACCGGTATTTCTTAGAATAGATAGTTGGTATAGTTCATATACTTAGTTGCTACCATTATCACGAACATGACAATTCATTTAAGCTTTTTTTAAAGAAATTATGATGAGTTACTATTATCTACAAAACAATTGGATACTTGACTTTTTTACTATCATTTTTTATCATATCTTTACTGCCATTTTTCCTCATATTCAGCTACTTATAAAGCAGTCAAGTTATTTAATATTACCTTATCATTGCCATAACTGCATGAATAGACGTGGCTACGATCAATGTGAAATAAAACTAATAAAATAATCGAAAATTTTCAATGTAAAGCACAAGTTAGTGAACTACAATGTCAACCGCACAACCTTAACATCCTACGGTAATTATCACAAAGAGATACACAGCTTTCACGAATACTTCTGACGCGTTCCGTTACTTAGGTTTTTTTTTGTTTTAATTAATTCAACTGTTCTCAAAATCACTAATTAGCGTTCCGAAAGTATCTGCGTCTATCCAAGTTTTTATTACGTACTCAAGTTTTACTTAAAATTTTAAATTGATATCAAATTCGCAAAATATCAAGAAAACATAATTACATAGTCAACATACAAGCATCTCATTTGTTACCTAGGTAACCTATTACAGGATCTAATTAAAGTTTCGTATTACAGAGCGCAAAATGGAGTCACTGGTGTTAAAAGGCACTACTTTGGGAGAACGACACAAACACTACAATAGCCTCTTCAAAGACTCCATCTCCAACAAGACTCAACCTGCAAAGATAGATTACGAAAAAACTGACGTGGAAAATCTATTTAATATAGATATCGCTAGTCATAACAAAGATGTGGAATACATACTTGACGTCCTTAAAGGAGACGATATGCTATACGTGTCGAGAGCCATCAAAAAGTCAGACTGGCTTATAAATGACGACGAATTCGACCACATCATCGAGCCCCAGTATTTGCACTCTGATCTGTTCCCTCAAATGATGCCCAAAGCCTGCTGCAAATTTCTCCTTCACATAAGACTTAACCTCAAAAATGAAACGAGGATTGATGAATTCTTCTTGTACTTAAAAGAAAAGAACTTAATGACAGCACTGAAATGGCTGCCTTATTGTTCCTTGGAGGTTATAGAAGATACTGTAGCTAGACATGTCTTGGAGATATCTCCAGAATTAATTAGACGTCTCTGTCTAAGATCAAGTACTGTTCTTGATGTCTTCGTAAGGTCACACGGCGGTTGCAAAACACAGGAGTTACAAGCGGCAATGGTTTTACTACGAACCAACACTGAACAATATATTGAAGCATTAGCCAACTACAATAGATATTATAAGCCAACGTTCGGTAAAAAACAAACTGAATTTGTAATGAAAAGATATCCGAATCATTTTATTGATAACTTCGACACATATTGGTGTTCCATTGACATAGATACATTCGCTAGATACATGAAGAGTGAAGATATTGAAAGCTTTCTCTTAAAACAATTAAAAAATAAAGATATCGATTCCGTTCTTGATCAAGAAAAACTAAGCTTATTTATTAAGTATATGCCAACACGGAGTAAATATGAATTCATCCAGAAACTGATAGACAGATCGAGGGAAGAGCAAGAAGCAAAAAACGACTCGGCTGTCGGACTCATGTTTGGAGAAGTGCCCTTTTATTATGGACGCGGTGGTGGAAACTCGAACAATAATAATTATCGTTGGTATAAATACGCTCCATTTGATAGCACATTTGCTGACTTTATAAAAATGATCCCTAAGGAAGCTAATCCTAACGGACGCAATATTATGCTGATGATTTTAGTGGATAACGCAGTTAGTAATTTAGATAATATTCATTGTGTGTTGCAATATTATCAAGAAAATCATATTAATGAAGCGTTCAGATTAAAAATAAAGTTTATAGATTACTTACTTCAAGAAACTGATTCTAATCAGTACGATGATAAGACGTGGAACATCCTGGATGAAATTTTCCGCAGTATGGAAGTATACATGGAGTCCGAAAACAGCGTCCAAAAGTGTGTAGAGGCCATCATCATACATAACATAACACGAGACCAATTGGTGCCTAGTATTATAGAACAAAAGTTAACTTTTGACTCATTTGAATTAATTCGAAGAAAGTTAAAACATGAAAATCATAAAGAAAAGGTATTTAAGTACCTGTTTAATATTTTATTGAATAAATTAAATAAACATGATATAACTAATCACGTTGAACTTGAAAACTACGCAGAGCAATTACACCAATGTCTAAGTTTACTAAAAAATTGGGACAAAGAACTTACTGACTTTCCAGCTCTTTTAAATAAAATCAAAGATTGTGTTAAAATTAAGAAAAACATAGGGTGGACGGTATCTCTGACACATTTGTACGATACAAAAAAATCGTGGAAGAAGATTTTATTCCCAGACTCTGTGATTTTATCTCCATCACAGATTGTTGTCTTGAACGCTTTAAAACATAATACAGAGCTTTTAGTATGCAATAAGGATGAAGTAGAAGCGCTGCGCTTTAATGATGCTGTATCTATGAAGCAAGTTCTACGCAAATTGCGAGTATACTGGCCGCAAACTATAGCTAGTGAGTGGGCTTCGTCGTATCGCAAAAATCTTGAGAAGCCCAATGGACAAAAAGCAGCCGTTCGAGGTCTTTGTCATCTTCTAAACCATCAACAAATGATTGACTTTTTGAAAAAATATGAACCTTTCCAAACCAAAGTGGATTGGACTAATACCGATGAGCTCAAATTGAGCGTGCAAAAGAACATCGCCCGAAACATGCACATCGCTAGGCCTCAAGTGAATACAGACGCTGTTTTGGCGTATGCTAAAGGAGACTATGTACAATTTACGCAACCCGCATTGAACGCTATATTATACAATATCAAGCCTAGTCTCAGCCGGGACTGTGTACTTAATCTGCTCAATGGCATAACATCGTTACAGAAACATGGTATATACCTCGCATTTTCCAAACTGTCTACTGATGAAATGAAGCAAGTATTTTCGGACGCGTGGCGATCGAACGCAAATCTGTCTGTACGCGCAGCTATCTTTGAACACACACACGAACGGTTGTGTAAAGAACATGACGAAAAACTCATTGCAGAGTTATGGAACACTATACAAACTTACACGGATAGTTTGACAGCAGATGAGAATAAGAAAATATTCAACACTTTTGGGAGATTAAGTAAAGTACATATCAGCGTTAGACCAGCACTTTGCATGAAGAGTTACAAGTTTCTGAAATCTTTACCACCAAAGGCTGATTGTAAAAATATTATTCGTAAAATGAAAAAGGAAATGAATAACATCGTCGAACAACTTGATTCTGATTTCGTAGAAGATATTATTTTAGAGTTTGTGGATCAAGTTTTGTTAAAAAGGACTTACGGGTATTCACATACACACGATATTGACTTATTTACATCGTATCTTCTAAGCGCTGATGACGTAAGTACTCAACTTAAAAGATATGAGAATGTATTTACACATTTTATGGAGAAGTCATTACTATTGAGGGATAAAACTGATGAACATTGCAATTACACAATAGAAAATCTGCGGAATTTTCTGTGTAATCTTAACCGCTCTATTGTGATATTTTTCTTTCACAGGCATAAAGTGAATCCTATAGCACTGTACAGTAACATTCTAGCAAAACTAGAAAGTGAATTATCAATCACACGACATTACATTTTCTTAAGACAACTGAAATTTACTATTGCATTTTTAAATATTTTGGATACACAGGAATCTGATCATATGGAAGAGCGATATAGGAGTATAGCTTTTAATTTAAGAGATGTAGTGGATAAGTTTTTAGAAGAAGACATTAATTTATTCGGTTCATCAGTATACACATTATTTGGTGAGGCTGTGAATAATATGTTAACTGAGTTATGGGTGAGTAGATCGATGAAATTACACTATTTGGAAACCTTCCTGGCTAATGAAAATAATACCAGTTTGTATCTACTGGTGATTGAACTGATGGATGCTCACTACAATGAAGACGATCAAAAAGAAGGTGTGAAAAGAGTTCATGCTGCCTTAAGCTCCCACCATTCACCTGTAGTAGAAGTATGTTACTACAACAAATTTGGGGAATTTTCAATTAAGTTGCAAAATGACACAAATATTTCGAGTACTACTTAAGCAACTAATTTTGATAGGAAAATCACCACAACTTGGTTTGGGTGAAATGTGCGTAAATCCTTTTCCACGCAAACGTATATGGAGTTCCAAATGAGAACTACCTATACCTAAATATTAACAATTTTCTTCCTGTGTATTAATGTAAATTTGTATCTTGTACTTGAAACTACCGTATGAATGATATATAGGTATACGGATAACTCACGTCTTAAATCTAGTCGACGTGTTTTTTTTCTGAGATAAGTAAACCTGGTCCTGTTTTTTTTTGCGAATACGACAGAAAAAATGTACTTATTGCGTTTGTTTTGAAGGTATGCGCCTACTTAGAAACACCTACACGATTAACAAAATTTACATGAATAAACAATTACGTCCATAGATTCAGCTTAATTATTTAATACTATTACCATCCTGCTAATATCATAAACGAGCTGTTACCCGCGACTTCGTCTGCGCAGAATAAGTATTTCGGATTGCGTGGCGTAGAATACGAGGGTCAAACTGAAAGTTTCGGGAATAGAAAAAAATATCCAGTTAAAATGATCAAAAGTAATTTTATTGCTTTTGAAAGTATTCTCCCTTATATTAGATGTACTTTTACATACGTTCAAACCAGTTTTTGAAGCATTCATTGAACGCTGAAGGTGGGGTCGACAAAATGGCCGTTTTGTACGCCTCCACGGCATCTTCTGGCGCCTGAAACTGCTTACCACGTAACTTATCTTTGATTTTGGGGAATGTGAAAAAGTCATTGGGGCTTAAGTCAGGGCTGTATGGAGGATGGTTCAGTAATTCGACTTTTTCACCGTCTAGATAGTCCTTTGTTAACCGAGCCGTATGGGAGCTGACATTGTCATGGTGAAGGATGATGCGACGATTGAGGTTTTTTTTTCTCAGTTCACCAAACACACTCGGCAAACAAATGGTTGCATACCAATCGGCATTGACTGTTCTACGATCATCAAGAGGAATTGTAGCCACGTGACCCGATTTGGAGACAAAACTAGCCACCATCTTTTTGGCCGTGCTGCGAGAGCGAACCACTTTTGTCGGCTTAATCTCGCCTCCATAGACCCATACTCGAAATTGGTTTTTATTTTCAGCATCATAGGCGTATATCCATTACTCATTACCCAATACAATACTAAAAACTGCATTTGAGCTTCCTCTGTTGATTTTATTTAAAGTTTTGGGGCACTAATCGACACAAGTCGTTTTCCGTTCGTCGAACAACTGATGAGGTATCCACCGGGAAAACAATTTTTGCACGCCTAACTCTTGCTGTAGAATAATTTGTATTTGACTCATTCCAATGCCCAGAGACTCCTGAATTTCCCGATATGTCACATGTCGGTCTTCCGTAATCAGTTGACGCACAACATCGATGTTTTCTTGGGTGACTGCCGATTTTGGTCGACCTTCACGCACATTGTCCATGAGGGAAACACGGCCACGTTGAAATTCCGAAAACCACCTGTATATTGTAGTCATCGAAGGGGCTTCATTATTAAAAGCAGCAATCATCCGGTCTCCACATTATTTTTGTGTTAATCCACTTTTAAAGTCGTAGTAAATCATAGCTCTTAAATTTTCACGTGACAATTCCATGTTGAGCAGCGACTCATCAAGTTCAAAAAACAATTGAAACCGAACCATTGTTTTTTTTTTCTATGTGGCCAGTTTTTTAAGATATAGAAACTTTGACGATTGTAAAAAGGTATAATACGTGATAAAAAAGGTTATTTAAATATTAGTTTCCCGAAACTTTCAGTGCAGCCCTCGTATATGGCATTAAAATTATCACACAAATAATTTTTGAATCGCATTTGACAAATATAACAGCTTTTTTAACAAATCGCTAGCACCTTGAAAATTCGCAAAACAAACACAACCGTCAACGACGTCTGCCCTCACGCGTCTGCCCGCGTTCGGGTCGCGCACTCAGCGACGCGTGACGTATCTGTCCCGCGCATGCGCGCCGCGCACCACGCTTGCCCGCGCATGCGCGCCACTTCAACGGTTTTGACAGCGGACGCCAAAGCTCGCAAATTTTACCCGACTTACTTGAGAATTATCATCGTATATTGGATAATTCACAGAATATCATTACAATTTGTAGCCTATGTGTTATTCTGATGTATAAGCTACATTATTGTAAAGTGTCATTAAAATCCATTCAGTAGTTTTTGCGTGAAGGAGTAACAATCATCCATCCATCCATCCATACATCCATCCATACATCCATCCATACATCCATCCATCCATACTCACAAACTTTCACGTTTATAATATTAGTAAGATGTGAAAGTTTGTGAGTATGTTTGGATGTTTGGATGTTTGTTACTCTTTAACGCAAAAACTACTGAATGGATTTTAATGAAACTTTACAGTAATGTAGCTTATACATCAGAATAGCACATAGGCTACAATTTATAAAGATTTTGTTTGAATTTTCCAAAAATATGACGATAAGAAAAATAGTAGGATTCCGCAATTTTCAACGTAAAAAGCTATAAATTGGCATGCGGGCTGTGGCTAACAAGATCTCCTCTGTGTTACCCCGAATTTAACGCGAGCGTAGCCGCGGGCAAAAGCTAGTATAATATAATACCGAAGCGTTTTTTTACGCCAGTGTAAAATAAAATAACGGTAAGTATTTACTACGCCATCTGCGTTACGCTCACAACTCTAAGCTTGCTTAGTCTGTGGTTTTAATTGTTGTGAAACATAGATTATAGTATCTCGTAGATAGCGTATCAGTGACCTATCGAAAATGGACAGGTAACATCGAAAATGCGGTATGACCAGAGTAGTTATAATGGAAAAAAAGTTTCGTAAAATAATACAAAAAAAATACCACGCGATTTTAATGTTAATGTCACGAGATATACTTTCAGCCCACTGTTGTTCAGTTGTTCTGAGCGTCTAGTGTGTTCAATTCGATGGTGCAGTCGTTAACGAATTCGTTTGCGAGTTGTCGCGGAATGTATGGAGACTTGTCGACCGTGGCAGTTGTGCAAACGTTCCGCTGGCGGCGCTGTCTCGGTTTCCATACAATTTTGCGATAACTTGCAAACGAATTCGTTAACGACTGCACCATCGACTGCGTGGTCGATTTGAACACACTTGACGTCCAGAACAAAACCTTCCCACCATTTTCGGCTTCTTTTTTTCCAGAAAATCATCATTAAGTATTAAGTACGCATCAATAATCAGAACTTCAAAAAGTTACATAAACGTAACTTACGAATAAAAATGTTAGTCAAAATGTTAGTTAAAGTTCACTTTTTCGATTTTGACTTTATAATTATGTACTTAGGTACCTAAAAATATGGTGGATATAGCCATTTTTGGTTTCGCTGGCAACATTGCGCTTTGGTTGAGTCGAGTCGAGTTGTATTTGCGTTATCTAGTGTGTGTAAGCAACGTACGTGGTTGTGTTTTGAATTCGCAAGCAAGTTTCGTGGATCTTTGGAAGTGGACTAACTTGGCAACTAATTACTTTACAAAGTAAGTACATACAGATGTAGTGAGAAACTATTTTCCTTCGTAAATCTTCGGAAAAGTTCGTGTTTATCGTTTTATTACTCAAAACAATTACAATTATTACTTAAAACTGGATATTTACCATATATTATACGGAATGAATTCCCTTTAAAATGGGTACCGAAGCTATTTGAGAGAAAACGATAAATACGAACTTTTCCGAAAATTTACGAAGGAAAATAGTTTCTCACTACATCTGTACCTACTTACTTACTACTTACTTTTAAAACTACATTTAATGTACCTGTGACGTAGTTTTAGTAGTTTTATATATATGTATCCTTTCCTTGTAAGAAGTATTTGATGAACATACATACATCACGCCTGTATTCCCAAATGGGGTAGGCAGAGCATACGAAACGCCACATAGACAAAACCGTGACTGTTTCACGTTTCGTGGTCACTTCTACCATATTATTTTTTGGATTTGAATTGGCAGGTATAATAGTGACAGGTTGCTAGCTTGTCGCCTAAAATATACCTTAGCTATTTTCCTTGGTCCTTTCTTACGACATCCACGGAAGAAATTGAATATTGTGTAATTAGAGTTTAACAGAAAACTCGGAATGCCTGTGCTCTCTTGCTAAAGTACGGTTTGCCTCTGTTTGTTACCATCGAACCAATTGATTCCTGACCCACCATAGAACCTATTCACAGTGAACGTCATAGTGACATTGCATTGCTTGACAAAGGAAATCTTTATTATGTTTATTGTGACAACGTTCTGCGATGGGTCAGGAATCAGTTGGTTTGATAGTACATTTCCCGTACATTTACAAGGGACACAAACAAAACCTATGGGGTACTACTTATCTGATATTATCTACGATAATTATATTTGGCGGTAAGCAATGTCAACATATTTTTGCCATTATTAACAAACTTGGAATTGTGTCCTATGTCGATGTAGTTATTGGAACTACCACGGAATTAACGACATGGTTAAGTTAATGTCTTATTAAGTTGTCTTTGATAACTTCGATATTACGTTTTAGCTTGATAGCAAATAAGTAATGTTGTCTAGATTATGGCACAAAACCCTAGCGCCAATATATTTGTTTATTTTGACATCAAACAAAAATCAACATTGGACGTTAGAATACTTCAAATACATTCAGAAACGCTGTTGTTGTTATCGATCGGTATTATTATCACGATAGTTAATTATCGGTTACTATCGATATAAGCTTGCATCAGATTGAACGGTACAGTCAAGGACTTTAATTCATGTCATGAACCACCATGGAACCAATTCACAGTAAACGTCATAGTGACATCCCATTAATTATCAAGAGAATTCGTTATGATTTTTTTCTTTGAAAAGGTTCTATGGTGGCTCATGAATTAAAGTCCTTGACCGTACCTATTCAGATTATTTTAAGAAAATTTCAAGGGAAGTATGTTAGGGCAGATCGATCTAGGGTGCCCTCGAAAAATGTTTATCGACCAGACGTGCGATGTTCTGAAATAAGGCCAAATTAAAAGTAAAGTCAGGGAAATTGGATGTTTAGCAGGTTGAGATACTTGTAAAATTGGCCTTATTACTATTTCCAGCCAGTTGCATGACATAAATACTCAATATTGAAGAACATGGTGAAGTTTGTCCTATAATGCGAACAAATTATGAAGACGGTCAACCTGCTAAACATTCAGATTCCCAGACTATAGGTACCCGAAACCGTCGACCGCGTATCACGAGAGAAGTATGTCAGAATAGTATACCTCACAGAGCACAGAGCGTGTGTCATCATATCATAAATACAAGCGTACTCCAATGCTCCACCTACCCATAGACCGGTAGCCTCACAACTTTGGGCTAACGTATCAATAAAAACCGATTCGCGCAATAATCTATTACAATTATCAATCGTATTACGGTAAAAAATTACATCGTCTTGTGCAACATTAAGTTCAAATGGCCCGGCTTAGTGGAACATCCCATTTATACATAAATGTATGTACCCGTAAAATGAAACAACGTAGTCGTAATTTTTCACAAACATCTTGGTAATTACCAGTTGGTATATGTATACTATCGAAAAGGCTCGTCCATTAGTTTCATTTTTTGTGTTTTTATATGACTAAGTCATTTTTGAGAACTTGTTATCATCTGATCTGATAGCACCGTTGTAAAATAGAGGTAATCCCAAAAAGATTAAACACGCAATCTGTACCTGATTGATTGAAGACTACATAACAAGCGTGGCAAAGAAGATAAACGTTTAATTATTCACAAAATAAAATTGTGTAATTAAAAAGGAACGTTTCTTTACTTTTAGACGGAATTATGGCGCCCCTAGTACTAGAAGGAGCGACACTGGGCAAGCGGCATCAACATTACAACAGCTTGTTAAAAGCAGCCGTTTCATCCGACATAGTTCAACCAGCTAAAATCGACTATGAAAAAACGGACGTCGAAAATTTATTCAACATAGATATTGCCAGCCATAATAAAGATGTTGAGTACATACTTGATGTCCTCAAAGGCGACGACCTCCTGTATGTATCGCGAGCCATCAAAAGGTCAAATTGGCTGATAAATGATGACCAGTTCGCGCACATCATCGAGCCTCAGTACCTGCACTCCGAACTGTTTCCACAGATGATGACCAAAGCGAGTTGCAAGTTCCTTCTTCATATTAGACTTACTTTAAAAAAAGAATCAAGAGTTGAAAAGTTTTTTCAATATTTTCGTCAGAAAAATCTGAAAGCAGCTTTAAAATGGTTGCCAAAATGCCCATTGAGCGTAATAGAAGAAGTCGTACAGAAACACACTAAAGAAATTTCTCCGGATATATTGAAGCGCTTGTGTGAAAGATCGATTACTATCTTTGATATTTTAGCCGAGTCACGAGATAGCTTTTCATCAAAGGAATTAAAGGCAGCGATGATTACACTACGCAGCAAACCTGAAAAGTATTTGGACACTTTAAATAGTCTCGCCAAGTATTTTTCACCTAATTTCGGAAAAAAAGAGACAAAAATGATTATGAAAAAATGTCCTCACAGGTTTATTGATGATTTTGAAAAGTACAGGAACAATATTGATTTAGACACGTTTGCAAAATATTTGAAGAAAGACGAAATTGAAAGTTTCGTTTTAAAACATTTAGAAAACAAAAAAATGAAATTCTGTTTCAGTCACGAGATATTACAAAAATTTATTAAATACATGCCCAAAGAAAGAAAATATGAATTCACAAAACAATTTATTGAGAGACCGACTGAAACCAAGGACAAAAAAAGCTCTACCGGTCTGCTATCTGACATTCCAAAGTCACTTAGTCGCAGTTCTGTTGATGGCGTTAGCAGTTCTAGCATTTATTGCTGGCATAAAAATGTTCCATTTGAAGTAGCGTTTATCGATTTAAAGAACATGATTCGCACAGAATCCAACCCTAATGAAAGGAACGCTATGTTGATGACTCTAGTCATTACCGCAAGAAAAAACTTAGATAACATTCTTTCTCTGCTGCAGTATTACCGAGAGAGACACATGAATGAACCCTTTCGATTTAAAGTACTATTTGTGAATGATTTACTTCAAAAAACCGATCTTCCTCTCTACGATGACAAATTGTGGACTGTATTGGAAGAAATTTTCCGCAGTATGGAAGTTTACGTAGAATCTAACAAGGATGTTCAAACGTGTTTAAAATCTATAATCGTACGCAAAGTGCTACGAGGTGAAACAGTACCCGATATTGTTGAACAAAAGTTTAATTTCGACTCATTGAAACCTTTTCAAAAAAAATTAAATGAAGAACAAAACGCTAAGGTATTTAAATACTTGCATAATGATTTCTTCAACAAATTAATTAAACTTAACATTTCAAAAAGTGCAGAATTTGCAAAATTTGTAGAACTATTACAGCAGGGCTACATCTTTGACACCCTTGTACGATGCTGACAAGTCATGGAGGAAATACTTGTTTGAATACTCTCTTATTCTATCATCCTCACAAAATGTTTGTATGAATGCATTAAAACACGATTCAGAACTTTTAAAGCATCATAAATACGAACTTGACTTACTGCGCTTTGACGACGCTATATCTATGACACAAGTTCTGCGTAAGTTACGAATCTACTGGACTCATAGTATCGCAACTGAGTGGGTGTCAGCCTACCAGAAACATCTCAACAAGCCCAGCGGACACAAAGCGGTTATTCGTGGTCTATGCTCTCTACTGAATCAACAACAATTGATTGATTTCTTGAAAAAACACGAACCTCGCGAAACCAAGATCAACTGGGCCGGTGCCGATGAAATCGAGTTAAACCTGTGCAAGACTATTGCCAAAAACATGCATATAGCCCGTCCACAAATTAAACCGGAGGCTGTTTTAGCCTACGCTAAAGGTGACTACGTACAATTCACGCAGCCATCTCTTAGCGCTATGTCGTACAACATTAAATCAAATCGTAGCCGAGAATACGTGCTCGAACTTTTAAATGGAATGGCATCTTTAAAAAAACATGGCATCAGAGTTACATTTTCCAAGCTGTCAACAGCTGATATGAAACAAATACTTTTAGACGTATGGAAATCCAACGTAAATCCATTAGTTCGTGCAAAAATCTTTGAAAACACTCATGAATTATTATGTAGAGAGCAAGACGAAACGCTCGTTGCAGAAGTTTGGGAATTGATGGAAAATTTCATTGACAGCTTAACCGTAGAGGAAAACAAAGCAATATTGAACACCTTTGATAGATTGGACAAAGTACACCCCAGCATAAAACCAGCGTACTGCGTGAAGAGTTACAGGTTTTTAAAGACGCTCCCTCCTAAACGACATTGTAGAGCTGTTATTGAAAGCGTTATGGAAGAGATTAACAACGTAATTAAACAACTTGATTTAGACTTCCTAGCCGATTTAATTTTAGATTTTATAGATAGAGTTCATTTAAAGAAAGAATATGGAAACTCACATTGGAACGAAATAGATATATTAACTACTTATTTGCTTAGTGCAGCTGATGAATTTACACTACTACAAAGATACGAAAAAGTACTTTTGCCATTGATGGAAAAATCATTCGCATCTTGGGATAAAGTAGATAAAGATTGTTGTTATGTCAAGGTAAATATTAAGGAAGTACTCGATCACATATATCGTTACACCACAGATTTTGCATTCAAACATAACAAGGCAAAGCCAATTACACTCTACAAGACCATGTTGGAGAAATTTGAGATTTCCTTGCCAGTCAACAGAAATTATCACTTGTTGAGGTGGATGAAACTCACAATTGCGTTTTTGGATAAATTATGGGCGAACAACTCTGGTTCTGACGCTGCTCAGAACTGGACTTCTGGTGCAGAAGTGGAAAAGCAATATTTAGCTATTACTTCCGAATTTGGAGAAGTAGTGGCTCAGTATTTAAAAGAAGATGTTGATTCTTTCGGTTTATCTGTTTACGGAATATTTAGCAAAGCCCTAGAGGATACGTTTAATTTATTTTATGTTAGTAAGTCAGTGAAAATAAAGTATTTCAAAAGCTGGCTCAGTGACGAGCAATTTGTTGCTATGTATATATTGGTA
Organism: Adoxophyes honmai; assembly: GCA_005406045.1. NCBI lineage: Eukaryota > Metazoa > Arthropoda > Insecta > Lepidoptera > Tortricidae > Adoxophyes > Adoxophyes honmai. The sequence continues at coordinate 306,655 of BHDV01036453.1, forward strand.
ATTGAGATGATAGCGAGCTACTATAATGATGATGATCCAAAAGAGATTCATGAGATTCATAAGATGTTAATGGCGCATCCGAATGTAAGCGTAGAAATAAGTTACTATAAAAAGTTTTCGGATAATATTACGGCATATTCTCCGTAATTACTTATTAAGTTTATTTTGTCTTTTTAGATAATTACTTTAATGCCCAAGGTTTTTCACAAATTTTATCATAATGTTACAAGTCACGATCTACTCGACATACCTGTAAAAATACTTTGTAACATATTATTTGCTGTCGGATTCATGTTACATTTGGGCTGTATGTTCAAGTAGCTCCATTTTGATGTTTAAATGATTTTAACGTTTACCAATTCCGAAATGAATATTTTATTGGTGTGTATTGACTTCTAACAAAATATTGTCTACTTATAGAATTATCATACTCGCCGATTATGTCACGTTGGCATCACTTTTGTCAAATAATTAATTGTACCTAATACATTGTGATTTTTACAGTAACAATTGTCAAGGAATGCAGTTTTACCTTATAATACTTAACAAGACATAAAAAAACACTTTACGTATATTTTTTACTACCCTAGTCTCACCTCGAATTCGATATTGCCCATACTTACCTGTTGCTTTCAAGTGTGTTATTGACAGCTATTTATGAGATAACTAGCTTCCCGCCCGCGGCTTCACCCGGCTGGAATTCGGTTATATTGCGGTACAAAGCGAACATTCCCTCGGGAACATAATTTTTTCGGGATAAAAAGTACCCTATTATTTAATCCGGACTTCTAACTTTACGTCTGCAAAATTTCAAAGCAATCGGTTCAGTAGTTACGGCGTGAAAGCGGAACAAACAAGCAAACAGACAAATAAACAAACAAACAAACTCACTTTCCGATTGATAATATTAGTAAGGATAAGGATAAGGATAATACTAAGCTGTGACTTCATCACCGGAGGCCTACATGGATTGACAGAGTCCCTGTTAGGGTGTTAACAGACCGATCGATCGATCTTCGATGGACGGCGTCGGTCGACGACGCGACGATCGAATTTGATCGACTGGATTGGTAGATTTAAGTGATCGACCGATACCAGTTGACTAATCAATCGATCGATTGGTGGTCTTTGGCACCGGTCGACGCTGATTACAACTGAACACCAAATATATATGAAAACAAGCACAAGCAGGCCAAGTAGGTAACGCGCGGGGCGCGGTGGTCGTGCGGCGCGGCTGATAAGCAGCTCGATCGACGTCGACTATTTCAGTTTATCATCGATCCATGCCGTTGCACAGTGTTGCGGCGGTAGGAAAAAAACGAAAAACAAAAAATGTAGGTAGATCAAATGCAAACATTATTTATTGAACTTATGTTAATAATGTATCATATTATGCCAAAAACGAGGGTACTTTCTCACAGAAACATTGCTAAAACACTTGTCAAAGTTTAACAATTTATTTCTGAGACGTTTAAGTGATTTCGAGTTGGGTGTTTCAAACTACGATTTTCGGATACAAACTATACTATTATTAAAATTGCAACATGGATTCTGTAGACCAAGGTATTGTCTTGTAAAAACGTTTTATCTAATTGAAATATTACAAACATTTTATAAAATACGGAATATTTAAATGCACAGCTTAAATACAGGTGGAAATTTTTCTTCTATAGACCTTTAAGTATAATATTCCACTTCGTGCCGCCATAAAATGTTAGTGACAGTGAAGTATTGACCTTATATTACTGGAATATAAAACGCAAAGTTGCAACTTTTTGCAAACTTTAACTGTAATAATAATTGTTTACCGCAGGGCATATTGTTGAAGGAGCTTGTAGCGGTTATATTTCGAAATCCATCGAAAACTTTGGACAGAAGATGCACAAATTTATTAGAATTTGTAAAACAGAAGCTAAATTACCCGCCAAAATAGCAAAATTAGGTAAAAGGAAAGGTTTCGACTTCCGTCCATTTTCCGTCTGTCCGTCTGTCTACTGGCTGTATCTCACGAACCGTGAAAGCTAGAGAGTTGAAATTTTCACAGATGATGTATTTCTGTTGCCGCTATAACAACAAATACTAAAATAATAATAATTATTATTATTAAGGGTGGCTCCCATAGAAAAAACGTGTTTTTTTTTACTGTTTTGGGTCTATTTAAATAACTGTAACAGGTAAATACTTGATATGGTCACATAATATTTAATTAAATATTTACTTTAAAAGAAAGTAATTAAATTAAAATAAAATTAGTATTTAAGGGGGGCTCCCATACAAAAAAACCAGATTTTTTTCTGTTGTTTTGTCCGACTCGCACTTGGCCGGTTTTTTTATGTATAATTCTTCATTCTGTACCATATAAAGATAATTAGTCAACAATAAACCTTAAAAATAATTTCGTCCCCTACCTACTATGGAGCCGCAACACTGTGCGTTGATTGACAATCAAAAAAACCCTAATAACTTTTGCTACAGAAAAATTATGAAAAGTTAAAATATTTATAGTGTAAAAGGAACAAAAACAAGCGGATGGTGGCGCTAAGTTTCACATTCACAAGGGGAACATTTATTAAAAATAAATAAAATTCAAATGTTATATAGTTGTATTATGTAACTTATGAATAGGCTAAGGCTATATAAATAGGATGGATATGTGTGTAAGTGTAAAATATACAGGGTGGAAAGTTTCAAAGGGTCCTGGAGGGGAACTACCCTAAATCCTTTACTTAGTTCATTTTATTGAAAAGAAACATTCCTTCATTTTTGGAAAGAAACAAAATTGCATTAAAGGATTTTTAAAATTTTGCTTGTCTCAACCGGGAATAGAACCAACGTACATACATAACCGTCACGCCTTATTCCCTGCGGGGTAGGCAGAGACAACAGAGCGCCATTTGCTTCTATTCTGACATACTTCTATCGCTTCACTCACATTCAACGCGTATTTAATTCTATAAACATCAAACTATATTTAATAACAATGGGCCACGTGTCCAGACTAATCTATTATCAGTGATACACATTGTGAAGGTGAGATTACAAATCACGGTGATTATTTTCAAACATAATAAATGCCTAGCTCACGGCAACAATAAACATTGTTGTGCAATTATTTAGATTAACCGGGATAGTTCGTAGATACAAACTCAGGTGAATATGAATTATATAAAGTTCACAGTTGTTAATCTCATGTTTGTATCGTAAATATAGTAAAACTTGAAAACATAAGCCACGCTGTCGTCCAAGATGTCGTTGTTATGAAAAATAAACAATTTATTGAATACTTAACTAACTGTGAGTACAAAGCCCGCGAATTTCCTTACTTAACGTTTGGTTTAGAGTTTAGGATAAAATCTCTCCATTTCTTCTAGATCGATTGCACAAAAACAACTTTCAACTTTCTCTAACTTTGTGGACTCTTCCGAGGTAACAAGTATTAGAGTCTTTCCCGCAAACTATATGTATAGCTAGCTAGATAGCTCACTAGCTACTGTGATAGCTAAAGTGCTTGACAGTGTACTTGACTTACACCTCAGTGTTCACACAAAGTAACATGATGCCCAGTTTGGTTTTCGTCCGGGGCTGTCCACTGAGCGTGCTATTTTGGCTTTGAAGCACACTGTCAAATACTACCTGGACCGTAAAACGCCCGTGTATGCTTGCTTCCTGGATCTGAGCAAGGCTTTCGATTTAGTATCTTATGACATCTTGTGGGAGAAGCTGGATGAGGCGGGGGTCCCTGCCGAGCTGGTTAGTCTGTTCTCATATTGGTATCAGCATCAGACAAATAATATTTAATGGGCTAATGCATTGTCTAGCCCAGTGATTCCCAAAGTGGTCCAGGTGGACCCCCAGGGGTCTACGGAAGATTCGACGGTGGTCCACGCTGGTGCAGAAAAAAATTGGCATACTTAAACATTTGGTACAACTCCTCGACACTGCAGTGCCTTAGGTATGTTCGTCGATGCACATATAGAGGATTTCTTTGCGCTCATGCGGAGCAAAGTTGCCTCTTTATTACGTCGAGTGAGGGGAAGCCCCAACAGTCTCCTGCGGGTCGTGGCGGCAAGGCAAGACAGTGCCTTGCTCGTCAGGTTTAGCGAGCTGCACGCTTCGCATGCGCGCGTGGCTCGGTGACACAGTTTCATTTTTATTTTTATTTTTTTTTATAAAAATTGCTAACATAGTTTCTAAGGTTTCTCGTTTAATAACATACTATGGATCACAGTTATCTTTATTTTATTTGATTTATTTATTTATTTATAGCTACTGGTTCAAAATATGTTACAAAACAAAATCGTTTCTTTATTTTCAGACGGTATTATGACACCACTGGTGCTAGAACGAGCCACGCTGGGCAAGCGGCACAAACACTACAACAGCCTGTTGAAAACGGCCGTTTCATCCGACAAAGTTCAACCAGCTAAAATCGACTATGAAAAAACTGACGTCGAAAATTTATTCCACATAGATATAGCCAGCCATAATAAAGATGTAGAGTACATACTTGATGTCCTTAAAGGCGACGACCTCCTGTATGTATCGCGAGCCATCAAAAGGTCAAATTGGCTGATAAATGATGACCAGTTCGCGCACATCATCGAGCCTCAGTACCTGCACTCCGAACTGTTTCCACAGATGATGCCCAAAGCGAGTTGCAAGTTCCTTCTTCATATTAGACTTACTTTAAAAAACGAATCAAGAGTTGAAAAGTTTTTCCAATATTTTCGTCACAAAAATCTGAAAACAGCTTTAAAATGGTTGCCAAAATGCCCATTGAGCGTAATAGAAGAAGTCGTACAAAAACACACTAAAGAAATTTCTCCGGATTTATTGAAGCGCTTGTGTGAAAGATCGACTACTATCTTTGATATTTTAGCCAAGTCAGACGATAGCTATTCATCAAAAGAGTTAAAGGCAGCGATGATTATACTACGCAGCACACCTGAAAAGTACTTGGACACTTTAAATAGTCTCTTCAGGTATTTTTCACCTCATTTCGGGAAAAAGGAGACTAAAATGATTATGAAAAAATGTCCTCACAGGTTTATTGATGATTTTGAAAAGTACTGGAACAATATTGATTTAGACACGTTTGCAAAATATTTGAAGAAAGACGACATTGAAAGTTTTGTTTTAAAGCAGTTAGAAGACAAAAAAATGAAATTCTATTTCAGTCACGAGATATTACAAATATTTATTAAATACATGCCCAAAGAAAGAAAATACGAATTCACAAAACAATTTATTGAGAGACCGACTGAAACCAAGGACAATAAAAGCTCTACCGGTCTGATATCTGACATTCCAAAGTCACTTAGTCGCAGTTCTGTTGATGGCGTTAGCAGTTCTAGCATTTATTGCTGGTATAAAAATGTTCCATTTGAAGTAGCGTTTATCGATTTAAAGAAGATGATTCGCACTGAATCCAACCCTAATGAAAGGAACGCTATGTTGATGATTCTAGTCATTACCGCAAGAAAAAACTTAGACAACATTCTTTCTCTACTGCAGTATTACAGAGAGAGGCACATGAATGAACCCTTTCGATTTAAAGTACTATTTGTGAATGATTTACTTCAAAAAACAGATCCTCATCTTTACGATGACAAATTGTGGACTTTATTGGAAGAAATTTTCCACAGTATGGAAGTTTACATAGAATCTAACAATGATGTTCAAACGTGTTTAAAATCTATAATCGTACGCAAAGTGCTACGAGGTGAAGCAGTACCCAATATTGTTGAACATAAGTTTAATTTCGACTCATTGAAACCTTTCCAAAAAAAATTAAATGAAGAACAAAACGCTAAGGTATTTAAATACTTGTATAATGATTTCTTCAACAAATTAATTAAACTTGATATTTCAAAAAATGCAGAATTTGCAAAATTATTAGAATTATTACAGCAGGGCTTAATTTTATTGAAGGACTGGAAAAAAAACCTTCTTGATTTTCCGGACTTAATCTATAAAATCAAGGAATGCGCACAAATCAAGATAGACAAAAGATGGGCTACATCTTTGACACCCTTGTACGATGCTGACAAGTCATGGAGAAAATACTTGTTTGAATACTCTTTTATTTTAGCACCCTCACAAAATGTTTGTATGAATGCGTTAAAGCACGATCCAGAACTCTTGACACGTCATAAGGTCGAACTTGAGTCAATTCGCTTTAACGATGCTATATCTATGACACAAGTTCTGCGTAAGTTGCGAATCTACTGGGCTCATGGTATCGCAACTGAGTGGGTGTCAGCCTACCAGAAACGTCTCAACAAGCCCAGCGGGCACAAAGCGGTAATTCGTGGTCTCTGTTCTCTACTGAATCAACAACAATGGATTGATTTCTTAAAGAAACACGAACCTCGCGAAACTAAGATCAACTGGGCCGGTGCCAATGAAATCGAGTTAAGCCTGTGCAAGACTATTGCCAAAAACATGCATATAGCCCGTCCACAAATTAAACCGGAGGCTGTTTTAGCCTACGCTAAAGGTGACTACGTACAATTCACGCAGCCATCTCTTAGCGCTATGTCCTACAACATTAAATCAAATCGTAGCCGAGAATACGTGCTCGAACTTTTAAACGGAATGGCATCTTTACAAAAACATGGCATCAGAGTTGCATTTACCAAGCTGCCGACAGCTGATATGAAACAAATACTTTTAGACGTTTGGAAATCTAACGTAAATCCATTAGTTCGTGCAAAAATCTTTGAAAACACTCATGAATTATTATGTAGAGAGCAAGACGAAACGCTCGTTGCAGAACTTTGGGAATTGATGGAAAATTTCATTGACAGCTTAACAGTAGAGGAAAATAAAGCAATATTGAACACCTTTGATAGATTGGACAAAGTACACCCCAGCATAAAACCAGCGTACTGCGTGAAGAGTTACAGGTTTTTAAAGACGCTCCCTCCAAAACGGCATTGTGGAAATGTTATGGAAAGCGTTATGAAAGAAATTAACAACGTAATTAAACAACTTGATTTAGACTTCGTAGCTGATGTAATTTTAGATTTTATGGATAGAGTTCTTTCAAAGACAGAATATAGAAGCTTACTTTGGCGAGAGATAAATATATTAACTACTTTTTTGCTTAGTGCAGCTGATGAATTTACACTACTGCAAAGATACGAAAAAGTACTTTTGCCATTGATGGAAAAATCAATCGCATCTTGGGATGGAGTAGATAAAGTTTGTCGTTATGCCAAGTCAAACATTAAGGGAATACTTGATCAAATGTATCGTTACACCACAGATTTTGCATTCAAACATAACAAGGCAAAGCCAATTACACTCTACAAGACCATTTTAGAGAAATTTGAGATTTCCTTGCCAGTCAACAAAAATTATCACTTTTTGAGGTGGATGAAACTCACAATTGCGTTTTTGGATAAATTATGGACGAACAACTCTGGCTCTGACGCTGCTCAGAACTGGACTTCTGGTGCAGAAGTGGAAAAGCAATACTTAGCTATTACTTCCGAATTTGGAGAACTAGTGGCTCAGTATTTAAAAGAAGATGTTGATTCTTTTGGTATATATGTTTACGGAATATTTAGCAAAGCCTTAGAGGATACGTTTAATTTATTTAATGTTAGTAAGTCAGTGAAAATAAAGTATTTCAAAAGCTGGCTCGGTGACGAGCAATTTGTTGCAATGTATATATTGGTAAATAAGATGATAGCGAGCTACTATAATGAAGATGATCCAAAGGAGATCTATGAGATTCATGACATGTTAATGGCGCATCCGAATGTAAGCGTAGAGATAAGTTACTACAACAAGTTTTCTGAGAATATTACGGCATATTATAAGTAATTAGGTATTAAGTTTATTTTGTCTTTTTAGATAATAACTTTAATGCCCAAGGTTTTTTGTTACAAATCACGATCCACGACATACTAATACTAATATAAAATACTTTATAACATATTTGCTGTAGGATTCATGTTACATTTGGGCTATAAGTAAGTTCAGGTAGTTCCATTTTGATTTTTAAATGATTTTCAACATTTACCAATTCCGAAATGAATCTTTTATTGGAGTGTTTACTTCTAACAAAATATTGTCTAATGATAGAGTTATCATACTCATCGATAATTTCGCGTCGTCATCACTTTTATCAAATAATTGATTGTACCTACTACATTGTGATTTTTACTGAAACAATTGTCAAGGAATGCAGTTTTACTCTATGAGAACTAGACATTAATAAACACTTTACGTATATTTTTTACTACCCTGGTCTCACCTCGATTTCGATATAGCCCGTACCTACCTGTCCTGTTGCTTTCAAGTGTGTCATTGACTGCTATCTATGAGATAAAATACTATGCTGTGCCATCATCACCGGTGGCCTTCATGGATTGACAGAGTCTCTGTTAGGGTGTTACCAGACCGATCGATCGATCATCGATGGACGGCATCGGTCAACGTCGATCGAATATGATCGACTGGTCTGGTAGATTTAAGTGATCAACAGATACCGGTTAACTAATCAATCGATCGATTTTAAACATAAAACTACCGTGAGACTCACTAATAGTGAAAAATAACGGAATTACGTTGTTTATACCGAGATTAGCTCGAAATGTTTCGGATCAATCCGTGATCCATCATCTGGAGCGGGACAGATGCGCACTGACCGCACTGCCCTGGCGCGTAGCTACAGATGATGAATCACGGATTGATCCGAAACGTGTCGAGGTAATCTCGGTATAAACAACGTGAGTAATTCCGTTATTTTTCACTAATCGATCGATTGGCGGTCTTTGGCACCGGTTGACGCTGATTACAACTGAACACATAATGAAAACAAGCACAAACAGGCCAAGGGGGTAGCGCGCGGGGAAAAATGGGGAGCGGTCGGCGTGTGACGCGGCTGATCAAACAGCTCGATCGACGTCGACTATTTCAGTCTACCATCGATCCATGCCGTCAATCGACGATCGATCGATTGATCTGATAGAGACTATCGATTGATGTCGACTATTTCATTCTACGACGATCGATCTATTGGTCTGGTTACACCTTTAATAATTTTTTCCACAGGAAATAAACGAAAATTTTAAATATTTATTGTGGAAAAGGAACAAAAGCGAAGAAGCGTCTGTCTATAATTTTGGATTATCTATGGCTTTGAATAATTCCAAATATTTGGAACATGGTATAGCCATTTTTAGTTTTGTTTTCTTGGCAACCCTGCGCTTTGGTCGAGTCCAATCAGCCCAATCGGGTTTGTTTACGTATTGTCGATTGTCGCTCGTTGTCAGGCAATCGTCGAGGTTGTGGTTCGCTCTCGCATTTTTGTGGACGACATTACTACAAAGTAAGTGCTTACCGCTCTTTTTAATACTTCGTGTGTATTTCGGTTTACAGTTAGAAAAAAAAACTAGTAGGTATCTTCTTGTAAATTTGAGTTTAGACTTTGACAACAAGTCCAAGTAGGTAAAGTTGGTTCAAAGTTGACAGTTAAATTGAAAAAATGGAAACTCCTAAGGAATAATTATCAGCAATAGTGTTTTATGACATGAAAGGGATTTAACGCGTCTATCGTTCTGAAAACATCTGACTATCGGACTATACAAAACAAATGTTTCTTACTCATTTAATGTTGGACAATGAAATGCCGTAACTCATTAGTAACACCTTAGTGCGAATAGCTGAAATTTTAACAGGCTAATTTAACAATTGATAATGTGTATTATGTTGCCTAGCATTTACTGAATAAGTAGCACTAATTTTGAATCACCGATTTGATTTCACCTTGTATTTACTTAATAACAATGAGGCCACGTATCCACCAATCTATTATCAGTGATACACATGTGGAGGTGAGATTACAAATCACGGTGATTATTTCAAACATAATAAATGCCTAACTCACGGCAACAATAAACATTGATGTGCAATTATTTAGATTAACCGGGATAGTTCGTAGATACCTACTCAGGTGAATATGAATTATTATATAGTTCACAGGTAATCTCATGTTTGTATCGTAAATATCGTAAAACTTGAAAACATAAGCCACGCTGTCGTCCGAGATGTCGTTGTTATGAAAAATAAACAATTTATTGAATTCTTTACTAACAGTTAGTACAAAGCTCGCGGAAATACTAACCGTTTGATTTTGAGTTTAGGATAAAATATTTCCATTTCTTCTGTGGATGTCGTAAAAGACGAACAAGTAACGAAGTTTCAAAGATCGGTTGCACAAAAATAATTTTCAACTCTCTCTTTGTGGACTTTTCCCAGGTACCATCTTCCTGGAAAGAGATCTCTGTATTGGAGTATTTCCCACAAATTATATACTTACTAGATCCAAACAAATTATAAAACGAAAACGTTTCTTTATTTTCAGATAGTATTATGACACCACTGGTGCTAGAAGGAGCCACGCTGGGCAAGCGGCAAAAACACTACAACAGCCTGTTGAAAACGGCCGTTTCAGCCGACAAAGTTCAACCAGCTAAAATCGACTATGAAAAAACTGACATCGAAAATTTATTCAACATTGATATTGCCAGCCATAATAAAGATGTTGAGTACATACTTGATGTCCTCAAAGGCGACGACCTCCTGTATGTATCGAGAGCCATCAAAAGGTCAAATTGGCTGATAAATGACGACCAGTTCGAGCACATCATCGAGCCTCAGTACCTGCACTCCGAACTGTTTCCACAGATGATGCCCAAAGCGAGTTACAAGTTCCTTCTTCATATTCGGCTTACTTTAAAAAAAGAATCACGAGTTGCAAGGTTTTTTCAATATTTTCGTCAGAAAGATCTAAAGACGGCTTTGAAATGGCTACCGAATTGCCCGGTTAGTGTAATAGAAGAGGTTATAGAAAAACATGCCCGAGAAATTTCACCGAATGCATTCAAGCGCTTGTGTGAAAGATCGAGTACAATCCTCGATGTCTTTGTAAAGTCACACGATGGCTATAAATCAAAGGAGTTAAAGGCAGCAATGATTTTATTACATAGTAACCCTGAGATGTACATGGACGCCATAAAAAATGTCCGCAGACTTTATCTACCAGTTTTTGGAAAAAAGGAGACTAAAATTATAATGAAAAAATGTCCTCACAGGTTAATTGATAATTTTGAAAAGTACATGTACAATATTGACTTAGACACGTTTGCAAAATATATGAAGAAAAACGAAATTGAAAGTTTCATTTTAAATCAGTTGGAAGATAAAGATGTGAAACCTCATTTCAATGACGAGAAAATAATACATTTTGTTAAGTATATGCCCAAAGAAAGTAAATATGAATTCATAAAGCGATTTACTGTAAGAAAGACTGATACACAAATCGATGAATGTGATATACCACTGAAATGTTCTATAAGCGCGGCTTATGTCGGCAGTAGTGGTAGGACCAGCAACTCAGCAGCTTCTCGCTGGTATAAATATGTTCCATTTGAAGTTGCGTTTACCGATTTAAAGAAGATGATTGATACAGAATACAACCTTGATGCAATAAAGGATATGTTGAAGATTTTAGTAATTACCGCAAGAAAAAACTTAGATAATATAAATTCCTTATTGCAGTATTACCGAGAGAAACACATCAATCAACCCTTCCGATTAAAAATACAATTTGTAAATGATCTACTTGAAAAAACAGATCCTCATCTTTACGATAACAAAACCTGGTCCTTATTGGATGACATATTCCGCAGTATGGAAGTTTACGTAGAATCTAACAATAACGTTCAGACGTGTTTAAAAGCCATAATCGTACGCAAAGTACTTCGAGGTGAAACGGTACCCGACATTGTTGAACAGAAGTTTGTTTCTGATACATTGAAACCAATTCTAAGAAAACTGAATGGAGAACAAAAAGTTAAAGTATTTAAATACTTATATGATTATTTCTTTAATAAACTGAATAGTCTTAACATATCAAGCAACGACGAGCTCGCGGAATATGTGGAACTATTTCAAAAGGGCTTACATTTCCTGAAAGACTGGAATAAGAAACTTGCTGATTTCCCGGATTTGATCAATAAGATCAAAGACTGCGCACAAATCAAGAGAGAGAAAAGATGGGCTGCATCATTGACACCCTTGTACGATACTGACAAGTCATGGAGGAAACACTTGTTTGAATACTCTCTTATTCTATCACCCTCACAAAATGTTTGTATGAATGCGTTAAAGCATGATCCAAAACTCTTGACACGTCATAAAGACGAACTTGGTTCAATTCGCTTTAACGACGCTATATCTATGACACAAGTTCTGCGTAAGTTGCGAATGTACTGGACGCATACTATCGCGGTTGAGTGGGTATCGGCCTACCGTGAACGACTCGACAAGCGTACTGAACTCAAAGCGGTCGTTTGCGGTCTCTGTTGCTTACTGAATCAAAAACAACTGTCTGATTTCTTAAAGAAACACGAGCCTCGCGAAACCAAGATTAACTGGGCCGATGCCGATAAACTCGAGTTAAGCTTGTGCAAGAACGTTGCCCAAAGTATGCATGTTGCCCGTCCACAAATTAAACCGGAGGCTGTCCTAGCTTACGCTAAAGGTGACTACGTACAATTCACTCAACCATCTCTGAACGCTATCTTGTACAATATAAAGTCAAAAGACAGCCGAGAACACGTGCTTAACCTTCTCAATGGTTCAACATTTTTACAAAAACGTGGCGTCTTTCTTGCATTTACTAAGCTGCCGACAGCTGATATAAAACAAATATGTTTAGATGTTTGGAAATCTAATAAAAAGCCATCAGTTCGCACCGCGCTTTTTCGGAACACTCATGAGTTATTATGTACAGAGCAAGACGAAGCACGCGTTGCGGCGCTTTGGGAATTAATGGAAATTTTCATAGACAGCTTGAAAACAGAGGAAAGTAAAGCAATACTTAACACCTTTAGTACACTGAGTAAAGTGCATCCCAGCATACAATTGACGTATAGCATGAAGAGCTACAGTTTCTTAAGGTCACTTAATCGAAAAGAAGGACTTTACAATTATGTCCAAAGACTTAAAGAAGAAACAATGGCCGTCATTGAATACCTTGATCCGAACATTATAGCTGACAGGATATCAAGGTTTGTAGATTCTTTTTTTTTCACCGAAATTTGTGACTACCCACATTCGCACGAAATGCAGTTAATAGCTTATTATTTGCTTAATGCTGATGATGAATCTTCTCAGCTGGAAAGATACGAGAAGGTAATGGTCCCACTGATTGAAAAATCATACGCATCGTGGAATAAAATAGACAACCGTTATTGCGGTCATGTCAGGATAAACCTTTACCAAGTATTTGATTATACAGGGTGGGGCCTGTAACTAAAGCAAAAAATTAAAATGTAGACTATTTAACGTATCAGTAATTAATCCCAAATGATTTT
>BHDV01036453.1:326551-353906 GCA_005406045.1 Adoxophyes honmai
CCCGCGGTTACAATTTAGGCCTTTGTACTAAAGGATACGCTCTTGTAATAACACCATTGACGAGCAAGTGTGATGAAAAATTAATTTATGTTTAAGTATTATACATTTTACCCTGTTTTGAGTTGAAATTATTATTGTGTAAAACTACTTATTGTCATTAAATATTTGAAGAATTGAAACTTGGGATAAAAGCATTTTAAATTTCGCTGTCTTGCAACACTGCTCTTTGGTCCAGACCAAACGTATGTAGGTAGTCTTGTTTTTAATTATCGTTGTCGTTCGCCGTCAGGCAAGTATCGCAATTGTGGTTTGTTTCCCATAAAGTTTGGTGCATTCGTTCATTGAAAGTCGATTAACCTGGGGACTGTCTTATAAAGTAAGTACTTTAAGTAAGTAATAATTTCCCCCAAAGCTAAGTATTATGTATTTGGAAAAAGCATGGCGCGAACTTACCCCATAACATTTTTTTTTAATTAGACAACTTGCCAGGAACTCTAAACAAAGCACATGAAACACTTTTATGAGCTACATTTTTTACAAGCGTTTCTGTCCAAAATCACGACTATTTCACGTTTCGAGGACACTTTTAGCATATTATTTTTAGGATTGAAGCTGGTAGGTAGGTATAATAGTGACAGGTTGCTAACCTGTAACCTATTACTTTAGTCATCTTTTACGATATCCACGGAAGAAAATTGATCTCCTTAATCCGTTTCATTTCAGACTAGACATTTTAACGGACAAAGTTTGAATTTTCTAAGGAATTATAAGGTGGATAAGACTGGAAACCATTATTGCAATAACACTTACCTATTACTTACTGTAATGTTTGTACATACATACATATTCTCACACCTGTGTATTCCCAAGAGGGGTAGGCAATGCACATGAATTAAAAAAATGTAATGTTTGTTTTAATACTTATTCTTAATACAAGCGGTATATCTATCACCATTAGCGGTAATCCTTGGGTTTACTTAAAAATGTGACAGGATTTGACCGTTGAAATTCTGATTTTCGTTCATTTTATATAATTGGTTTTATATAATCAACACAATATATTTGTCAATTTCCCCTGTTTGTGAATATAAAAATACCGAAATATTTTTCACAAAAAGTTGTGACAGAGTGGAAAAGCGAAATACTGTATCAGATAAAACGTACCACTCTGTCACAATGTTTTCTGGTAAAACACAACGAAATTCAATATGCTACCAATCTACAAAGAAGCATTACGTCGCTGTTCCTGCAGAAATCGCTATGTGTTTTTAACCAACTTTTCAGGAGACACAAAAAACTGATTTCCTCATTAACCATGTATGGAAAGTTAGTAATTTTTTTTGTGCTATTGCCTTGTGATTTTGTACATGAAATGATAATAGTTTTAAAAAGATATAGTGAAAACTGAATTTTATACGCATAGAAAAACAGAAATTTGTTACATAGCGATAAATATTTAAGCCCTCTCGTACTAAAATATCGCTATGTGCCGAAAAACACATGTCGAACGCGAACGAACGATCGAATTAATTCGCTATGTGTGCTCCGAAAGACACATATCGGACCAAATTTTCGCGTGATACGAATATGAAACGGTCCCGCTATGTGATTAGTGACACTTAGTTATTTTTAAGGAGTTTTAAAGGGAACATTTTGACATACAAACTTCACAATGACATGGTTATTTTTTCACATGCAGAAATAATAAAGATAGCTTTACGCCGTTTTTAGAGCATACGTATATGGACCTAAGGTTCAAAATGGCATAAAAAACCAAAAATCGAAAAAATGCACATAGCGATTTCTGCAGGAACAGCGACGATTAGATAGTCTTCTGCAAAGTCATAACATAATTTTATTTTATTTTATTAAGATTATAATCAAATAGATGTTATAAAATCTGAAAAAAAATCAAAAATAGCCTCCATTTTGTAGGTTTATAAGTAGAACGAACCTGGTAATTTTTGCGTATCTTATCTATTCTGTGGTGGTACCTAATGGTAATAGACCTCTTCTCCCGCAAAGAATGCACAAATTATTAGTTCGAACAAAGTGGTTAATTATAATTATTCCCCTGGGGTTGCACTTCAAGGTTTACTTACTTGTCAAGCTTTAATAGGCTTGTGTACCTACTGGTTAAAAAAAGTAAGTAGGTACTTAATTCTAATTACTCCGTTCGTTAGATTATGGAAAAAATGACATATTATTTTTGTTTTCTTTTATCAAATGACTACACATTCAGCCAACTCAAATGCAGCCACGAAATGTTGAAATAATCTGCCTCCGCCAATCCGAGCACTAAAAATTAAATGTAATTTTAAGGATAAATGCAAAAAATATTTTCTCGGAGAGCAGCAGTGTAGCTGAAATGGCTGGTGATTGGTTGCATGACTCTATGCGCGGCCTTGCGGCGTCGAGCTGCTAACAGACTCTCGTTTGCAATTTTCCACTTTTCTCCCTCGTTTCCCAATGTGCCTCTTAAGACTCGGTTGTGCTTTGTTTGACATTTAGTTATTATTGTTTAGCTAGCTTTTGCCCGCGGCTCCGCTCGCGATAAATTCGGGGTGTCACAGAAGAGATAGCACACATACCAATTTATAGCTTTCTACATCGAAAACTTCCACCCCTCACTTTAGGGAAATGAGGGGTTTTGAAGAGACAAAAAGTAGCCTATGTCCTAACTATCCATGCCCTAAACTATCTCTACCTAAAAAATCACGTCAATCCATCGCTCCATTTAGCCGTGAAAGACGGACAAACAAACAAACAAACAAACACACTTTCACATTTATTTAGTGGTACGGATGAATATTGTTTTTGAATTATTATACCCGTGAGGTGCTGGGTTAGAATAGCACCTCCCCCTTTCTTCCCGTGGGTGTCGTAAAGAGTCGACTCTGGGAAAGGGTTAGTGTATTGTGGGCGATGGGCTAGCAACCTGTCACTAGATTTTTGAATTCATGTGCTCTGCCTACCCCTCTTGAGAGTTCAGGCGTGAAAATATGTATGTATGTATACTGTTATTCCTTTTTGTACTCATTGTAAACTGCCTGCCAAATTATTTTTTTTATGTTTAATGTTATTTTTGCTTTTAGTTTTAATTTTCTTTAGTTATAAGTTTCCAGGGTCGCGCTGAAAATCAGCGTTGCGGCTTGCCGCAATATCGTGCTGAGTGCGACCCTTTTGGTTCTATTTGGCACGGAGTAGTGCTCTTTTTATATTTTATTTTCTATGTCATGTTTAATTATGAAGTTGATATTTATTTATTTAGGCTTAAATGTTTTATCCGTGTCAAATTTATATCAATAAATGTCTTTCTTTTTTTCTTTACATTGACAAAGTTATAGATCATCAAACTTCCGGAGGGGGTGCTTGTACAACGTTTTCCAAAGCGTGATGTCACGCGAAACTTTTAAGCGCTCATTTATCGTAATTTTTTGTTTGTCAAATAAGTAAAAGAAAAATATGAGTACAACGGTTTTTATTAATCTACTTATCTGACGGCCTAAATGGTTTTTTTGTCTAGTAACGTATTGTTTTATCTGAACTAAATTATTTGATTGTGCCTATTGTCGAATATTACTCATCATAAAATATGTATGCAGCACAAGCCCGGTTTAGAAGATAAATATTACATTTAATGTAACCAAATACAAATGTTTCGTTATTTTCAGAGGCCGTTGTGATGTCACTTATACTAAAAGGAGCCACGCTAGGCAAGCGGCATCAACACTACAACAGCTTGTTGGAAACGGCCGTTTTATCCGACAAAGTTCAACCAGCTAAAATCGACTACGAAAAAACTGACATCGAGAATATATTCAACATAGATATTGCTAGCAACAATAAAGATGTAGAGTACATACTTGATGTCCTTAAAGGAGACGACCTCCTGTATGTGTCGAGAGCCATCAAAAGGTCAAATTGGCTGATAAATGACGACCAGTTCGCGCACATCATCGAGCCTCAGTACCTGCACACCGAACTGTTTCCACAGATGATGCCCAAAGCGAGTTGCAAGTTCCTTCTTCACATCAGGCTTACACTAAAAAAGGAATCACGAGTTGAACAGTTCTTCCAATACTTTCGGCACAAAAATCTAAATATGGCCTTAAAATGGTTGCCGAATTGCCCTTTGAGCGTAGTAGAAGAAGCTATAGAAAAATACTCAACAAAAATTTCTCCAAAAATATTCAAGCGCTTGTGCGAAAGATCGATTACCATTCTTGATATAGTAGTAAAGTCACATAAATGCTACAGTGAAAACGTGTTACAGGCAATAATGATTTTGCTTCGTCACAATCCCGAAAAGTACATGGACCTCCTAACCTATACCTTCATTAATTATTTACCATACTTTGGGAAAAAAAAGACTGAGATTATTATGAAAAAATGTCCTCACAGGTTTACTGATGATTTTGAAAAGTACATGGATAATATAGATTTAGACACGTTTGCCAAATGTATGAAGAAAGATGAAATTGAAAATTTTATTTTAAGACAGTTGGTGGAAGTGAAATATGGTTTCAATTACGAAAAAATACAAAAAATTATTAAGTATATGCCCGAAGAACGTCAATTTGAATTCATAAAGCAAATTATTGAAAGAAAAACTGAAATCTCAACTGATGACTGCGGTTTAGCACTGAAATGGTCGCGTCCTGGGTCTGGCGTTAGTGGAGGCGCTAGCAGGATCGGGGTTTACTGCTTGTATAAATGTGTCCCATTTGATACCGCATTTACAGATTTAGAGAAAATGATTCGCACAGAATCCAACCCTGATGAGAGAAACGCCATGCTAATGATTCTAATCATTACCGCAAGAAAACGAAATGATAACATTTATTCCCTACTGCAGTATTACCGAGAGAGGCACATCAATGAAACTTTCCGATTTAAAGTACTATTTATAAATGACCTGCTTCAAAAAACAGATCCTCATCTTTATAATGAAAAAATGTGGATCTTATTGGATGAAATTTTCCGCAGTATGGAGGTTTACGTAGAATCTGACAATAATGTTCAGACATGTTTAAAAGCCATAATCGTACGCAAAGTACTCCGAGGTGAAGCGGTACCCGACATTGTTGAACATAAGTTTGTTTTTGACACATTGAAACCAATTCAAAGAAAACTGAATGAAGAACAAAAAGCTAAAGTATTTAAATATTTGTACGATATTTTCCTAAACAAATTGAATGAATGTAACATGTCAAATCATGCAGAACTTGCAGAATATGTGGAGCAATTTCAACAAGGCTTAAATTTACTGAAGGACTGGAAAAAGAATCTAGCAGATTTTCCGGATTTGATCAATAAAATCAAGGACTGTGCTAAAATCAAAAAAGAAAAAGGATGGACCACATCGTTAACACCTTTGTACGATATTGATAAGTCATGGAGAATTTCTGTATTTGAAGATTCTCTTATTCTGTCACCGTCACAACTTGTTTGTGTGAATGCATTGAAACACGATCCTGAACTCTTGTTACATCATAGAGACGAACTTGATTCGTTACGCTTTAACAACTCCATATCGATGAAACAAGTTTTACGTAAGATACGAATCTACTGGACTCAAACTATCGCGACGGAGTGGATGTTGGCCTACCGTAAACGCCTCGACAAGCATAGTGGACTCAAAGCGGTCGTTCGCGGTCTTTTTTGTTTATTAAATCAACAACAACTGTCTGATTTCTTAAAGAAACACGAACCTCGCAAAACCAAGATCAACTGGGCTGATGCTGATGAATTCGGATTAAGCTTGTGCAAGGCAATTGCCAAAAACATGCATATTGCCCGTCCACAAATTAAGCCGGAGGCCGTCCTAGCTTACGCTAAAGGTGACTACGTACATTTCACTCAACCGTCTCTGAACGCAATGTTATACAATATAAAAACAAATCAAACCAAAGAATTCGTGATCACTCTTTTAAATGGTATAACATCTTTACAAAAACATGGCATCCACCTCGCATTTGTCAAGCTGTCGACTGCTGATATAATACAAATATTTTTAGATGTTTGGGAATCTAACAAAAATCTATCAGTTCGCAAACTACTCGTTCAGAACACTCATGATTTATTACTAAGAGAGCAAAACGAAGCTCTTGTTGCAGAACTTTGGGAGTTATTTCAAATGTTCATTGATAGTTTGACAGCAGAGGAAAATAAAACAATATTTAATATCTTTGGTAGACTGGGGAGAGTACACCAGAGCATAAAAGCAGCGTATTGCATGAAGAGCTACAAATTCTTAAAGTCACTCCCGGTGAAAGCAGTTTGTAAAAGAATAATTCAAGAAATGAAAGAAGATATGAAATACATATTTGAACAGCTTGATGTGCATTTTGTATCTGAAATAGTGCTAGAGTTTGTGGATCAAGTTTATTTAAACGAATTTTATGAAGACTCGCACAGGCACGACATGCAATTACTAGCATTTTATTTGCTTAGTGCTGATGATGAATCCTCTCAACTGAAAAGATACGAAAAAATCTTTGTTCCATTGCTGGAGAAATCATTAGCATCATGGAATCTTGGTTGTTGTTACGCCAAGCAAAACCTTGAGAGAGTACTTGACCACCTGTATCGTACTAGCACAAATTTTGCATTCAAAATGAATAAGGCAAATCCAGTCACACTATACAAGAACATTTTAGCAAAACTTGAGAGTACTTTGCCAGTCCACCAAAACTATCTCTTGTTTAGATGGTTAAAACTCTCTACTGCTTTCATAGATCTATTATGGAAGAAAAACTCCGACTCTGAGACTCCTCAGAACTGGACGTCTGATGCAGACGATGACAAGCTACACTTAGCTATTACTTCCGAGTTTGGAGAAGTGGTTGCTCAGTATTTGAAAGATGATGTTAACTCTTATGGAATATCCACCTACAGAGTATTTGCCAGGACTTTGAAACATACACTCGACTCCTTTAGTATCACTTGGACAGTATGCCTAAAATATTTCAAAAGCTGGCTCGGTGATGAGGAATTCATCGCAATGTATTTATTGGTAATAGAAGTGGTAAGCAACCAAGGTCATACAAGTAAGCATATAGAGGACATTAAGGAGATTCATAAGATGTTATTGGCGCATCCAAAAGCAGAAGTAAAGATAAGTTACTACAGCCAGTTTTGTGATCATCCTGAGATTTTCATATAAATAAGTATTAAGTTATTCTTCTTTTCATACATATTATGTACACTTGTACAGGGTGGCCAGTAGTTGAGTAGAGGCGTCTGAAAACGGTTGTGAAGTTTTTTCTCAGAATTGTCATGTAATAAAAATACAAAAATCTGAAAATATTACCCAGTCCTTTGTACACCGGCTTTTAGTCAACCGCGAAGCATCGCGATGTCGAACGATTGCAAATGCGTACGCGCCAACTAACGGTTGTAGTTAAATCACATGGGGCATTGACCTGATAAGTGATGAAACGTGTCTCCCACAAGGCTAATAATGAAAAATTTCAAGAAATAATTTACAGGGGTTTTCAGACGCGTATACCCGACCGCTGGTTTAAAATTTTTACGGTCAATTTCCGGCCATCCTGTATGTATATATTTTTTTCCTTTTTTATTTATGTTAACAGTTAAATACATGCGTAAAGTATTTATTACATTCTCATCCAAGACTTTTCACAAATTTAATCTAAGTAGTTGTTGAATTTTACGTTACACAAAATACGAGGTGTTTTTTACCTCACTGTTAGGCTTTGTAATAGCTATAAAACTGGAGTTCTGTTGTTTTAAAAGATTTTTAATGTTTTATAAAAATAAATTCAAAATAAACCTTTGTTGTAACATAATGTTTATTTTATTAGTGTTCTGATGACGTAGGTACAGTCGACGCCGTTACTTCTGTCCACGCAATTCGCTGTTTTGAACGGCCGCTATTACTATGTACAGTCGACCAAGAAATTGGTCTACCCCCTCAAGATCGATATTCATTTGAACCTCATGAAACAACAAGGTCGATTTCCCCTCGCCATAATATTATGACAGTGACAATGTCAACCTTGTGATTATTTTGATCTCACAGAAACTTTTGTCAAAAGTGGTAGACCACTTTCTTGGCCCACCGTACTATTACCAAGTCAAATATTCACCGATTTCACCGACATTAAAGGGTTCGTTTTGCTGAACAGTATTAAAATTTTGGTTGGTGTAGGTAAATACATTATTATTACCTATGTGAGTTTGACAAAAATGGTCGCAAAAAGCTGTGGAGTAAGCAAGTAAGTAAAGCGGAATAACGAATGTTGTGTGTTACCAACAAGAATGATGGATGAAGGTAGAACTTTGAAGTATTAATAATTTTAATTATGATTTTGCTAGTTTCAAAATAACAACAAAACTTTATTCAAACTTAAACATAACAATTATAACATTATCATTTTGAAGCCATTTTTACGCCAGTGTGATATGAAATACCGGTAATACGCGGTGCGTAAAGTTCACAACACTACGGTTGCCTAGTCTGTGGTTGTAGCTGTAAATATTATGACATCATCGCCGGCGGCCCGCATCGATTGGGAGTTGCCCATTTAGTCATTTGTGTCCGTTTAGTGCCATTTTAGGATTCATTTTCATCTGAATTTGTGTTTCAATTTCTGGACACTATTTTAATTAGGAAAGTACCAATAAAAATGCAATCGCTGCGTTCTAAGATTAATTTCACTAGATCCACTATAAGTATCACGGTAGTTTTATGTTAGATGTAATATGGTGAACAAATAAATAAAATAATAATAAATAATGTTTAACATTGACTATTTCTTGTTTAAGCACCCTGTTTCTCAAAGACTCGAATGGAGTATGCTGAGCACACGACACGTGACTATTTCACGCTTCGTAGCATATTTAATTTAGCATATTTTTTTATGTTATAATTTCAGTGTTTTTAAATTACAATGTTTGACTGCCGAATAGCCCAGCGATTAGAGTCGGGGTAGATGACTGTTTGTATGATGAAAAAGAATGTTTGCTTTCGAGTCTTGGATGTTTATCTATACATATATAAGTAAGTTTATCCGTTGTCTAGTATTTATAACACAGGCAATAAATTGCCTACTTTGGGACTAGGTGATTGGTGTAAATTTGTCCAGTGATATTTATTTATTTAATATTATTTAATGTTGGAAGCTAAATCTGTAATTTTGGTCATTCAAATAATTTGATAGGCGCGTTTTTAGTTTTGCTGTCTTGGCAACACTGCGCTTTGGCAGACTTGAAACGAGTTGAGAGTTGTTTTCTATTATTCGTTGTCGTTCGCCGGCAGGCAAGCGTCGTGGTTGTGGTTTGTTACCGCAAGTCATTTTGGTGGTTCATTGCTACCAATATCAATACTTAACCCGGTGCCTATCTCAAAAAGTGAGTACTTAACGCTTATTTTATAAGAACTTTTGTTTTGTGCAAGTGTGTTACGCACCTATAGTATTGTCTATACGTATCTTTGTAAGTAGGTACGCCAAATATAGCAGAGCTTCCCGTAACTGCGGTGACTAATAAACAATATTGTGCAATTGGTTTATCGGAATTATCGGAATTCCTGTGTTTTCCTGTTTAAGTATGGTTTAACAATTGTTCTCAAATGAATGTTAACTAAGTAAAATTTGCAATTAGTCTTCTGTTCGTAGATAACGTGCTAAGTATCGAAAAACATGTAAAATAGTTAGGTAAGTACTTAGATAGGTTTACACTGTTACCGGCGTCTGTCGTTATTAATACATACCTACATACATACATTTAATAACGCCTGTATTGCCAAGTAGGGTAAGTAGAGCATACGAAAGGCGAGATTATTGTCTAATAAGACAAAATCACCACTATTTCACGCTTCGTGGCCACTTCTAGCATTTTTTTAAGGTTTTAATTTGACAAGTTTAATAGGGACAGGTTACTGGCCTATCGCCTTGAATGTATTTTAACCTTTTTCCTTCGACGCCTCTTAGGTACGACACCATGGAAGAAATAGAGTGGTTTATTGTAAGCACACACAGATCGTCAATAATAATAGGTCAAAAATCAATACCCTCGACGAACGATAAGCCAATATCAAATACATTTTTTATTTTAATCGTCTTAGATATTTTACTAATAAATGCAGAATTAAACAAAAGCAAATCAATCGTCGACACAGAAAATTGCACTGATAAAATTATCAAATTATCAATTTTTTTGCCAGAGCACCTCCTGTACGAATAAACCATGTATTTTCTTAACGTAATGTTCATTAGAGGTATTGAAATTATCTAGATCAGCGTTTCCCAAACTAGGTTGAGTCGTGACCCGGCACCGGGTCATCTAGAAAAATAGGAGTACGAGACATTCTATTAATAGTATAAATTAAGTATAATTATGTATTATTTGACTAAATGGAGCCCGTTGGGGTTTTTTAAATGCTAAGTGGATCATGAAGGGCCCGTGTGACAAAACCGGGTCCCGGCAGAACAAAGTTTGGAAAACGCTGGTCTATATAACAAGAAAGGTGGGAATGCATCAAAGAGACCAATAGTATGTGATACCCACTAAAATTATTGCGAATTTCAGAGTAGGTATTGTAGCATACGAAGCGTTTATAATTACCAAGATATAAACTGGAATGTTCACAAAATTCCCAGAAGATACCAAAACGATTCACCTATTGATTATAAATATGATAATGGTTTCCCAGAACAGAATACTGTTTTTATCACCTACTTGACTAGATAATTATACAGAACTAGGTATGCTTTATTGCTATCAATATTTTATAATATTTATCTACCTACTTACGATATGAAAGGTAACATTTTTCTTGTCCGCTTGAATGTCAAATTATTTTTTATAGTTACATTTGCAAGATTTTTTCATCTCTTAAAATCTGGCCAAGTTTATTGCCGACCACTATAACTAAATGCCTATGACACGCAAAATGTTTGGTAGGTACGCCGTTTTATTATAGGTACCGGTACAGTCAAGGACTTTAATTCATGAGCCACCATGGAATCAATTCACAGTTAATGTCACATTGACATCCCATTAATTATCAAGGGAAAACGTAATGTTTTTTTCTTTGAAAAGGTTCTATGGTGGCTCATGAATTAAAGTCCTTGACCGTACCTATTAGGCTGATAGTACCCACATAAGTATGTAGAAAGTGTCACTGTTTACGGTAATTCTGGTAATATACTGTTCCTTATACTTACTTAAAAATGTGCTTTCATTTTCGTTATGTTACCAAAAAATCAATGTTTAGCTGACTTTAAATAGAATTCCCCAAAATCAGGTGTGTACTTGAGATATGCGTCACGCCATTAAGCGTTGGCCTTGATTCGCAGACATCAATGGCGTTAGTAAAAAACGCCAACTATTCTTTACAATTGTTTTGTTTCAACGTATACCAAACAATAACATTACAGGAAACTTAAAGGATACATAATGGATGTTGGTTTACCTTTATTAATTAGAGACTGTTTTGTAAATCTTTAGCGAGTTAGAGTTGTTATTTTACTTAATATTTTTAGAAAAAAAATATTTTGTGTCAAGTTTTCTTGACTTTTCCTTCTTAGCAATCGTGAATCGTGATCTTCCCGGAACGGTAGTAGGCTCAAAAAGAAACACGCGTAAAAGAGCCCCTTCCAGCTACTTCAATAGACGAATGTTTTTAACTTTTCATTTTACTTTGTTTTAGTTAAATTCTTGATTATATCTATCTAATATTTGAGGGTTTGTTAAAAACACAGTCATATTCGTAGTTACATCCACATTTTATCGATCTATGTTAGTCACCCGTAGACTGTGAGTAGGCGTACGCGGGTGAGGTCATTAGCTAATATACCGCAGTCTAAAATCAATTTCACTCTAGTATCAGACTAATACTATTAATACTGCAAGATTTGCTATCTTAAGCTGGGCATTGACGATGATTTTTGGATTCAATGATTCTAATTCCGACGTAGAAACAGTAATTAACTGAGACTACTGTTTGTTGTTTTACTCAGCATAAAACAAAATTTCACTCATGTAATTTTGGTGCATGAGTTATGGCTAAAACCAAGTGAGCGAACTAACGCCATTGTTGGAATGAAGATCACACACTCACAGGCAGTTTGGTGCGACGCTCCGCGCTAGATTATGGTAGTTACGGGATATTACGTGGCGCGCTGTCAGTTAAAACTCTGTAGTGATGATTAAACACTCACGGCCAAAATTCGGACGGATGTCAGTTCAACTGACGCGAATGACTGACTCTCAATGACATCTCAATGACCAGCTTTAGAGGATTTTAAAAAGAACAAAGAGTAGAGCTCGTAATCCGTCTTAAAATATGTAGCACCTCTCCATTTCTTTCGCGGTTGTCGTAAGAAGCTAATAAGGAAAATGCGTTATGACGTATTGTAGGCGACATGCTAGCAGCCTGTCAATGTTATTGAAATCTTTGACCAGAAACATATTTTTACATTTTACTGTACATACCTAAGCTCTAAAAGCGGTTGCGAAGTGTGAAATAGTCATGGTTTTGTCTCTGTCATATTTAGTGTGCTCTCCCTAACCCATTTAGTAGAGACGTTCTGTAAAACATGACCAATCTATTGTGAGGTCTGTGTTAGGTGCTGCTCAGACAACAGACTGTTCGTGACGCACTTTTCAGTCTGTGAAAATAGAACCTATGGAATTATATGCCGTAACGCACACGAGTCGCAAAAAGTCCGGTGCACAATGCATACAATCCATGCTGACTTTTTGTGCGCAGCAGACTCGATCGCATGAAAAATTGAAAATTGTGACGTCTGCGCTACACCTTAATGGCACTAGTTTTAGATTTTCCAATATAGCTAAATTTACATCCTGCACGTTTCTTCGCTGGCAGTCGGTATGCGTTTTAAATGTTATTCTGTTCGCTATTTAAGTTTTGTTTGGTAGAATTTACATACATACATACAATCACGCCTATGTTCCCAAATGGGCTAGGCAGAACACACGAAACGTGACATAGACAAAACCATGATTTGGTAGAATTTAAAAACATAATATTGTTACTTTACATTAATGCACTTCAAAATGAAGTGGTCAGACTTTAATTGTCTTATACTCATCAACTTATCATAAAATATGTCATTAAATATGTAAGCAATTAAGGATTACATGCAGTGTAAGCCCGATTTAGAAGAAATATATTATATTATTTAACTAAATACAATTTTTTCTTTATTTTCAGAGGGAGTTATGGCGCCATTGGTGCTAGAAGGGGCCACGCTGGGCAAGCGGCACCAACACTACAACAGCTTGTTAAAAACGGCAGTTTCATCCGACAAAGTTAAACCAGATAATATCAACTACGAAAAAACTGACATCGAGAATTTATTCAACATCGATATTGCTAGCAACAATAAAGATGTGGAGTATATACTTGATGTCCTCAAAGGAGACGACCTCCTGTATGTGTCGAGAGCCATCAAAAGGTCAAAGTGGCTGATAAATGATGACCAGTTCGCGCACATCATCGAGCCTCAGTACCTGCACTCCGAACTGTTTCCACAGATGATGCCCAAAGCGAGTTGCAAGTTTCTTCTTCATATTCGGCTTACTTTAAAAAAGGAATCACGAGTTGAACAGTTCTTCCAATACTTTCGTCACAAAAATCTAAAAACGGCTTTAAAATGGTTGCCGAATTGCCCTTTGAGCATAATAGAAGAAGCCGTAGAGAAACACGCTAAAGAAATTTCTCCGGATACACTCAAGCGCTTGTGTGAAAGATCGAGTACCGTTCTTGATGTATTTGTAAAGTCACACGATGGTTATAAAACAAACGAGTTAAAGGCAGCAATGATTTTGCTACGTAGCAATCCCGAAAAGTACCTGGACGCCTTAAATAATACCGGCAGATATTGTTTACCAGATTTTGGAAAAAAAAAGACTGAAATTGTTATGAAAAAATGTCCACACCGATTCATTGATGAATTTGAAAAATACATGTACAATATTGATTTAGATACGTTTGCCAAATATATGAAGAAAGAAGATATTAAAAGTTTCGTTTTAAAACAGTTGGAAAACACAGAAGTGAAATCTTATTTCAATTACGAAAAAGTTTTAAATTTTATTAAGTACATGCCCAAAGAAAGCCAATTCGAATTTACAAAGCAATTTATCGAAAGAAAAACTGAAATCCAAAACGATGAGTGCGGTATAGCATTGAGATGTTCAAATCGTGTTGGTTATGGAGGTGGCGGTGGCGCTAGTAACTCCGGTGTTTATCGCTGGTATAAATATGCTCCATTCGATGCCGCATTTACAGATTTAAAGAAAATGATTCGCACAGAATCTAACCCTGATGAGAGAAACGCCATGTTAATGATTCTTATCATTACCGCAAGAAAACGAAATGATAACATTTATTCCCTACTGCAGTATTACCGAGAGAGACACATCAATGAACCTTTCAGATTTAAAGTACAATTTATAAATGACCTGATTCAAAAAACAGATGCTCATCTTTACGACGACAAAATGTGGATCTTATTGGATGAAATTTTCCGCAGTATGGAAGTTTACGTCGAATCTGATAATAATGTTCAGACATGTTTAAAAGCCATAATCGTACGCAAAGTACTTCGAGGTGAAGTGGTACCCGACATTGTTAAACAAAAGTTTGTTTTTGACACATTGAAACCGATTCATAAAAAACTGAATGAAGAACAAAAAGCTAAAGTATTTAAATATTTGTATGATGTATTCTTAAACAAACTAAATGAACGTAACATGTCAAACCATGTAGAACTTGCAGAATATGTGGAACAATTTCAACAAGGCTTAAATTTACTGAAGGACTGGAATAAGAAACTAGCTGATTTTCCGGATTTGATCAATAAAATCAAGGACTGTGCAAAAATCAAGAAAGAAAAAGGATGGGCCACATCTTTAGCACCTTTGTACGATGCTGATAAGTCATGGAGGATTTCTTTATTCGAAGATTCTCTTATCCTATCACCCTCACAGATTGTTTGTATGAATGCATTGAAGCACGATCCTGAACTCTTGTTACGTCATAAAGACGAAATTGAGTCGCTGCGCTTCAACGACGCCATATCGATGAATCGAGTTTTGCGTAAGCTACGAACTTACTGGACTCAAACTATCGCGACGGAGTGGGTGTTGGCCTACTGTGAACGTCTCGACACACGCAGTGGACTCAAAGCGGTCGTTCGCGGTCTCTGCTGTTTATTAAATCAACAAAAATTGACTGATTTCTTAAAGAAACACGAACCTCGCGAAACCAAGATTAACTGGGCCGATGCCGATGAACTCGAGTTAAGCTTGTGCAAGAACGTAGCCCAAAGTATGCATATTGCCCGTCCACAAATTAAACCGGAGGCTGTCCTAGCTTACGCTAAAGGTGACTACGTACAATTCACTCAACCGTCTCTGAACGCAATTTTGTACAATATAAAATCAAATCAAAGCAAAGAATATGTGTTCAATCTTCTAAATGGTATAACATCTTTACAAAAACATGGCATCCACCTTGCATTTTCCAAGCTGTCGACAGCTGATATGAAACAAATATTTTTAGATGTTTGGAAATCCAACAAAAACACATCAGTTCGCGCAGCGCTCTTTCAGAACACTCACGAGTTATTATGTAGAGAACAAGACGAAGCGCTTGTTGCAGAACTTTGGGAATTAATGCAAATGTTCATTGACAGTTTGACAGCAGAGGAAAATAAAACAATATTTAATACCTTTGGAAGACTGGGGAAAGTACATCACAGCATAAAAGCAGCGTATTGCATGAAAGGCTACAAATTCTTAAAGTCACTCCCGTTGAAAGCGGATTGTAAAAATGTAATTCAAAAAATGAAAGAAGAAATGAATAACATAATTGAACAACTTGATCCGGACTTTGTATCTGAAATAGTCTTAGAATTTGTGGATCATGTTCTTTTAAAAAAGAGTTATGGATACTCGCATAGGCACGATATGCAATTACTAGCTTCTTATTTCCTTAGCGCTAATGATGAATCCTCTCAGCTGCAAAGATACGAGAAGACCTTTGTTCCAATGCTGGAGAAGCAATTAGCATCGTGGGATAAAGTAAATGAACGTTGCTGTTACGTCAGGCAAAACCTGGAGAGAGTACTTGATCACCTGTATCGCGCTAGCACAGATTTTGCTTTCAAAAGGAATAAGGCTAAGCCTGTCACACTATACAAGAGCATTTTAGCAAAACTTGAGAGTACTTTACCAGCCAACAGACACTATCTCTTGTTCAGACAGTTAAAACTCACTACTGCTTTCATAGATCAATTATGGAAGAAAAATTCTGACTCTGACACTTCTCAGAACTGGGCGTCTGGTGCAGACGAGGAAAAGCAATACTTAGCTATTACTTCCGAGTTCGGAAAAGTAGTTGCTCAGTATTTGAAAGAAGATGTTAACTCTTATGGAATATCCATCTACAGATTATTTGGAAGAGCTCTGGAGCAATCACTTGACTCGTTTTATGTAGTTAACAAAGTAAAGACAAAGTATTTCAGAAGCTGGCTCGGTGACGAGGAATTCATTGCAATGTATTTATTAACAATAAAAATGATGGCCACCTACTATAATGATGATGATCCAAAAGAAGACATTAAGGAGATTCATAAGATGTTAATGGCACATCCAAAAGCAGAAGTAGAGATAACTTACTACAGCAAGTTTGGTGACAATCCTATGCCTTACGAATAAATAGTTATTT
Source organism: Adoxophyes honmai (assembly GCA_005406045.1). Taxonomy (NCBI): domain Eukaryota; kingdom Metazoa; phylum Arthropoda; class Insecta; order Lepidoptera; family Tortricidae; genus Adoxophyes; species Adoxophyes honmai. Next base: position 343,281 of record BHDV01036453.1, read on the forward strand.
AGATGTTCTTCTCTACCTTTATATTTGTTATTTAATACATACGTAAAGTATTTAATTACATTATCATCAAAATCTAAGGCTTTTAACAATTTTTATGTAGTTTTTGAGTTTACAGTTACACAAAATATGAAATACTTAGCTCTTTGCTGTAGGCTTCATAGGTTAGTCATAATCATAAAACAAATTGTGAGTTTTGCTATTTTTAAAGATTTTTAATGTATTAAGTATTAAAATAAAGCTTTGCCGTAACATATGTTTTTTATTGGTTCTGTGATGATTTACATAATGAATTTAGTACACATTTTATAATATTGCATGCAGTCAGCGTTCAGATTAACGGACCTCACCACTACTCCCTACTGTCGAGATACTCTGGTGAAATCCAATAAAAACTTTTCTTCCTTTATGTCTTTTTCCATTCAAGTCTCAAAGATCCCATAGCATGGTAAGCAAGTTGACGACCTGTAGACAATAAAATACGGATCTTTGAGTATAACAACAAAGAATTTCTCGTTGATATTATTTTTTTAGACGTCGAGTGAATGTCTCATTGTCGACCACAACGTATTCGTAATCCCTGTAAGGGTACATGTTTTGGAGTTTAGCGTCAGCATCAACACAACAGTGCATGCACAGCTAGTAACACGTCGGTAGCGATCCCTATGTACCATGCACGAACACCTACAAAATGTTTTGGTCGGTTGGAAAATTTATTAAGGTCACAGCACACGTATCAACTCAGAAAAGGATCGTCACCGTATCGCCTTTAGCCTCGCCATCAACCAGGCGCCAACCCAACGTAAGGACGTAACCAAACCGTATCAGCAGCTGTAAGACTACTCGGCTACGGCTAGGCGACACCGTGCTTACGGCTCGGCGACTGCTGGATGATCTGGTCGCGAAGGGACAGGAGCAAAGGTGGACGAAGAGACGAGCTCGCGTACGGAGAGACGTAAGCGCGGAGACGTCGAGCCGTTAGTGTGGGAACTGCAAGTTGACCACGCACCGCATCGCGGTTCTGAGCCTGTTCCGAGGCGAGGCGATTACGTTACGATTCCAATTAAAGTGCATTGCAGTAGGGAGTTCAATACAAGCAATACTGAACGGCTCGAGGCGATACGGTGGCGATCCCTTTCCGAGTTGATATGTGTGCTGTTACTTTTACGCATACCGCCACGTCTTGGGGACGATGTGACGGTTATGTGGGGTTCTCCTCCCAGAAGAGGCATACCCACTAAAAGCTCACCGTTGATTCCTTCCCGCCAGATTGATAGGCTGCGAGAGGTCCTTAGGGATGCACTAGCGACTCCTACTGGCCACCCCAGTGAGTAAGCTAAGGCTCGAAGTCAGAACCGTGAGGACTGTATTATGCAATGCCCCCTTCGAACGAGCGATCAGAATCCTCCAAATATCCAGATCCTCCAATAGAGAATCAGACGAACAGCAAATCGCCGTCGCCTCACTCTTCGCCGTCTTGCGCATCTAAAGACTGGGCAATATTTTCAGATCTTTGTAAAAAAAACTTGGATGTTGCGAGTAAAAAGCTTCACAGGAGTTTTCAGACCACTGGTTAAAATATTTACGGTCAAAATCCGGCCACCCTGTATAATTCAAAAACTACTGAGCAGATCTTGATGAGATTAATATGGGACCAATGGGAAGCTTTTTTTTCTGGAACTATCCAGAAAAAAAGAACCATCGAAATAGGTAGGGGATAGGGATTGCAATCCGGTATAATTTTCAGTCCGGCCGGATTTCACCGGATTGTTAACTTAGGTACTTACGGCCTAGTATTTAGTGATTTTTAGTTTTGATAATACTTAATATTTAAAGAAAAGTGAAATATGTGTTTATGGAAATTAATTAGGTATATTTTGTGATACAAACTCACCTATTAATTGTAATTTTTGGTAATATTTGTACTAAATGAAAATTGTTGTAATTTGAAAATTTCCGCCTTCTTCTAATGTCAACTTAATGTACACTTTTGAATATAGGTGGCACGCTCTCTCCGTTCCGCCATCTTAAGTTGTTTCCGTTTTTAATCCGTTCTTGTTAACAATAAATGTCTTTATTAAAGTAATCCGTTTTAATTACAACAAAAATTATGAAACTATTCTAAATAATAAAGTAAATAATCAGTCTGACTCTCACTTCTTGCTGTAAATAATCTGAAAGTACTTAAGTAATAATACTATTACACTCTTATTAATAATCTACACATATTTAAGTTACTAAAACAGTCTTTTAAATTTGTACTTATAACATCAACTTCAGTGCGTAATCAAAAGAAACAATAAAACCAGAAGCAATGCAAATATACGAGTGAATATTATTTCTGTGCATGAAAAAACGATCAAAGAAAACAAACAGTGTTGATTGTACTGTTTCCTAATCTGCTTCTGATGGCACTACAAACATAACCTGCTGCAGAAAAGGCCCTTTCTGCCTCAACACTGGTTGGCCTAATCGCCATTAAGTAACTGCAGAATAGCGACAAGTGTTTTCCTTTTACTCCTTCTACTTCATACGCTCGCAGTCATTTCCTTTTTAAGTATTTTCTCATAATCTTTTTCGTTTTTAGACTTTTTAGCTTTAACTTTCCCCCTATACCCATTTTTTTTCTTGCAGGATTTGATTTTTTAGTTCCTCTTTTAATGTAATGTTTTTAGTTTCTATTGGCAATAATGACATGGAATCAGAATCGAAATCGGAATCTATATTTTCGTCTGCTGTTTCTGCCACATTTTGTCACGTTTCTGTCGCATTTTCGCGTATTTTTTGCTTTACCGGATCCGTCACCGGATCCGGCACCGACTCACCGGATCCGGTAGGTCCAAAAACACGCCGGATCCGCCGGATTACCGGATCCGCCGGACCGGATTGCAATCCCTAGTAGGGGAGGAGTGCCATGAAAGAGCCAGGTTTTGAAGGAGCCACTTGCGTTATTTCGGTAGTTTATGAACAAATTCGGTAGGTGATTTTATTTTTAAGTGGCAACACTGATTTCCCGTCACCCATAAACATTTCACAGTTCGCCGACACCAACGGCCGCCGGTACATCGAGTCAAAGTTTTCGGTATTAAAAAGTAAGTATTTTACTTCATGTTTGTAGTTTTTTAGTATTTTATTGTAATCAGATATAGGTACATGGACTGTAGATTAAGCTAGTGCATATATTTGACCTTACAACTGCATAATAAACATACCGAAAAAGTTTTGGTAATGTTGTTATTTTGAAGGTTATATCTTTTTTAAGAATAAGCTATGAAAGAGCCGGGGAATTGGCCTTGAAAGAGCTGGCTCTTTCATAGCCGGCTCCTTCATAGCCGTGCATTTGAATTAAATCAATAGTTTATAATAATATTAAATCTATATGTTTTTCGTGAATTATAAAATTATTTGACTCAGATACTGCTTTACGGAGAAGTTAGTGTCCAAAAAAAACGTAATAGACCCGACAAATCGGTAATTGAAGGAGCAGTTAGTGAACTTTTGCAGAACGGTCAGTCTATAAACAAAACTGCGCTTGCCTTAAATATATCGAGGGCTTACTAGCTAAATTAGTTAATCTTAAACTTAAGCAAACTGATAGTTAAGATTTTGAAGCTTTGTTTGTTTGTTTGAACGCGTTTATCTCAGGAACTACTGGTTCAAATTGAAAAAATATTTTTGTGTTAGATAGACCATTTATTAAAAAAGGCTTTAGGCTATATAACATTACGCTGCAACTAATAGGAGCGAAGAAACACTGCAAAATGTGGAAAAACGGGGGAGATTGCCAAAAGTCACTATTCCATCTACACACCTATCTAACACTTATCTAAAAACACGAACTCATCAAACACAAACCCGTTACTGAAAACCGTATCAAAATCGGATCATTAGTTTAGAAGATAGGTGGGAACATTGAATACTGCTTTGCACTAATATTGTGGCGCCCCCTAGTGAGTTACAACTATTACACCTATCTAAGAACACGAACTCATCAAACACTAACCCGTTATGGAAAACCGCATTAAAATCGGATCATTAGTTCAGAATCTTCTAATCTATCTAGGTGGGAACATTACTTTGCACAAACTGACAAACTGACAAACGGAAAAACGCAAACACAAACATCTCTCACCCTAAATGCATGTACCTGCTCCGTTCCGTCGTGGATTTTTGAATAAATATTGCAACTACGTTTTATAATACAGACTGGCTCCTTCATAACATGTAGTGGCTCTTTCAATACCTGAAAGTTATGAAAGAGCCGAATGACACATTTTTAAAGAATTAATATTTCACTGATTTCTGTGTTGAATTTAAGGTTTTTTCCTATAGAATTAGCTAGTTTAATAAATAAATAATAAATGGAGAAAGAAAAAACATCATTTCTGTCATTAAAAGTTTGTTTTTTCGCTTCGTTCAGTAAACTGGCTCTTTCATGGCACTCCTCCCCTACAGGTACACCCGTATAGAATCCATGAGGTAACATACAGAGAAACGGAAATGCATTCGTAGAAAATGAAAACCGGAATCTTTGCTGAAAATGCGCGGAAAAAATATAAACCACAAGGAGAACGTCTCACTGAATTACGCAGGAGTCATCGTCGTACAAATCAAATTGTGCCATTTTTTTTGGTTTATGTGCTACAGCTAAAGCTACTAAACTTTTTGGTAACTTTTACTACACTTGCCTTTACCTTTACCTTACCCTGCTTTGCCTTTACTTTTACCTTTCCACCGAAACCCGCCGGTCACAGGCAATTTATCTATTCTATCTGTTTTTACCTATAAATTATTTCAGTTATAATTTAAATTAATTTATTATTAATACCTATTTTATTTTCGAAGTGTTTTTACACCAATGTGGTACGAAAATATCGGTAACAAGCTGTGAGTGTTTCGTTCACAACACTACGATTGCCTAGTCTGTGGTTGTAGCTATGAATAATATAAATAATATTATGACATCATTGCCAGGCATTTTTAGGGTTCCGTAGCCAAAGGGTGAAAACGGGACCCTATTACTGAGATTTCACTGTCAGTCTGTCCTCCTGTCCGTCTATCCATCTGTCACCAAGCTTTATCTCAAGAACCGTAATAGCCAGGCAATCGAAATTTTCACAGATGATGTATTTCTGTTGGCGCTATAACAATAAATAATAAAAGAGGGGCTCCTATAGAAAAACTTGATATTTTGGCCGTTTTTAGTAGTCTCCATTCTGCGAGCTCAGAACCGTGATAGCTAGGCAGTTGAAATTTTCACAGGATAGGAATGTGTTTGTTTTGTCGCTACAACAACAAATACTAAAAACAAAATAATAATTATTTTTAAGTATCCCCATAAAAAAACGTCTCTTTTTTGCCGTTTTTACTACGGTACCCTTCGTGCGCGAGTCCAGCTCGCACTTGGTCGGTTTTTTTTATTAGTTACGCTGTCTTTGCAGCTCTGCGTTTGGCAGAGTCCAAACGAGTTAGGATTTAGGATCGGCCCACACCGAATCGCGACGCGACGCAACGCTACACGCACTAGGGCGCAATAGGGCGACGCAAAATACATTTTATTTTCTTGACGAAAAGGTACACATTTCACTGTGAGAATTCAGAGCGTTAGTGTGTTCCAATCAATCATGCGGTCGTTAACGAATTCATTTCCGAGTTATCGCGGAATTGTATGAAGACGTGTCGACCGTAGCAGTTGTGCAAACGTTCCGCTGGCGGCGCTGTCTCATTTTCCACACAATTTCGCGATAACTCGGAAACGAATTTGTTAACGACTGCATGATCGTTTTGATCGCACTAACTGAGTGGGTTGCGCCACACAGCGCTGCGCTCCGAGATGCCTCGCGGCGTACAGCGACGCATCGCGACGTAGCGCAGTGTGCGAGAGCGGTGCTGCGCCTCGCGAAGACGCCTGACGCATCACGATGCCGCAAAGCACAACCTGAGCCCGCTGTGGTGACCTGTCTCTACTATTTCCGTCCAATCTTCGTGTAGAGTTTATTCAATTTGGTCGAGTGCTCGAGTTAAAACATGATGATTGACTAGGATCTTGTTATAATCGGACTCGGGCAGAATACGAGGAGGAAGAATACAAAAATAGCATGCGGTTGCGCTCACGTGGCGAGTAGACACCTTCGGCTGCAATGCGCGGCGTCTCGCTGCGCAGCGAGGCGTCGTGCTTACAACAAATTTTCACATTGTGGCTCAAGACGTTGCGATGCGTTTCGCGGCGGCGCGAGGCACAGCGTGAAATTTGGCCTCTTTATGCATCATCGCGTCGCGTCGCGTCTCGGTGTGAGCCGACCCTTAAGAGTTGTTTTAAATTTATTGTTGCCGTTCGCCGGCAGGCAAGCGTCGTGGTTCTGGTTGGTTATCACAAGCAAATTCTGTGGTAATCGACAGTCGAATTACCCGGTGACTATCTTACAAAGTGAGTACTTATCGCTTTTTTTTAAGAACTTGTGGAATGTGTTAGTGTGTAACTTACCTATGGCATAGTCTAAATGTGTCTTTGTAAGTTATGTACACGATGACTTTTAATCCGTGATCAGGTACCATTTTTTCTAACTCAGTAATTGATGGCGACCACGCTAAAGTTGTAATTATAATTACATAGAACAAACTTGTTTTTTTTTAAACTTTATTTTACTTTTAAGTTAAATTTTATCCTAAAATCCTTGTCACTCTACTAATTGGTATCTAAGAGCCTAAGGTCAGGTGGGGGAAGAGAAACGCAGCGGTAACGCTGGGTTTCTCTTCCCCCACCTGACCTTATAACCTTTTTACAAATTTAATGGCAATTGATAATTTATTAAAATTAATGATAACTTGTCATTAACTGCCATTGTCATATTGCATAAACAAAGCAAAGACGTATAAAGTTGCGACCACACCAATGCTTAAAAAGCGATGACGGTATGGATTCGCAGTGACACGTCGTATCCTCTCTGTTTTTGACGCATGCTCGCCGTTTTTTAACCGACTTCATTAACCGACTTCAAAAAAAAAGGAGATCGATTGTTTGTATGTATGTATGTTTGTCCGCGATTATCTCGCGTTTGGCTAAAGCTATTTGGATACGGTTTTCAGAAAAGTATTTGTTACATTCAGGAGAAGGTTTTAGTACTAAAAAAAAGGAGGTTGTGGGTTTGAACCATAAGTATGTATGTCTGTATGAAGGTTTTTATTATTTAAGCATTGATGTGGTCGCAACTTTAATATCCGTCAAATTTCTCGCCTTAGCGACGCATTAAATAAGTATCACTGGACAATATTTACACCGATCACCTAGTTCCGCCTGTAACGCGGCCGAAACGTCGAGAGGAAATTAAAAAATACCGTGATTAAGTCCCGCGTAAACATAAATATATCCATTGCCACGTCTAGCAAATTCAGGGTAGCATATTGCGGTGACAGGTTGCTAGCCCATCGCCCACGATTAATGGCACTAACCCTTTCCCAGAGTCGACTCTTACGACACCCACGGGAAGAAAGGGGGAGGTGCTGTTCTAACCCGGCACCACACGGCAACACATTTGTATTTGACTAAATACAAATGTTTATTTATTTTCAGAGGGAGTTATGTCACCATTGGTGCTAGAAGGAGCCACGCTGGGCAAGCGGCATCAACATTACAACAGCTTGTTGAAAACGGCCGTTTCGTCCGACAAAATTAAACCAGCTAAAATAGACTATGAAAAAACAGACATCGAGAATTTATTCAACATTGACATTGCTAGCAACAATAAAGATGTAGCGTACATAATTGATGTTCTTAAAGGCGACGACCTCCTGTATGTGTCGAGAGCCATCAAAAGGTCAAATTGGCTGATAAATGACGACCAGTTCGCGCACATCATCGAGCCTCAGTACCTGCACTCCGAACTGTTTCCACAGATGATGCCCAAAGCGAGTTGCAAGTTTCTTCTTCATATTCGGCTTACTTTAAAAAAGGAATCGCGAGTTGAACAGTTTTTCCAATACTTTCGTCACAAAGATCTAAAGACGGCTTTAAAATGGTTGCCGAATTGCCCGGTAAGTGTAATAGAAGAAGCCGTAGAAAAACATGCTACAGAAATTTCTCCAAATACACTCAAGCGTCTGTGCGAAAGATCAAGTACCGTTCTTGATGTATTTATAAAGTCACACGATGGTTATAAAGTAGACGAGTTAAAGGCAGCAATGATTTTGCTACATAGCCATCCCGAAAAGTACTTGGACGCCTTAAAAGATATCAACAGATTTGGTTTACCATTTTTTGGAAAAAATAATACTAAAACTATTATGAAAAAATGTCCTGACAGGTTTATTGACAACTTCGAAACGTTTATGTACAATATTCATATAGGCACGTTTGCAAAACATATGAAGAAAGAGGATATTGAGAGTTTCATTTTAAAACAGTTGGAAAACTCAGAAGTGAAATCTTATTTTGATTATGAAACAATACTAAATTTTATTAAGTATATGCCCAAAAAAAAAACAAATTGAATTCACAAAACAATTTATTGAAAGAAAAACTAAAATCCAAAACGATGAGTGCAGAATTGCACAAAAATGTGCAAATAGTGCGGGTTACGACGGTGGCGGGGGCGCTAGCAACTCCAGTGTTTATCGCTGCTATAAATATGCTCCATTCGATGTCGCATTCACAGATTTAAAGAAAATGATTCGCACAGAATCCAACCCTGATGAGAGAAACGCCATGTTAATAATTCTTATCATTACCACAAGAAAACGAAATGAAAACATTTATTCACTGTTGCAGTATTACCGAGAGCGACACATCAATGAACCTTTCCGATTTAAAGTACAATTTATAAATGACTTGCTTCATAAAACAGATCCTCATCTTTATGATGACAAAATGTGGATCTTATTGGATGAAATTTTCCGCAAATCAAATCAAATCAAATCAAATCAATATAATGTTCAGACATGTTTAAAAGCCATAATCGTACGCAAAGTTCTTCGAGGTGAAGCGGTACCTACCATTGTTGAACAAAAGTTTATTTTTGACACACTGAAACCAATTCAAAGAAAATTAAATGAAGAACAGAAAGCTAAAGCATTTAACTATTTGTATCATGTCTCCTTAAACAAATCGAATGAACGTAACATGTCAAACCAAGCAGAACTTGCAGAATATGTGGAACAATTTCAACAAGGCTTAAATTTACTGAAGGACTGGAAAAAGAAACTAGCTGATTTTCCGGATTTGATCAATAAAATCAAGGACTGTGCAAAAATCAAGAATGAAAAGGGATGGGCCACATCTTTAACACCTTTGTACGATACTGATAAGTCATGGAAGATTTCGGTATTTGAAGATTCTCTTATTCTATCACCGTCGCAACTTGTTTGTATGAATGCATTGAAACACGATCCTGAACTCTTGACACGTCATAAAGACGAACTTGAGTCGCTGCGCTTTAACGATGCCATATCGATGAAACGAGTTTTGCGCAAGCTTCGAATCTACTGGACTCAAACCATCGCGACGGAGTGGATGTTGGCCTACCATGAACGACTCGACAAGCATAGTGGACTCAAAGCGGTCGTTCGGGGTCTCTGTTGTTTATTAAATCAACAACAATTGTCTGATTTCTTAAAGAAACATGAACCCCGCGAAATCAAGATTAACTGGGCCGATGCCGATGAACTCGAGTTAAGCCTGTGCAAGAACATTGCCCAAAGTATGCATATTGCCCGTCCACAAATTAAACCGGAGGCTGTCCTAGCTTACGCTAAAGGTGACTACGTACAATTCACTCAAGCGTCTCTCAATGCTATCTTGTACAATTTAAAATCAAATCAAATCAAAGAATACGTGTTGACAACTGATATAAAACAAATATTTTTAGATGTTTGGAAATGTAACGAAAACCCATCAGTTCGCGCAGCGCTCTTTCAGAACACTCACGAGTTATTATGTAGAAAGCAAAACGAAATACTCGTTGCGAAACTTTGGGAGTTATTTCAAATGTTCATTGACAGTTTGACAACAGAGGAAAATAAAACAATGTTTAATACCTTAAGTAGACTGGAGAGAGTACACCACAGCATAAAATCAGCGTATTGCATGAAGAGCTACAGTTTCTTAAAGTCACTCCCGCTGAAAGCAAATTGTAAAAATAAAATTCAAAATATGAAAGAAGAAATGAATAACATAATAGAACAGCTTGATTCGGACTTTGTATCTGACATAATCTTAGAGTTTGTGGATCAAGTTCTTTTAAAGAAGAGGTATGGAGATACGCATAGGCACGACATGCAATTGCTAGCTTCTTATTTCCTTAGCGCTGATGATGAATTCTCTCAGCTGCAAAGATACGAGAAGACCTTCGTTCCATTGCTGGAGAAACAATTAGCATCGTGGGATAAAGTAAATGAAGGTTGTTGTTACGTCAGGCAAAACTTTGAGACAGTACTTGATCAACTGTATCGTGCTAGCACAGATTTTTCATTCAGAAAGAGGAAAGCTAAACCAGTCACACTATACAAGAACATTTTAGCAAAACTTGAGAGTACTTTACCAGCTAATAGAAACCAGGGATGTTGCGAATATCCGCATCCGCATCCGCATACGCGGAACATCCGCATCAATTTGGACATCCGCATCCGCATCCGCAT
>BHDV01036508.1:0-30403 GCA_005406045.1 Adoxophyes honmai
ATAAATATATATACAAGATTACCTCGTTTAAAGGTATAGGATAAGAATAATTGCTGTGACCATTAACATTCCTGCACCGCTAACGTGACTTTCTCGAGTGGGTCGGGCTCAAATAATGCAGTCACGAATTTCTCGTGTTTTAAAATTCTTCTAATTTCCTACCTCGCGTTTGTTGACCCAGAAAGATATCCCACGCTGTCCCATTTACACTCGAATATCACTTAGTTAAACACATTGAGATATTCCAAAACCCTAACTAACCGTGTACCGCCATTAACATATCCTACCTGCAGTTGCTTGACTCTGAAACCGCCTAAAGCCGTATCCCGAAGTCCTAAACACACAGCGACGTCTGTCAGACCTTTAGGTAATTACCAGTTACAGAAACGCCGACAATGGAATTCACGAGGGAAACTGATGCTTCATGCTCTATTCATGTGTCAACAGCTCGCATCCTAACAAGGGGTTATTGATCTGGAAACATAAAAGGTTTTCTTTGGGCATTGTCTTAAATGGACACGTTTGTGCGCTGGAACAGGCCGAGCGTGCCCAAGTACCCGGCTCCGTAATAGCTCCACTCGATTTATTTTTGAATCGATATTGCTTTCTTGCTCAATCGAAAGCGTAATTTAGTGGTTACCTACTCGTGCCGCCTATTATTAATGTAAATCGTACATGGTTTACATAAAAAGCTAACTTATTTTAAATAGATCTAGCTCCTTTTGCTTAAGTCGTGTTGCTTTGATACTTCTTTCATAATAAATGACGCCTTAAAATACCCTGCATTTTTTGAGCTCTTAAACGAGGGGTGCATGTTATATTGGAGCAAAGTTCAGTTAAGAAAAACAGGAATCTCTCGAGGGTTGCGACGAGTTTAATCACAGGAAAAAGGGAAATACTCGAAGTAGAAAATAAATAATGCTGCTTCCTTCCGTAACAATGACTGCACGGATGTTCTCCAAATTCTGGTATCGATTTATCGGGAACTTGACGATAAAAGTAAAAATACATGATGAATGATGCCAGTGACATTGAGCTGGTCTAAATCGAGTGCGAGTACGAGGGTCGATATTTATACTTTCCACCCACAACACTGCGCTCCGTGACTTACCTTCTCATGGGACAAGAATTTTCTATTTCGGAGTTTTATGAGCGCCACGTTTCGTTGAATAGAAATTCCGAATTCCTCCGTTTCATCAAAAATAGTAATGTTGCTTAAATTAAATTTTACTCTCGACAACCGAACGGTAGTTTAATGTATGTCAAATCGAAAATAATAATAATCACCTGATCAGTGATCACAATTTCAAAACTGTATTTAATTGAAGCAGCCAGCTTGCAAGTTGATCTAGTCCGCAAAAACGGTAAACTTCAATCATGGCGTTCGTTTCGAAATCCTCATTTCCAGAACAAATTCCACAATTTCCACACGTCGCACCTGTCATCTGCTTCCAATTTCACAGCCGGGACGTAAGGAAGCATTACGCCACAGTTATGTTTTACTAAACAACGTAATGGCGTGAGATTGCATCGTGGAGACGCGCCAGATCATCCATCTCGCCTACGATACTTAGGCTACGGGTATACTGCACCAACCAATGACAGTTGAATACTTCCATGGTTTGAAAAAGAGGTTTTGGGGTAATTTGTCTTATGGTGAGTTGAAGTTTGATGGCTTGATGGCGTCTTTGAAAGGTTAGGCTATTTCTTGCGGAATATGACAAATCTTCAAGTAAGGAATTCATATTTCATTTTTCTTTCCATTTAAACCCTAAATACTCAACTCAATCCATAATTCAGAAATGCTATTTTTCGTCTCGGTATTAGTCATTTTTACTCACAATAGTCACAAGTTTTCTGAAATATCTATGTATTTCTTGGGGTGAAATCATTAAAAGTTTCGCGAAGTAGGAAATCTTTAGACTAATATCCATTCACTACGCCCACAGCGTATTTGCCCTCGAACCAGGAATAAAAGATGCTTGTATTTTTATAGCTTCTCATTTTCATTTAAAAGAGCGCCTTTGATTTCTTCACTTCATGGCAACGAAGGCAAGGTAAAATAATATGGTAACATAATTTGTCATTTTATTAATATTTCGGTGTTCCTTTACCTAAAACACGTTACCTATTACTTTTTGCCTAATGTACTAAACATTTGCGAAGTAAACTACCATGATGCTAGTAATTAACAACGTTGGGTGGGGTTTAGGACAAAAGCTAATTTTCTCTAAATTATTTTATACGGCGATCTCTTTAAACTCAAAAATTACAATCGTTTCAATTCGTAAAGTCTACTTTAAAAAATAACTTTTATTTACAATTTGATTTGCCTACCACACGTCTGTGGCCATAACCTTACGCACAACAATAGCTGCAGGCCGCGCTTGGCACGCGTTAAACTGTGGCGGCTGACGCTACACATGTTTTAATCGTTCCCGTTGTTTATACTGTCACTTTCTTACATCCTAAAATAAACACATGAATGTTTATTTGTAAATGTCATCCGAGCGAAAGCTAACGCTCTATTGTACGGAACGATATTAGAAATCGATATTTAAAAACCACATCGCCGAACAATGCCTTTACTTTCCGCGATAATCTATTATAATAACGCTATCGCGCCATCAAAGATACTATCCCCCTAACAAACGTGTGAATTCAAAGCCCGCTTCTAAGAGGCCGATAAAATGATAATATCGCTCCCGTTGATTCCGAGCTTCACTAGCGTATCGAATATCGTAAAAAGTTTATTTCTACTAGAAAGCAATAAAATCTCGCGAGCAAGCCGATTTGCCCCGAATTGCGCGGCTGTAGATATACTTTACCCACATGATTTACGAGACGAACTGATTAGTTATAAAAAACATGTAGCATGTTTTCTAATATCCATTAAATACTTGGTGGAATTAGTGAGCTAAGACATCAAATATTTTTGGAAGAATACGCTTCAGAAGGTTGCGTAACACCTACGTCCCTTATCTTCGGACCTATCGCAACTGCGGTTCGATGTAATATAATCCTCTTATTGCTCGCTGCTTTTCCAACTTCAAAAAGCTTTTTGGGGCGTGTACTCGACGAAATGACATTTTGGACCCTTTCGAGCCGCCTTTTTCTTTAAGTGCGAATCTGGTTTGCCAATTTTAATATTTGCCGTATTCTTTACTGGTATATTTGAACTTGAACTATGAAAGTAGCCGCTGCGTCAAAATATGCCGCAAAACATCACAAGCCTAAATTGGTAAAGTTCTGAGTGCCATAATCGGACTGGTGTGCACGAACCGAAAAACGAGAGTAGGGGCGAAGAGAGGAGTGCCGCGACCGTAAATAGATAATAACATGTTATTGGCAAGTGAACAGAACATTTTGATGTAATAAGTTGCTCGTTACTCAACACAGTATGGATGGATAGAATGCCATGCGGAAAAGAACAAAATAATCTACAACGTGTATTCGAGAAGATTGACAACAATTACAAAAATGTGGAGTTGTAAAGAACCATCATTATAAATTTAAATGTAATTATTGTTTCTTTATAATCGTGCTTTAGAGCGTGGGTACGTGTACGTGAGTTTACTACCCATAATTCTATTCCGACGTCAAATTAAACTAATCAAGTATTGCATTCGATCGTTAGTTCATAAATTTCGTCAGTCGAAGCTTATTCGAGCTTTTTATGGACCTCAATCTAATCGGTTTTCCCATTCAACGATGTTTCTAGGGAATAACAAATCATTTCCAGATATTACTTGATGAAGGTTTATTGAAGCGTCAAGTAAAGCAAAATAAATCGTGATATTTCACAACATCCGTTGAGAGACCAGTACTAAAGAGAAGTTGGATGAAAGTGGATACCTACGTAGAGACACGCAGCAATAAAACTCCAGTATTGTGTAACAGAATCTATTTCGATTTAGGTGCTTACCGATGGATTCACCCGTGGGCTTCAAAACATAGATGGACATATTGTATAACTAAACAAGTGCAGGACTGTGTATATTTGTAAGCCCTTGGGCGCAGCATATGATACGAGCCTACGATCAATGTGCCATCTATCTAACCTATGTTTTAAGAAATAAACTATTTCAATGGATAAAAGCTTAATCCGTAAAACAGAATTAAAAAACAAAAGACAATTTTTTTCTGGTGACTTTGTCGGTGTGTTCTGGTTTCACCATTATTTTTTTAACATCACACTATCCCATCACTCGCTATTCCGAAATCATGACCAACGTCCCTGGAGGTGTGACGTACCCTTCAACTAACACGGAGTGATTCGTAATACAAACATGCTCAGAAGTTAATGAAAATGATGCAAACGATACATTTAATAACAGGGATCATGAGTTTTATTACACAAAAATAGATGTCGTCTCCTACCTATAGACAAAAAATCCAACTTTTGGGATATACTTACCAGACAGCACAGCCATTACAATGAGGTTTTAGTGACAGTACTCGCTAGCGACGTCGTAATCGATTCGTTTGGAGAATTACTTCCACAGGTGACTGCTGACGGCGCTGTGAAATTCTCCATTCAATTCGTTTCATCGAGCAAGCGCGAACCGTCACTGTAAACTCATGGTCCTATGGAATGTTTTTTTGCGGTAAAACCCTGCAAAAAGGTACATTTAAAATAGTAGGAACTGGCTTTGATTCGCGAGGCCTTTCATTTGGTAAGCTCTAATTGGACTTACAAAGCCCCAGTTCCATGGCTTCGGTCAATACCAGCATGCGGACAACGAAACGCGGGAATCGAATTAGAACGGGTTCAGCTCCATTCAGAAGCAGAACAATGGAACCGCGCGTTACGCCATCCTGCACTAATCCTGTACGTTGAACAAGGACGAAAGCTGAGTTAAGCGGCGGTGATTGATTTCATATAGTAACGGTACGGATTGTAAACAAATAGAGTCGATAGTAGATAAGTGTTGTCTTGAAATAGCGATGGAATATGAAATTAAGTAAGTAGAAAGCAATATGTTATCAGAATTGACAAACAAGCGATAGTAACAACAGCTCATAGGAATGTCCAGTTATTTAAACAAATTAGTAAACATTCGGTACTGCGTAAAAGATGGACCTACACCTCTTTGTTCGCGATTAAGATAGACGCTATTTACAGTTGTTTGATTTGCTATATTTATGTGAAATTTAAATCCGATAGTATGTATTTAATAGAGACCGCCTAAGTTTTGAAATAAATCTTAAAAAACAAGTGTTCGTATAAAATAGCTTTAGGTTATGCTTGCCAATCTTGCCATCCAATTATGAAAACTGGGTTCGGCAAGCTGTCGTACGGCTCTTGGCCCAAGAGTCTTGGGGCCGTATGATACGTGCATTGGAGTATAAATTACATCAAATCCTGCATCGCAGGCTATCGTACACTGCACAGGTGTACAGATACTTACTTAGAATTTACTATCAAAATTCTAGATTCAAGCATCAACTTACACAACCATTTGCATGTGTATGACAATCCATAAAATTATGGACGGTATCAACAGGGATAGCATAGTTAAGATCTCTTTTACCTCTACCTTCGATATTTCTAATATTGATGTAAGCAGCAATATAGCATTCCTTGTTCTAGTTTTTTCAAATCGTTTTATATTAGAATTTCAATCGACAGACTGACACAGTAATTCACATTAAAATTAAAAATGTTCCAAGGATAAAGTAATATAAGAAAAAGCCGTCGAATTTTAAATTACACGTCTTCTGAGCTAAAGCTAGAGCTCCATAGTGCACGGTTCCCAACCAGGCGGGCCCCAGCGGCAGCGTGAGCGGACCGCATAGATGCTATCGTCACTTCCGGCCCGCGCAAGCACAATAACCGTTCCACCGGAAGCGCGGCGCGTGCGCCCATCACGCGTCCACTGCTCCTACCTACTTTTATACCACCTCGATAAAACGCTACAGATTTTTTATTCCTTCAGCGAAAGGAAGCTATCGTTCGCTTTTATGTTACAACCTGAACGGCAGCAATAAATGGTAGTGTGGGACAGGATGCCTCGTTTACCTTTTATAGAGAACGGCGCACTAAAACGCTAGCCCCGTTCACTCATATACGTCCAATAGATACACACTCCGGTGTTTAGGCTGATACATTTACAGTTTGAACCGGAGTTGAAAAACCCGCACCAAGTTTACGACTAAAAGACGAGGTGTGGGTAAAAAATCTTTCATATCTTCAGTTCCGTTTCTCTCCTTCCGTAAACCCGTGGAACGAGCAATAAAGTCTCCGTGACGCCGCCATCGTGATTCTATAATATTGTTTGAGTGCTGGTTTACTGCGAGCGCCGCGGCGCGCGGGCAACTTCCCGCCGCTCGGCGCTCCGCTGGCTGCCCCGCCATGAATGCCCATTGTTACAACCACCATTGACTGACTGAACAGTACTCCACTTCACTCATAATGGAAATTACGTATTCACCTCGATAATTGTATAATAAATTGTGATTACGTCGCCATTGATAAACGACGTGACCGTGCGGTAAAACGGTCTAGTCACGAGAGAGATTTTCTGTGAAAATTTCACACGGCGCCGGCAAAAACCTTACACAATAAACCACATTTACTTGCACAGATGACCACTTTTACTGGAAACGAAATCCATCTGAGTAAATAGCTGATTTCATGCGCGAGGCGATTGAAAAGTAAAATGGAAACCTTCATTTCGTTGGAAATTGATTTTCTTGCTTCACTAAATAGTTTGAATTTTTATAGTAAGCATTAGTACCAGATATTGCACGTATGCATTAGACGTAAATTAAAATTAGCATGTTTACTCAACCTTTAACCAATGCACTGATAACTAGAAATACGAGACAACTTGCTATATTTATAGTTACTGCTGGAACATCGACATAGTAATAAGAAAACGAGAAACATAATTACTTCAATATAAAACCTGGTCCTTGACAACATCTAGAGATCACTAAACTCTAACATAAGTTAACTTTAAATGTGAGATCATCTAACTCAAATCAGATTTTAATTGTTTTAAATAATCATTAAATATTTAATATGCTTATTGTCTAACACAATCGCTTATTAGTCTTCACTCTCTAGCAATATATTGCAAAGTCAGCTGAAGAGAAAAGTAACCCCCTTACTTCGTTAACCATAATTTTGGTAGAAAGTGTCAGGGCATGCCAAAACAGTACTTACTTTGTTATAAATCACACTGGATCCAAGCATCAGTCAGAGATGGATTCGCTAGTGTTCATGAACGCGGGCTTGCACGCATAAGTGCGCGTGCGCCAGATAACGCATGGACGGGCTTCTTAATCAAATGCATGCTCGCTCTAATTGCTAGCGAGGCCTGTCTGCGCTGCCCTTAACAGCAATCAAGAAACTACAATGACCGTAACAACCGATTCCAGCCGGCAAACAAGTTACTGGAACTGGTTTTATAATTGTTTACAATCCTCCCAGACGTCCGTCGTCGTCAATTATACTTTTGCATAATTATGTAACTATGAGTAAGCTCAAATCGGCATAAAATCTTTAAAAGATAGTTCTATGTGAAAGATTCCTTCATATCGCAACAGTGACTGCCATGAGGGCTGGCAGACTGGTTACTATGATGGAATATCTTTATAGGTAAAGAGACTAGCCAGTCTAAATACTGACAATCAAAGTGTAGGCATAAGCTTTAGCATTGTATAAGCCAAGTCATTATTTGACTGCTGATTTAACTGACTACTGAACTAGCAGTTCTAGTCCAGACCAGACCACGGCGATTATCTTTTGTTTTGACCCAAAACACTAGCTGGCAATCGGCGGCTGACGCCCGCCACGTGGTCCATTAAAAGCAATAAACTGTCTGTTCTCTAATGCTGTATGATAATGTACGTCAATTAAATTTTATGATAAGTGATAAAAATTGAGGGCAGAGCTACACAGTTACGGGGTATGATTTAATGTGATGTTCTGTAACGAACGTAATGTTGAATAACCGTTATCAAGTGCTTTTGAAGAATCTTGAGATCGTGCAGTACTGTTATTTGCGCTTTCGACGATGTCTGTTAACTGCTTTTAACTATGCATGTTCCAAAGCTCTGTAGATAATTTTTTTTTTCGTTAATCCTGCCGGGAAATTATCTACCTATTGTAACGATGTAGCTTTTTAAGAGTCGTCGTGGCAGCTTAGCGGTTTGACCTAGGTACTTATAGGATGTGAATTCGAATTTCGACTCGCATCTCTTACGTTTTTAGAAATTATGTGCGAAATAGAATTTGAAATTTTCTACGACCTACACGATGGAAAACGTCACAAGCACAAGGCAACTTTGAATTAATTTAAAGACATATATGATGTTCTAAGTCCACGCTAGACTCGCATGAGAATTACAGCCTACAATATTCAGAGGAGGCCTATTCCCAGCAGTGGAACGTATATAGGCTGGCTGATGTGACTTTTTGTTTCCGATTGAGATTAAATTACCTACTGAGGTTCCATCTACAGCTTTGCCTGTCTGATTAGCAAATGACACCCGCACTTCCCAGTCCCGGCACTCCGATTGATCCGCGCTCGGCAATCCCTCAAAGGGTTACCGGCTCCGCTAAATTTATCGCCCATTCCTTCGCCTTTGATCCAGATTTATGATATTTATTTACGGATACCAATTGATATGGAATTAAACACTCCTTTGATGCATGTTCTAATTAAATTACCTACGACTTAGTTTGGGGACACTGGGAGTTTTTTAAACGGGTTCTTGTAGCCGCAAACTCTGGTACCCAAGTAAAGAGTACTATTTAAAACATTTTGACAAGTTTATGTGTGTCAGCTTAGTAAATCTAAGTATCATCATCATTTAGTATAAAAATAAAATAAGTTAAACGAAACTGAGTGTTCAACAAACGGTGTCATATCGCGGTTTCGCCAAGTAATGAGGAAAATAACGGATAAAATATGACACAGGATACGCTAACTTTAGGAAAAATTTCTAAAGCGAGTTAGAGTTTTTCGACCGAAATCGAGTAACCAAATCAAAAAGTTTCTACGGCTAGTGGGCGAAGTTTGACGCCGTACCTCGCAAACCCGCAGTTCTTGCAAATAACGCAGATACTCGTACCTAAAGTTAGATTCGTATTGAACGAAAGTTATTTTGTGGCAGACTTAAGCAGCTTTATAAACGAATCGTGATTCCATTAAATGTTACTATTACTGAGAATCATTATGGAGTGAACGCAACACCCTTCAATTTACTTTCAAGCTAATAAGAGGTAATAAGACTGAGCATTTTCTGAAATTAGCTTATTAATTGCGCTAAATTAGCGGCAACACTGCGAATTTTCATTGAAAGTGATGTTTTTATCAGCATTCAGCTGTTTCCTGGTGCTCGTAAACAGGCGGAGGCCCGTTTGAGCTTTAGTAACGTTTACAAGATTACAGGCTTTAACGACCAGTTCAAAGTATCTGCAGCTTAAATACGGCAGTAACGCGTTTATTTTTCAGAGATATCGCAATTAACGCGCGTTTGCTGCTTCTTAACTTTACGTACTTCCTTTTTAATTAAACATCTGTGATATTTTGGTGTTCTTATTACAAACTAACCAAGTTTTCTGTTTTCAGATTGTACCTACAACCGAGTCGTTGTGGTGGTAAGTATTTCTTATTCAAATCAACAAGTCTCCCTCCACGCTCCGTAAACCAAGTGCTCCAAATACGTTTTAATTACTTATCGGAGCCATTTCAGTTCGCGGGAAGTACCAATTTCCCCATTGATCCATTGAATACGACCCCGCTGTACAAATTCGAGGCTCTATAGAGGGCAAGGACAATGTCACATAGAGCAAGTAGAACTAACCCACATCACGCTCCGCTGAGCCGTAAAGGTTCGTGAACGAATTGCGCAATTAGCAACATTTAATATTCCGTGAATAATTGCATTCTAAATCTAATGCGTAATGACGAAATGCGCGTATTTGACGCTGCCCGCCACTAATGCAACTACATAGTTCTACTTCCCAACTTATACTCGAAACATTGGACTAGGCTACACAACATACATACTTACTAAGATCTCTCTGTTATGACCAGTTAATTTCGATGCAGCATTGTTGCGTTTAAAGTATCTGTGTATCTTATAGCAAAATAGAGTTAATAGCGTAACAACTATCCTTAAGTGATCATCCATCTCCATAGCATAGAAATTGCTATGAAATTTACGATCGCTGATTAGATAATTACAACATTGGTCAAAACAAGACGATTTCAAGCAGGAACTGGTAGAGATTGCGAACATTGTAAACCTAGCTTTATGTGCAAACTCTGTCAAGTGGTCTATTGCTGAGGTGTGTCATAGCAACGTGTGATCTTTGATGGTTATCAGATACGAATATACTTACGTATGGCTCGAGTGTTGTTGCTGTTATAAACTCCAATAAGAGCAAAGAGACAAAGGTACAATACTTCGGTCTCTTAATTTAAGAATTAAGACCCAGCGGTTTTTGAACTCGGCGATCACATTAGATAGAAATATAGCGCTTATTGTAGTGATATCCTAACATCCCTTTTGAAACCGCAAAATCCCGATTACGAATATAACGACAATCAGCTTCACGAACTTTAGGGTTGTTTACTGAATTTTAATATCGCGTCTCGTTAACGGGGTGCGTGGGAACGAAGGGGTGGAGCTTTCACACACCACCAGGTCTTATGGCACTTCAAAGGGAGCCCTTTCACCGGTACATGTGTATGAAGCGGGAGACCATTTTATAATGGCCCGGCGCAGTAAAGCACAGATTTTGTGACACGTGTGAGATGTGTGGGAACTGCAGCTGTGCATGTGAGCCCGCAAGAACGTTTTAATGAACTCGTTAAAATTAAAACCTTTCTAATTGGATCAACATAACCGTTTGTTTACATAAAGGAATTAAAAGCTTACGGCACTGGGAATTGTTTTCCTTTTTCGCGAAAACGAGGGGTTAAGAATAAGGAAGTGGCGCGAGCCGAATTCCGTAGCTATCTTACTGATAAATTAAGGATGGCTTTGTCGAGTTCATTTACATATTGTTTGTCTCCAGGAAAAAGGATAAGACTAAGCTAAGATTTATAGCACTTCAGCTTATTTAAACAAGCGGATTTTTGTTCAACGTTCATTGCATTTATTTTAGGTCTTTAATAGACACCTAAATTTGTTAGGTAGGATAAGTACTTACCTAACTACATTTACGCGCGATTAATAATAATGAGCAATCATTATTTACTACTGTAGAAATTTAAATGACTAGGGTTTATTGGCCAACAGCATTTTATCACTATTTCTAACAACATTGATAATTATTGCGTACAATGATCAATTAATACCAAATTTATTAGTAACACGTGCGTTTTAATTGACTGTTGGACAATACAAATAGAATTCTCAAAACAACGCATACAATGTTAAATAGTATCGGAACTCTTTTGATTAAGATTCTGTAAACAGAATGACAAAGCTCCAAACGCATTGACAGCGGAGGCGGGGCGCTATCACTTGTAATGTTCGAAGTTATTGGAAAGAGAACGCATAGAGCACCAGGAGGGGCTGCGCGTCCACTTTCATATGACACAGAACATTACAACTGATGAAGCCGCGCCGCAGCGCCCCGCTTCCACTGTGAGTGTGTTTGGAGCTAATATTTTTTTATTTCATAAAATTTGCTTCCTGCAAAACATGTGTCTGACACAATGTGGTATTATCGTTTTTTTTTCGCCCAAACTATATTTGCAGTCTCCTTAAGACACCTGCCGACATCTGTGTGATCTGTACGCCGAGGTGGATAGAAAAAAAATAATGCACATGTCAGTAGCTGATCCCTAGCAACATGTTTGTCTTGACACAAAAAATCTGTGACACACGTAACACAAGGACAGACACATATACGCAATTGTATTATACAGTTTTATTCACATTGATGACATGCGTTTGCCTTTATGCGATAATGTAAAAGTTTCTGAATACCTAAGTGCTAAATGAAATGTTTTGGATTTTAAAAACGCGTTGTTAGAATAATGTGAGAATTTTCTGTTTTGACAAATTTCATTTCCGTATGCATCGTAATAGGGTTTATTTTAGTAACATAACATAACATTAATAATAATATTTAAGAAGGAATATAAATATACACATTTGAGATAAGTAAATCGAGTATTGCTAAGCGTCCACTTGTCGGTATCGTACGCATCGGACGTATCGCACGCAACGGATTGTAGTATTCTTTGTATAGAAACTCATACAAGCGCGTCCACCTGTCCGCATCGTACGCATGGCATTGCGCCATATAAATGATTGAATGCGATGCGTCCGATGCGTGCGATGCGGACCTGTGGACGCCTACCATATACCTACGATATTGCTTTGTAAAAATTTATATTGCTATTGATATTGCTTTTAGATTTATTTGTACACAATACTTAATTGATTTGAATCGATGCAGGAAGTATCTCAATAGACTCAGTACTGAGCAAGCTGATTCTCATATCATTTCCTCCTCTAAGTATACCGTGCATTGTCTATGATGATACTTAGCAAGTTTAGTGACGTGTGAAATTTATAACAAAACAACACGATGGGGGAGACAGCGTCGTGCTTACACTTGATTACATTTGTAAACAAAAACTACTTGCGGCAACACCGAGGATAAAGTTTTTTGATCTCTAATTCGATCTCACACTATAGTGGAGCTAAGTTCGCGTGTTACTTTTTCCATAGAAAAGCGATGCGCAAACTTACACCCACCACTGAAAATCTAGCCAATATAGATTTGTTGGGAAGCGGAAAACTTTAGTTGCCAAGAACGTAAAATGCATAAGTACTTTATGTGTGAGCAAATAATTAATGTAAAACTGTGTCTAACTACTGGCCAGGCAAACTCAATTTTCTATACTTTGAAGAGTGAGAAGCAATCAAAAGATAATGAAAGAACATTTTTCGCCCACATTTCGCTTAAATAACACGACATGTTCGTAAGCGATTTATGCGTGCCACGTTACACACAAAGTTGCTTATTAATGTATAATATCAGCTGTTTAACGAGGTCCGCTAATTAACTGAAGTCCGAGTAATAACATGTTGCTGGTATCTAACAACGTACAAGACAAGCGTGACGTCACGAACACAATAACCACGGTGTTCCTCTTGTGTCGGCATGTGCACTTGTCTACGTATATTTCGCCTTTTCTCCTTACAAGTATCACATTTTCCTTTTATTGAAAACGTGAGGAGTATTTTGAGTAATAACAATAATTCTCAATATTAAAACTACAATTTGTATCCGAAAGTTTTGTCTTATTAATTCCAATAGCTAAGCTCGGTTTGGCAACTCCTTCTGGGGCACAGACGGGCGTTAATCGTCGCAAACCATACTTTCTTAAACGGCACAAGGTTGAAACAATAATTTTCGATATATTTGGCACAAATTGGAACATGACGTGTTGAAAGAAATAATACATACGTGGAATAGTCAATAACTCAATATTGGTTATTTGAATGGCAGTACAGCACATAATTATGAGGTTTTGAGTGTTGCCAGACGGTGTACTTTTTGGAGTCGGAAGCAATTTGCGCGGCAATTTGAAAGTTGACAGTGAGAAAAATATGGTGCCGTAGATTGGTTTGTTTGATCTGCGTTTCATAATTTAATTCTAGATGATTTCTAATCACTTAAGTTAACAAAATTAGATAGCTAGAGTACTTCAGTTCAGTTAATTATTTCAAGTGCAGTGCGATGTGTCATAGAGAAATTTAGATAAAGCCTTGATGTCCAAACTTGGTTTCAATAGTTCTAAACAAGTGACGATCACAGTGTAATGAACACTACACTTGAGTTATTCTTATTTGAAGTTTTCCCGACATACATTTTTCGTCGAGTTAAAACTTTTACCCGTCAAAAGCAGCTCTGGCAATACTCAGGCCCTAGCTGATGTTACGTTGCGTCCATGACATCATTCTGCACGAAACTAAGTGCGTTGCTTACAATAGGGCAAAAACGTTGTTACTGGTTATTTTTAACCGTTACTCTCTGAATACATGTTAAAATGAATCATGTTCCATCAATCATGGAATATTCTGTGCTTGGTTGTTTATTTCTTTAGCTGCAGTGAATGACTATTAGCTTACAACATTTTGTTTTTCAATTAATTACAAATGTTACAATGTATGATTGCGGGACAACTTTAGTAACTAGAATATAGCCAGGCTTAAACTAGTTAACAACAAGGTAATTGTATTACTTAGTAGAGATGCTCAAAAACAATGTAGGTAGGTGTACCGTGGTTAATAAAGTTCAAGGGCTATTCAATAAATTTTGGTGGATTGTTAAAAGTCCATTTACACAAAACTAGAACTCTAAATAAGCTAAACTAATGCCTTGCTGTATATTCTGATTCCTTTGCGGCGTAAAGAAAAGAGGATTGTAATGCTTTTGATATTCTAAACTTTGTAAAGACTGAGCTTTGACTATTTCACGTTTCTTTTGCTCTGCCAAACCCCATTTGGGAATGCAGACGTAAATATGCCGATTACGTATGTTCACGTATGTAAAAATAGTAATTTCTTAATAAGTATGTCAAAAAATATAGCTTATTTATTAAGACGACGTAAACACGCGGGCATCTTGTGAATCCTTCAACAAATATAAATAACGTGACTCATGCCGCTATTAATAAGGCAGATCGAGCTTTAATAGACGTGTTTTTATTTGCAGTTTGACTGAATTTCATTTGCCGCCTTAGCAACTTCGTCCATAAGACACGAGTTTGGCTTTCGCCCAAACTTCCCGAAATAATTTCGTCCACGTAATAACAGGGGCGTCATGGCGTACGTATGTCAGTGTTTCCTGGTCCATCGGAGCAATGCTATCTACTTCACAAATATCTAACTGACTGCAAGTGTAAGTAGGGCAGATATTAGGGGAGAAATGAGAGCAGCCAAGTGGGTCGCAGCTGCAGTGGGGTGCCTCTGGACCGTCATCCGTCACCCAATGAATTATTGATACGGCGACTATTCCAGCATAAAAACGTTAGACGTGAGAGGAAATGGGATACTGTGTCGACGCCTCGTGTCGCTTAAGCTTGAGGGTCACGGATCGACAAGCCATAAGGGAACTAAATGCTTTCATTAAATTTGTAAAACTTCCACAAGGCAAACCATTTTGACATGCATACCTGCATCACTCCTGCATTCTCAAAAGGGCTAGGCAGAGCAGACGAAACGTTACGTAGTCGAAACCGTTTCTCAAAATTTCTTGTTTCATAGCCAATACAATTTAGCATGATTTGAAACATAATCTTGAAATTCTTGAAGACACAATTACTTGGGTGGGTAGAATAGTAGTTAACAAGTAATTGGGAAAGTGAAATAAAAACATTTTTTGGTTTTTGTTTAAGTTGTTTTAACGGGGCTGGCATATTCTATTAATGAATAAAGCCCCAAAAATAAATAAAGAATTAAAAAAAAAAAGAAATAAAAACATTCTCAAAATCTACAAAATAAGTAATTTACTGGACAAACTCGACAAAGGAGGTCTCTTTGAGTTGGAACTTGTTCAGTGTCTACATAAATATTCTTCCTATTTTTAGAACCATAAAGGAAAATAGTGAATGTAATCAGTCCAGCCTGGACTTTGTTATTTTCCTCTTGCCCTTTTCTGTCTGCTCCTTATCAATTGATGATGTTTAATAATAACTCGCTTATTGCCTACTTCATTATACATCTTACTCGGAAGCTCGTTGCTCATTAATTGAACACGTATTATTGTTTGATGTATTGTTATATGTTCGACTTGACCTACTCAGCTTCAAGACATAAACAATATTGACTCCCAGGCTGAGAGAACTCTTTCGGGATAAGTACACCTTTGTATCAACGCAAGACAAAGAGTTTACGTATGACAGTTAAAATGTGAAATAGTCGTGGTTTTGTTAAAGTAAATAAAAAGTAAAAAGGCTCTGCCCATTCATTTGGGAACACAGGCGTGATGTATATGTATGTGTAATTATGTATGTATGAAATCTAATAAACATCACACTAACTACATTAACCGTTAGAGTATTGTTATGATTTTATACTTTTTGCTTACTACAACACAATAATAACATTTGTTTTAGCTACATTTTATTTGTAAATTAATCATTCAAATCCTATCCCATGACGCAAGACGCCTGATAGAAGCAAAACAAAGTGAAGCAGGTGTAAAATTAACATTTTAAATTACTCTTTTGTTTGGCTTTGCGAATAATAGAATACCGAATCATTCGGCAATTAACAAAATAAAAGGGGTTTCGCCTGAAACCTCATTTTCTTCTTGCAAAGTTTACTTTTCCATTATGTTTTGTTCCCTTTGAAATTGTAAATTGAAATACGTGCTATTGTAGGCCGCACGCATTCTTTCTTATTACAATTACGACTTACAAACTTTTGTCGAATCGTAAATTAGGTTTTATTTCTCGCAGTAAGCATACCATACGCTTTGTTTTTTGCTTTATAACAAGAATTTAATGAGCACATAGTCTCAATAATACTCTTCGCTACGTTACCCAATCGTTACCGGCTAACTGGTTCTCATAATGGCCATTTTGTAGTTTTACATTCTTTTGTCAATTAAAAATCTGTTTCTCCTACTCAGAATCAAGAATACAATTGATACCAGTACTTAAAACACATACATATTTAATACAAAATACCTTCATGGAGTGAAATCTACAAATTCGTTTTAAAAACTCGGCATTTTTTATTATTATTGAAAGCGCTCATGATTCTGTTTATGAAAAGAAATTTGTATCCCAATTAAAATGAAAAAAAGAGAAAACGATTTATAATATAACTAGATTTCCGCCCGCGGCTTCGCCCGCGTGGAATTCGGTTATATTGCGGTATAAAGCGAACATTCCCTCGGGAACATCATTTTTTTCCGTAATAAAAAGTACCCTATTATTTAATCCGGACTTCTAACTTTACGTCTGCAAAATTTCAAAGCAATGGGTTCAGTAGTTACGGCGTGAAAGCGGAACAAACAAACAAACTCACTTTCCCATTTATAATATTAGTAAGGATATAAAATAGACCCGAAACAATTAACAAGTAACCGATGAAATGTTTTTTACCACGGAGTCGGACCTTATCGATTATCTTCAACCTTCTTGTTATCTATTTTAAACATGAAATTTTGTAAGTAATGTCAAGATTGAAACGTACAGTATCACGGATAGTACTTATCGCCCGCAGTTGCTAAGTGTGTCGCAATTACAATGCAATTAATTTGTACCTATTAATTTACTCATAATGTACGTATTCAACTCGTGCGCAAGGGCTCCATTGACTGGCTCCTTAAACGTGGGAAGTACCGTCAACAACAGATATTATTCCCACTACATAAATGATGGTATTCATTACAAACTCTACAACATTTTTTCGCTGTCATTGTCTAGAGCTGTACTTCCAATAAATACTAATAAACCGGTGGACACAGAAGTCTAAGAACAAGTAGCTCTCTTTATTTATGCGTTTGTGTGATTGATAACCTACATTCTGAATGTAGGATCATAAACATTTTGCGCAGTATATCGATGTCAATGATAAGTAAATGTCCGAGTTAGCAGATGTCTCAGTTTGCTTGAAGATTCAAATAACTCTACACGACATTGAAACAGTTGCACTGGTTATTTTCTTGAAGAAGTGTGTTGTTTTCATGCCACGCCACGCTGCTAGAAGAAAATAATCAAGACCAAGATCTTTCGAAACTCGTACGGCTGTTTGGTGTTTTCTTGAAAGTTGGTGAAACTTTGAGGTAAATAAAAACATGTTTTTCGCAAGATAAAAATAATTTCCAGTGTTGCGATTTGGTTCTATTCAATTTAACACTACCTTCATGACATCCGCCATGCTACGCCGCACAGCCGACCTGTCTAATCTTCATAATTGCAGCTCCAACCAATCAGTGGAACCTTGACTCAGGCCCCTTTATTTGCTTTTTGTTTGTCTGCGTCCGTGTACTATTGTAAAGGTATTAATAAGAAGCAGAATCCTGCTTTGAAGAGAGACTTATTTCATAATGTCTTAAAAAATTGCTGAGAGAACGCTTAACTTGAATATTAGTCCTAAAGTTACTTTACTAGTTTACTCCTATTTTAACAGCTATGCAACTACTAATTAAAAGCTGTACAATGGACTTTTAGTTCCGTACTTTTTTATCTTAATAAAGGTAGAGTCTACTTTAAAGGAGATACATTATTTCCTGCTAGTAAGATGAAATCGATAATGATCGTGGTGATACTGATAGCAACCCGGATACTAAATTAAGAAACTTGTAGTTTGCTGGATCGTTTATTCAGAAAGTTGGAAATTGACGCTTTTACAATTATCCAGGGCATCGTGCACTGCGACTAGTAATCTTGTTTGCCAAGGATCCGGGGGCTATCGAGCAGGTTGGCGATTTGCGGTCATTGGCTCGGGAAATTACACAGCCATACGAACAGAACTGAAGAATGTTCTTAGTCTTAACATTAAATCATCGGTCTACTTTCTGCCCTCCGGCGGATACTCATGTGATGTCATTATAGCAAGCAACGGCGCTCCATAAATCTTCTATAGTCATAGAGAAACTCTTGTGTTTATTGCCGTGTCGTGTTGTAATAATACTTGTCATTTGATATCACCTTTCGACCACTAAGCGAAATTAATCCTTTATCGAAGGAAACACGAGTCTCAGTCAATGCATCAATTCGAAGTTAAGATACAATGGGTGACTTAAAACCGCGTAGCCCCCTTAGGGTCCATTAGATCTATTTGTCAGTTGTCTGGGACGTTTTTGACTCTCATTTCTTATTAATAATCAGATTAGATAAGAGGTTTATGGTGATGGAAGGGACAAAATACATGTGGGGCATTAAATGTAATCTGGCTGCCGAAAAAGAATGTCATTTTATCCTCCTGAGGCGTTTTATCTTTAAGTAGCTGGAGTTCGTAGTAAGCTTACTTTTTGTTTTATTACATTTTTTGGTAAGGCTCTCAAGCCGTTAGGATAGAAGCCATGAGTATAACGTAGACATCGCCAACACGGCTTTAGCAATACAGTGTCCTGCGTACCTGTGTTCTAGAAACGAGCTTAAACGTCTTAGATATTAGTCTTGTGCATTTTTCTAGCCATAACTCGTTTACTTGCTGACAAACAATTATAAACAATTGTGTACTCACCCGAGTTTCTTTAAGCTATAAGAAATAACACGACGTGAGCCGGCAGCAAGGCAGTGGGCCGAATGCATTCATTACACTTGAATAGGCAACGGGTCAAATATTACGAGTAGCTGTTTGTTATCTGTTGTTGCTCGCGGACTTGTGAACTATGAAGGCCGTTCTACTCTACCGAGACCCAACACTATACAGCATTCACACTGTACTAAGTTCCTATAAATACGTCGCATATAATTCCTGTACCTATTATCTAATATTAAATTATCGTCAACTTTAACATACGCCTGCGGGCACTATTTCTTAGGAACAAATATGTGACTGTTATGACAATGTACGAGTATAAATGTTATGACTTCGATGAAAGAATCCAGGACACGGTCCAAATAGTTTCTAATCTTGAATATCCAATTTTGAATTGTGACGTCCCGATTGAAGCTCGCTCACGCCGAGTGGAGATGGCTGGTATAGACCGATATTGTTGTGTATTGGTGTGCGTATAAAGTAAGAATTTGTCAATACTTTTCGGGCATTTTCCATAGCGCTTTTGGATCCGCTCAAACATGTAGGCAAGGCTCTAATGGAAAGTAAATTGGGACGTCCATTCCGCGGTCTATTCGGCCTCAATAGTGTTGACTCTGTTAACGGTGACATCGGCCGTAAACACCACTGACCGTTTCGAACTCAACCGTCCTAGTGTGAATCGGTTAATCGTGACTAGATACATGTTTAGTCGCGTAAATCTGGCACGACCACTTTTTTGATGCTTTTTGTATTCACGCTTTTTGTCAATCGTGTGGCTATTTAATTATTACCGTGATTCGCGGATCATGCGGGAGTTGAAAAAGTTCTGACGGAGCTCGCATCGCGTTTTTTACTCAAATAACGACCATTGAAGGTGCGATGAAACTAACAGCGATGAAGCAACGATTCGAAGATTTACGTAGTTACTAATAGTACGTAGTAGTACTTTCACGAAGCATAAGATATTTTGACAGTTCCGTTTTATTTATCGCTAAACCCAAAGTCGACTGTTAATTAGATTCATGTAATCGTTATAACTTACAATCAAATTAATGTAACATGACAAGGAAGGGCGAACCAATTAAAACGACCTGGAAAATGTGTCGATAGAAATTGCAGCGAGCCCATTTATTGGCCACAGCCACTTTAAGCGGCCGACTTGCAACCGCTTCTGCTTTAATTGACTACTTTCATCTATAAATTATGCATAGACTTTGAAAGCTAAATATTATGATTTAACACGGTTCGACAGGCCGCCAGTAAACATGGCTTTAGATCCATTAATGCTCCTTCTTCTTGCTTTGGAACCACAATTACATTCAAAGCAGACGTTCAAAGACAAATTATGTATTGTTACGAACGTAGTGTAAATAAATGCAAAGTTAATTTACATAGGCTTATCTATCAATTTGCAGTAGATATAAATCAGAGCGATATAAATTGGTGAAATTCTTCGTCCTTATGTTGGTATAAGAAACCAAACACACTTTTTTATTTATTTATTACCTTAAGTATTATAAACTGACCGTTTCCCGCGACTCCGTCTGCACATACATATTTCTCGAACTTTGGATCAACTTACTTCATACCAAATTTCATCAAAATTGATCTAGCCGTTTGCGCGTGAAAAAGTAACAAACATTCACATAATATACTCACAAACTTTCGCCTTATATTATTAGTGTGATAAACAATCCAATACATATTATTAGGACAATTGATGGCCTTTACGATAAGATAAATATAGTTTCGAATCAGGCACCAGAAATCATTGTTCGTGAGTAACTTCACACAATTTGGGTTCAACGTTCATAATGTGGACACAAACACACAGTTGTTACTCTAATGACACCCAAATTGTTCTATACTTTGGACTTTTGTGATCTCTGACCGTGACGTTATTTTGGTATATTTATCGTTGTATCTTTACAAAGCTAGACAAATAAGTAAAGTTTATTTGTCAAAATCAGTTGACAATATTGAAATAGATTTGATTGCCGTATCGGACAGATCCATCACAACTATTGAAAGAAATTCTATACGATTTCTCCAAACTCTCATCGTAATGCTGCTCACGTTTTATGTAGCTTTTCAACTGACAAACAAGATCAAACATGACGTAAATAGAAATGCTTTATTATATAAAGTTCTCCTAAGAAGTATCTTGTGTAGATACTCACTACATAATGTACTCCTTTGAAGCACTTTATCAGAATCCCCTGACTTAATATACCTAGCTGGCACGTTAATAATCAATTCACTTTTATACCAAAGTTTTGATACGAGAATGATATTTTCATCAAAACTCTCACGATTGTCACATAGTGTGAAACAAAATCGAGTCCTAATCGTGTAGAAAACTTTCTTATTCGACGTTTTTGTTTCAGTTTTTAATAGTTTGCCGTCGTCTTCTTATTCAGGAGATGAGGGTGAAAATAAAGCACTATGACATACATAAGCGGCACTAACACTCTTGACTCTATTTAGATTACTCTATTTATGTATTTTTTGTAGGAACAACAACACACACAACACCACACATGTAGGTACATATCCCAAATCGGGTGGACACAGCACACGAAACTTACCAACATTAACAAGTATTTCACGTTTTGTAGCTACATTTAGCTCCATTTTAGGTGAAAATTTTGATAGGACAGGTACATATAGCAGCGATAGGTTGCTATCCTGTAATTCTAAAGCATTATAATAAAAGAAACAGCCGGCATCAAAAGTTTCCATTTTATCACCTTAACCGCTTACTGTGTAACATTGATAAGCTACTACTAATCCTAACTATACAATTTACGAATCACATTAAAAGGGGTTCTCTGATAAGATAAAATGTAGACTTGTAGAGCAAGTTAACGCGAATTACAAATAAGGTGAAGTTTAGGCGTTTGTCCCACAACTTCGTGTTCCCACGCTTTATTGCCGCATTACCATACAAAAGGTACTTATAACAAACCTTAGCTAAACGAGACAAATAGCCACTTCCTGTACAGAGGTCTTGAATGATTAGCTGTTGAAATATAATTATTTACATCATGTTTTTGATTGGATGTCAAATTGTAAGATTTACCTCCCAACTCAGAGATTGAGACGGACAAATTCAATCATACATGCATACGCAGATTACTCCTGTTTTCCCAAATGGGGTAGGCAGAGTATATTAAATGTTAAATAGTCAAACGGATTACTATTTCACGTTACGCAGCCACTTCTAGCATATTTTCAGGTTTTAAGTTAATAGGTACAACAGTGACAGGATGCCAGTCTGTCGCCTAAAGTTTAATCTAAATAATTATTTAATCTATTTAAGTCTAAACCTATTTAACCTTAGTTGCCTCTTACAACGTCCGCGGAAGAAATGGAGAGGTATTATTCTAAATTTAAAATTTCCAGAATTAAAATTGCTGATTAAGTGAGGTTACTTCATTTTGAACCGTACAATTTACATTAACTTTGTAAAGAAATAAAAAACTAGAAAACTGTAGTTATCTTTGTAATGAGGTGCCGACTGCACAATATCATCTACTTAGTCCATAATTACACCTTAATTTGCTTTATACTTTCGCTAGACAAGCATGTGGTTGAACATTGTTAACGCTAGCAAAAGCGTTACGAATTCACAGAGCAGCATTTTCGGCTCCATTTTACATTAACATATTTTATTTACATAAAAACGGGGTCAGAATCGATTTTACTGAGAGAAACAATTTTATAGATGCGAAATATTATTAACTCGAACTTTCTGTTTTATTGAAAACCATACTACAGAAGGTCAATTCATTAGGTGAAGCATTGAAAGCGGACTTCATCATCATCATCATTATCAGCCGACAGACGTCCACTGCTGGACATAGGCCTCCCCCAAGGATCTCCACAATGACCGGTCCCGCGCTGCCCACATCCAGCGGCTTCCCGCGACTTGCACCAAGTCATCGGTCCACCTTGCGGGGGGCCTACCCACGCTGCGCCGGCCGGTACGTGGACGCCACTCCAGAACCTTTCCGCCCCAACGCGAAAGCGGACTTAAAGCCCACTAAAAGTAGATACGAAACGTGACATAGTTATCTTTTGTCCAGTGCAAAGGTTACCATCACACTTGCCGCGTTAGCACGATGGATAGCGACGGACAACCTTTACACCAAGTACAAAACCGCACAAGCATGAGCCCCCCTTTCTATCAATCAGCATCCCACTACCCTGATAAAGGTTTCATTAAATAGTTTAATTATTATAACTTCAGTAATCCATGGGAGAACGAGTGGAGATATCGCAACGCACGTGCGACTAATGGCAGTTGCCGCAGTTACTTTTTGCAAGCATTCTCAAGACGCGTGCACTGAAAATGAAATGGAATCCGTTAACTGTTTCACCATCTGCTTTACTCTAGAGTGTTTTCGAGCGAGGATATGATAGATCGTTACGTAGGAGGTGCAGCATTCCAATTCGGGTAATTATCTTTCTTTGGTATAATAAACGTACGTATGAATTCCTGAAATCCCCGAGGTGTCTCGGGGTAGAGTGCTCAAAAGGCTGGCAGCGTTTTATCTCTGATGGCGACACCGATTGCCGATTCGTTTTATTGACGTAATTGATTTTAAGCTTAACATCCATTAAGTAGGTACGAGGAGCGCAGGTTCCAACCAAAATGGATTAGATACCTCCCCACACCCGTACGTAAAAGCGCGAAAAAATGCATCATGGCTCGTAACGCCATGATAATCTGATTGAAATTCAGCTCGTGCCCTCGAAATTTTTCAATTTCCCGCCCTTTAATACATGTATGAATATTAAGTAAACACCCGACGAGATCCGCGCACGCTATTTCTGTGTCTGCCAAAGTTCATTTTAGAAACCGAATGACATCGCTCGTTCTCATTTGCTCAACATTTCTCTGGGACACTAACGGTTGCATTCATGAAGCACGCTATGTAATCGTGTATTTAACTGTACAGCCAACTTATTCACAACTTATTGTTGACTCGTGACACGAGATTTCTCTTCACTCTTACCTTCATGCCTCGACTGGGACATACTCGTAATTACACGTTTGGCTTCTCACGCCGTTTAAGCCGAACACAAAATCTAATTAGTAATTAATGTGATTAAATTTAGGACTAACGGGACGTGCTATTTAATTACGGGATGCTGGACGGATTTACTGAGATGGGTGTAAAAGGTTGTCGCGTAAATTTAGACAAGTTACGTGATTAGTAAATCAAGGTTTTATACGACGTTTATTAGCAAGAGGCTAGTTACAGTTACGTTTAGTATTAGTGCCTACGTGATATAAGTACTTGACTAAACATGTTCCCAAATAACGTCGTGTCGTCTACTTGATTGATCTGATGACACATTTTACCTTGGCCCTAATGCCTATTTTTGGCAAACATCAATCGGAGATATAGCCATATTTTATTATCATAAGTATTGTTCCGAGTATTACATTTCAAAGCTTCTTTTTTATCAATTAACATTTTTATTAAAGTATCTAATATCAAAAAGATGTTAAATTCAGGTTATTTTTTATTTAAATGGGTATAGGTGGTGTACTAGAAAACTTTGAATCCACAGACCTTGTTTCTGTAATTATTGTTTTTTTTTTCGTTTATGTTATTTTAATAGGGCTGTCATGTTCATAAACAGAATAAAACCCCAAAGATGAATGGAAATAAAAAATAAGGATCTATTGTAGGTACCCGATACAACAACAAAAAAAACATGCAAGAAAAAACTAATACTAACAGGCAACACGTTCGGCGTTCACACAGATGTTGTCTAGTAACAAGTGTAAACGGGACTTAATGCCACTTGTAACACGAACGCTAATTAATAGAATTGGATCCACACATGACGGAGGAAAACATTCTCGCAGCGACTTGCCTTTTCTATTTGATAACACGCCGTTATGTTTTTGGCGAAACAGTTAGCGAGTTAACAAACGATTAGTAGACCGGTTAGTTTGTATGTACTTGGCTTAGATTTGTATGTATATAAAATACTTAATTCAATATCTCTTAACTACATTTCTTACTTGATCCCTTACGTGAAAGATAAGATGCCATTAGTCCATTGTTGAGATAGAGCTCTCAATACGACTAATCACATTTAAACAAAATCAATAGTTACAGTTACTAAATTCTATTCCGAGTACAATGGTTTCGATTCCTTCTTGAATCAGGAGAAAAACTGACGTAAACCAATTAGGTTTTGTTTGTTAGCAGCTAATAATCGTTTGGTAATGGTTTATATTATTGTGACTTAATTAAAGCTCCATGCGTACTGACCGAGGAAGCGGAGCGGCGCGATGACGTGATAGTATGAACAAAACATGTTTTTCGGCCTATACTTTGTGCGCCGTCTTTCGTATAATTTTGAATATTACAACCGAAACCGCCACGCCACCGCGCCGCTCCCCGCTTCAGCTGTTAGTGCGTTTGGAGCTTAATTCACAACTCATAAAATTAATATAATCACGCTAAAAATAGTACGTAATTTAACCCTACACAAGCCAAGGTACAAGATGACATATAATATTTTTCACGTCGCATAAAGACCATATTGCCAATTTAATGCACGGTACACGTTCTTAATGTGTGCCTTGACACATCACCTCAATCAGTCACCGAGGCTAGGAAGCGAAACCACGTCTTTCATTAGAAGTGTGATGGCACCGCGCGGATATTACCTTCCGCCGGCAGTTCTCACTACCTTTGCAAATACGTTATTAAGATGTTTCGAGTGCCGACGTTGCTTGATATCATAATTGACAGATACGATATTGCCAATCGCGATAACGGTTTCAAAGGAAAGTGTTTAGGCAACTGTTTGAAGTTTCAATGGGTTATTATTAGTTCTAAATTCAATAAACCGAGTCCGAAGAAGTTAGCATCATGAAAAGGTTCAAGGCGAAAGCTAGTAAATTCACAAAGCTACGAGTTGAGTGTTTGAAAGTTGAACGCGAAATCAATTTAGACTTCGTAGCCCTTATTAGTGTTGGAATAATACGACGGGTTCGGACACTCTTGATGAAAAGGGAGCGGGAAATCTCTTTGGGGTTTTTCGTAACATGACTTAATGCTATTAGTCTGTGGAATTGTGAGTTATTTGCTCTGGCTGGGTATAATATGCTTTTCACTCCTTGCCATCTTTTTGGCGTCAGTGATTCAAAACAGTATGAGATGGTAGATATAGATACACATCAGGGTGCGATGATTTAACAAAGCTACATTTATTGACTATACCTGTAGTTTAGGTACCACATTATTTATACTACGCCGGTGGCAAGCCGACATCTGGTTTGCCTGATGTGTAAACGCTTGCAACAACATGTGTGTCACGCGCGCGTTTCTTACCCACGATATACATTTATAAACCACTACACTGCATACACTGCATCTTATTTGATTAGATAATACGTAATGCTAACCTGTACCCCACGTGAAGTCTGGTTTAGACACATCCTTTTCTTCCGTAGATGTCGGTCGTAAGAGGCGACTAAAAAAAATAGCTGCTGTACCCCTTTTATCTAACTAGAAACCTAAAAATAAGCTTACAGTGGTTACAATACATGCATATACAATACATACATACATACAGTCACGCCTCTTTCCCACAGGGGTAGGCAGAGACCACTTTGTTCCACTTGCTACGATCCTGGCATACTTCTTTTGCTTCATCCACATTCATTAGTCTCTTCATACTGTGGTTACAAAATGTGAAATAATTTTTGTATGTACGTAATACTATGTTATTGTATTCCTCGTTCCTTTTTAATAAATGAGTTTCCAGTCCTCGAACTCCTTTGTAATCTTTGTATTCAGACACGGCCTAATTGCGATCATTGTTTTGTTTCAGACACATTGAAGACTGAATATATAGTTTCATCGGGCCTTACTTTATTCTACGAAGATAACATCTGATACGTGGTAAGTACACTTAATGCTAAGCGTCCACTTGTCGGTATCGTACGCATCGGACGTATCGCACGCAACGGATTTTAGTATTCTTTGTATAGAAACTCATACAAGTGCGTCCACCTGTCCGCATCGTACGCATTGCATTTCGCCATAATATCTGACAGAATGCGATGCGTCCGATGCGTGCGA
Organism: Adoxophyes honmai; assembly: GCA_005406045.1. Taxonomy (NCBI): domain Eukaryota; kingdom Metazoa; phylum Arthropoda; class Insecta; order Lepidoptera; family Tortricidae; genus Adoxophyes; species Adoxophyes honmai. Next base: position 27,324 of record BHDV01036508.1, read on the forward strand.
TGCGGACCTGTGGACGCCTACCATTAACATCCTTTTCTATTCAAGAAAGTCCTTTTAAAGTACATGTGATGATACGCGGTATATTAACCTCTCTCGTATGAAGCGAGAATGTTTAGGAATTTTCAACTACAAAATATTTGTGTGCAAGTCCCGTTTTAATATTATCGAGAGGTGTAATAAATGGTTGCTTGTAATAACCTCTTACCGTTAGGCAGTTATTACACCATCGAGAACGTGTTAATTTTTGTATTCATGCACAATTAATCCGACAATAGAATACAGCTTTATTTAGTGCTAAAATGTTTATTTGGTTTTATTTATGATATAAATTTCATAGCTACTCGACATTACTGCATAAGAAATTTTCATTTTAATGTCTGTCTTTAATCTAACTTTAAACCTAGGAATGTGCTAAATGTGGATACAAAACGTGAAATAGAGAAATTCATCCAAATATACGAACAAAACTATAAATTAAATAAATACTTGGAACGTAACAGGTAGTTACATCTGTCGCAATAGGTATCCTAAGTACGAATACGTAGCATAAATGTGCGGAGGAAAATGGACATTCCAATTTTATTGAAATCCTATTTACCTATATGATACACATACTTGTAACAAGGTGTGTTACGATTATTCATCACAATTAAGTGCGGAGTGCGGACATTCCGCCACCATTTTTAAGTCGCATTGATTATTTTACACCTCCGTCGTCGTCTAGTTACCTTCAGAGAGACCTAATATGGCTGCCAATTAATTTATAGAGTGTTAGCTTTCTTGACTATCCATATAGCAACAGGTTTATGACTTAGACATTCATTACATTTTTGTGATATGATTTTATTTTGATAGTATTTTAATCGTAATTTTTTGAATATTTTTTTGACAATCCTTTTGTGAATTACTTGTATCAGACTTGTAAATCATTTGTACTATCATTTACAATCACTAAAGTGCTTAACATACTTAGTTTAGTAATAGTTATCATTGAGGTGTGTGCAAGTCCAAATTAAGTTTCGACTACTACCTATGATGCATTTTTTTATCTCAGATACTAAATTGACAACTTTGCTTGGGAACTTTGTTCAAGTCGGGATGGTCGAAAACTAGCGGACTGATTTCAGAACAGTAAAACGTGATTTAAGTATCCTTGTTGGTACATTTACCGGGCTGCTTCGTTGATAACCATTTTTGCGTCTCTATTCCTCGCGTAATCTGCCTATTTTACGGAATACCGCTGTTAATATGTTTAGGAAAACAGTTCTGCCAATTCAAGCTGTTTATCAATCCGTTACGCATACAACTGCACATAAATGGTGAGCTAACGGGACTCCCGTTACAGAATAGCCCGGTCAAATCCAATCTATAAATTAAGTTGAAGCTTTAATTGCATTGCATTTATCCGTTTATCGTATTTGTGAGGTTAGGCAAGAATGATTAACATTTAACACATGCCTGGCTAACGTTACGAGAGCCTCAATGTTGCTGTCAAGGTTTTAAAATTATGTCTAGATCGGAGTAATTGGATACTTGCCTAGAGCATATTTAAATGTAAAATTTTAACAATGTTTGTGATTAGATACGCGAACTAACAATCTCTTAGATAAGTACTAGGGTTTATTAAAGGGAGAAAATAAACGTGTATTTTAAGGCATTTTGCTTTACACATTATATTGTATTTTCCATAATTAAAGCTGTTCAAGCAATTTTTTTAAGGTGGAATAATAAAATCGGAACAATCGAATAGAACCCTAATATTCAACGCAGTTTTTCTTATAAACCGCTTAAAAGTTAATTCTGGCCAGTATTCACCTATCTTTCTACTCAACAAGTGTAGCACACCTGACAAGATATTACTGGGTCACGTTAGACCGGCTGTTTGATCTCGTGGCCGTTGCCGACGCCCGCTGCATACGGATTGCTGCTGCATTCCGACATCGAACTAGCGGAAATCCTAACTTGTTCAGCGTTTTAAAAAAAAAACAAAATCCCGGCACAGTCCCCGGGATGTAACATGGCAAGGTTTTCAGTCGTGGGTTTGTCGCGAACGCTACCCTACTAGCTCACTATTTAAAACCATTAGGTACATTGTAAAGTTTACAAGATAGATGCCGGAGACAGCACTAAATACAGGAATGGTCGTATTTTGCGATTAAGATTTGTTTTTAAGTAAGTTAAATCGACTCTAGTACTACTCCTTTCTAAAGAAAGCGTGTTTTGTTTTCGAGGGACATTATACATTATGCACAATAATATAAAAGTAAAAGCATACAAACTTACGCGAGAAACCTTTTTGCATGCGTAACGGAATTCTATAACATAAACTGTTACATTTACAGAAACTTTCTCTTGAAATTTGGATGGTTGAGGTTAAGTATGTTTTTATAGCGCGTTTAATTGACTTTATCTGATAAAAACACGTTTCGCACGATTATATGATAATTTAAAAATGGAACAGTGATTTTTTTATCATCTCCATTAGCGCTACCACTACTTGTGATCATTATTGGTTGAAACGCACAAAAAAGGTTTTTTTTTTTAATCTAGTACAATTACGTACCTACCTCATAATGTGAATAAATTTAGGAAGGGTCATTGGTATACTCCTCATTCACTTCACAATAGTCCGTTATTTGCACATGGGTATGCAAAGAGTCAATTATATTGGAATGACCAAAACGCAAATACGAAATGAAGTGCTATACTCAGCATATACTTGAGTAAGTACTTACCTACTTGACTACAAGCAAATACAAGTACTAATTATACGAGTAAAGACTGATAATGACCGTAAAAGTACTGGTGTTCCTCTGAAATACGAACTTAAGTAACACTTTACTATGAAATTTAAACCTTATGATAAAGCGCCATCCATTGGAACGTTTGTATGGATATTCTCAGTCTATGTTTAGTAGTCTTTATTTCGAAATAGGCATGTACGCAGGTACGTAGGCATATACTTTAACATAAAAACATTTATTAATATTACCACTGTGGGAAAGACTCCAATAGAGAGATCTCTCTCCAGGCAGGTGTTATGCCTGGGGACCGAAGTCCACAGAGAGGAAGTTGGAAGT
>BHDV01036508.1:30505-55172 GCA_005406045.1 Adoxophyes honmai
ACCAGGCATGGAGGTTGTCAACATGCTAGTGGTGCACAAGTGCCGTAAGTCTGGCTTGCTGTGACTGCGTCGTCATGATGATGTACGTAGATCGAGGTAGGTATGTTGAGAAAGGTTGCGTCAAGTGTCCAAGTCGAAGGTCACCACTGTGGGAAAGACTCCAATAGAGAGATCTCTCTCCAGGCAGGTGTTATCTGTTATGCCTGGGGACCGAAGTCCACAGAGAGGAAGTTGGAAGTTGTATTTATGCAACCGTTCATCGAAACTTCGTTAGCGCGATGTAGAACCGTTTAGTTCGGCTGTTCGACTCATGTGGCGCTGGGGCGCTACACCACCATTACCACCTAACACCATGTTACCCGCTAATCCTGCCGCAAAGCAGCAGAACTTGCACTGTGGTGCTCCGGCTTAGAAGGTAAGCCAGCCGGACAATTGGTATAACAAGGGAAATTATAATCTTAGGTTCTTAGGTTGCCAAGGCCAACCCACTTGAAATCTGTCGCGTGTTGCGATCTGTATGGGTAATGATCGCTTACCATCTGGTAACCCACTTACTCATTTTCCTTCCTTAAGTTATGCAAAATAGATATAAGTTGGTATTGCCGTGTGGTGTTGGGTTTAGAATAACACATCTCCATTTCTTCCGTAGAAATCGTAAGATGTAACTAGGGAAATAGGTGAAGGTATATTTTAGGTTGCAGGCTAGCAACCTGTCACTACTATACCTGCCAATATGAAACCTAAAAATATTCTAGACGTGGCTACTAAACGTGAAATAGTCACGGTTTTGCCTACGAAGCGTTTCATGCGCGCTGCCCACCCCATTTGGGAATACAGGCATGATGCATGTATGACTGAAATTAAATGTACCCGAGCAGGGCAGTCAAGTCCTCAATCGCAATTGTCAAACTATCAAACGGACGGCTCTGTAACGTGCAGCATGACAGCAATCGCGATGGCTAGATACACGCAAACTTTCAGTTCCGGTTGTTTTAGTGGATTTGTTTCTAGTTACCACTGAGGTAGCGTGGAGGCATGTCGAGGCGTGGCCGGTCGCAGAGAAAGTAAAGGGCCACCATCGCTGCATCTGTGCTTTCTCTCGACACTGTTGACCCTACGACGGCTGTGAATCAGCTTGTCATGGCATCACTAAAGGCTTATCTAAACTTTGCCAAGCTCTGTTATATTCAATGACTCGTTAACGCATTCACTGCCACCGACGCTTATATGCGTTTTAGGCTTTCGTTTAGTAGTGCCGCTGTCAAAGATTTGCAGGCATTTGAACGCATATTGTACGTTCGCGGCACTTGAAGAAGGTTAGACTCTGAGAGGTGGCAGTAAATAGGGGCTTTACGAAATGCAACGCATTTAAATTCTGAGGAATTTTAAACATTTATTTGCATAAGTATACTATACGTGGCACAGTACCATAATGGCATAATGCAACGCTAATGTTGTCTACTTAGTTTTAAGAAAATACTTTGATTTATTACATTTTACATTAGATCTAGTCAGACGAATTTATTCCTGGCCCACCATAGAACGGAGAATGGTCGTAAAAAGATTGATACTGTTGAGCAATGCGATGTCACTATGACGATCACTGTATTGTATGGTGGGTCAGGAATCAAGTGGTTCGGTGAAACTTTAACTATCCTGTTGTTCAAGTATTTTAAATAAATAGGTACATCATTGGACAAACGATATGCCTCTGTATTCTTGTGATGCCTTAGTCGTAAAGCGTCTGCTCCTTTCCCAGGCGCCTTAAGGAAACGAAATCTATAATACTAAGGTATTGCAACGAAAGTGTGAAACAGAACCTTTAAATTTAACATACCTAGCTAAATCTAAACAGAACATTGCTCTCTAAAGTAGGTATTATTACACTTACCTACTTCTAGTTGCATGTCCGCATTGTATTTAAGCCACAAAATTCTTAAAGTCATCATTAGTAGATTCACAGCGATCGAGTAATTAACTTGCTTATTTCTAGTCAACATTATAATACATTGAAATCTTTAGTTTTAGCTTTAGTCGCTATTTGTATGGTATTAAGGTCGAGATATGATCTACCTGATTGACGAAGACTGCACATATGAAACATGCGCACACTCAACACAAGAGCACTAATTACAACCGTGACTCGCAGCCCATACATGGTAACGTAAAATAGCAAGCAGAACAATATTTCTATGACCGACTGACCGTAGACAACCTTTGTTAATGTTAAAGTCGGTCGAATAAAAACAAAAGTTGCAATACTAGTTTTTCGAGATAGACGGGTTGAAGCCTCGGACTGCCCGAATGACCGCCGCGGGACCCGCGTGCAAATTTGACCTCGAATATAAAAACGAAACTTTCGATGCCCTACAATAACTTGATTTTTTGGCTGTGCAGTCGCCGCACCTGTTGACCCTATGACCACCATGTTGACATCTCTATAGTTAGCTCTTTCAAAAGTTACAAGAATAAATAAAATCACTATCAGGTACTGGATACCAAGACAGGTAAAATAAATGCAATGTTTCAAAGTCTCACTTTAAGTGGCCTATAAACCAACTTCAAATATCTAAATCTTCCTGATTCAATTACAAATAAAAAACGCCTTTCACCTACTCATTTCGTGGAGTCAATTCAAATTAAATTAAAATGCAATGAGTAACCGAAGTACCCACCCATTCGTGGGATAGGTCCATAGTTCAACTCGCTCCTCGTGTTGCGTAACCAACCTGCAGCTCACAATCGAACATCAGAGGCTTGGGCAATGCAATTTAATAGTATCCATAATGTTCTTATCGTAGATATAGTTATGTGTCATTCACTTGACCAACACACAGTGAACATCGCGTTGCTCAATGTGTTCGTCAACTTTGATCAAATCTTGCAAAGCGTGAAAAGGTCTAAGGCACTTAGATTGGAGGTTGTGAAATCGTGTCAGTAAATACCTGCATTTTCAAGAAATTCAAACGAGCACAATTTCATTAAAGGAGTTTTCTCAGAGTTTCTTGACTGGCAAGTTAGCCATAAATAACCATACGCGCCTAGGAGGTACCTACTTAGCTACCTAGGATTACGTACAAGATCTTTTCGTGCAAACATCGTAGTACTTAAATTAAAAGGATCCACCGTTCAACGTAATCATCCAATTTAGCAGGTAGGTATTATATTATGGATAATTCAGCTCCTCTAGAGTTTCTTACTAATGAACCATCTGACGCTAGTAAATCATTATCCTTAAAAGGTTTGAGCTCCGCCGTTCGTTACAAATTATCCGGCGAGACGGTTTCGTTTTCAAATAACCGCTCTTACGTTTTGCAAATCGTGAAGAACTACCGATGGCATGAGGCCAATAACCCTATTTGGGAGATCAAGTATCAAACGAAAGCAGTGGTTCCCAACCTAGAATTATTCCCAGAGGGGTACAACTGGTTTCGTAGATGCGAAAATCAGAAACAATTCGACTAAGTGTACGTAAGGTACACAAAGAAGCGGAGAGACATAAACGTTATTGGATTTATTTTTGTTACTATTGGTAGGTATATTTTTAAATAATGAATTAATTTTGCTTAGTTTTGAGGGTCTTAAAAGGTCGAAAAGGTTGGAAGCCACTGAAGTAAAGACGTGCAACAACGGCTGGAATTGAAATTGCGGTGGCTCTGCCCGCGTGCAGAATACTTTCAACAAACTCGTCCGACGTAGCTCACCTCTCTCTCCCTTTCGCATGTTTAGCGTTTGCAAAAGACAGCATTACAGTTCACAGTTTGGCGAATGATTCAAAAGCGTCTGGCCCGTGCCTCGCAGCGGGCAAAAAGTCGTCGACCCGCGTCTGCCGCGAATGATAATTATTAAAGGGCGCGAAGCCGATGGCGACGTCTCGTCTCATCTCAGCACTCCACCTGCCTTCGCCCGCAATTATTTTTGCAAGGATGACTTTGTGTAATTATTTTCGACAAATAAAAGCAATGGAAATGTACTGAGCTTTCATATTTAGATTTTTGGTTGGATGCACAACGAAATTGCAATTGATTCATACGAGTACAATTCGTTGACCAAATAATCACACAGTCAGTATTTTCAGTAACCAAAATGTGTAGTAACTAGGGCCTGGATTTTTAAATTGAACTCGTTTTAAAAGTTCCAAGTATCCACTTGTGTCAATTACGAAACAAACTGAAAGAGCGCGAGGTTAAACTTGGTTAAACACTTTTAATAAAAGCTGTTTATTTATAAGGGCGTCAATTTGAGATGGAATGATTTGTAGTGGTTATTAGTCCTAATATTAAGTACCGAGTCCCTAGCGAGGGAGGATATAAATACCTAGTCGAGCACAGTTTGCAGACTGGTGGCGCAACAACGCACTAACAAACGAAAATAGAACAAAACGACACGTAGAAATATGCTTTTAACTGCTTGAGCTGGGATAAACACACACATAGGTATTTCAAAATTCATATCACAGTTAAGTATAGGTCTGAAACCTGCTGGAAATTCAATTATAATTCCCCTCGTTTAACTCCATAACCCGTGGAAATCCTCACAAAGGACTGGACTTGCTAGTTAAAGCGCCTTCTTCCAAACAGGTTTCCAGTCGTATTTTTCCAGTTGCACAGATTTTATTACTTTTGCGTAGTTATAGTTAATAACGATATAGAAACGGGGTAACGGAAAATACGAGGAAGGTAAACGTCCGAGTGGTCGACGCTGTACAATCAGCAACACACTTAACTATGTGCGACAGTTTAACTCTAATAGTCGAAACACTTTTGGCTTGTATTGCCATCAAATAAGGGTTGAAAGCGTCGATCATTGGTGCAGCGTCAGGCACTGTGGTTCTTTTGCGTTAGCATATGGCATGATATCAAAACAATATGGGTTGAATTTGAACGAAGAAGATTTTTCTTCCTAAAATTGTAAGCTATGTCACTTTGAAATACAGCGCCCATCTGCCCATGCTACGAGAATAAAGCGTCGAGCATTCAGACATTGATCTTATTGTGGAGTCAGCAGCGAAGAAAAGTAGCCCTCCATTCATACAATGTTTCTTTACTAGGGGGTTACTTTTCTCTGCAGCTGTCCAGACAAGTTTAAGTTTTCTTTACTGATTTTAATTATTTTAGGGCCCTAATTTTAAAATTTTCGACGCTGCTTATTGGAATTCTCTTGTTTAACGTTGCCTTTTTTGTTATTTCCAGGTGGTACCCTGTTGTGCTCGTGATGGTGCGATCGGACGAGAGCGTGAGATAGCTGACCACAGCTCCGCTCGGCGCAGCATGGGTGCGAACATGGGCAAGAACTCGAGCCTGCTCGACGCGCTGCCTTCCGCGCAAGGCACGCTGCACGTCGTCATGCTAGGCCTCGACTCCGCCGGCAAGACCACCGCGCTTTACCGGCTCAAATTCGACCAGTACCTCAACACGGTACCCACAATAGGCTTTAACTGCGAAAAAGTTAAAGGCACCATTGGAAGATCGAAAGGCGTAAACTTCCTCGTCTGGGACGTCGGAGGTCAAGAAAAACTTAGGCCTCTATGGAAGTCGTACACGCGGTGCACGGATGGGATTATATTCGTGCTGGACTCTGTCGACGTGGAGCGCATGGAGGAAGCTAAGATGGAGCTGATACGGACAGCGAAGTCGCCAGATAACACGGGAGTTCCGATTCTTGTTTTGGCAAATAAGCAGGACTTACCGGGAGCGAAGGAACCGCGGGAGCTGGAGAAGCTGTTAGGGCTGCACGAGCTGGTGGCGTCGCCGCACGGCTCGCGCGACGCGCACGCGTGGCACGTGCAGCCCGCCTGCGCCATCACCGGCGAGGGCCTGCACGAGGGGCTCGACGCGCTTTACGAGATGATCCTCAAGCGAAGAAAACTCGCCAAGCTCCAGAAGAAGCGCGTCAGATAAACGACGCGCAACCACGACGCGGCTAGATTATTCACCTTGTCAAGCACAATGTGAAGACCAAGAATAACGAAAACGCATAGAAGAAAAGTTTCAGACTTTAAGCGAAAGTGATAGCTGTGCGTGTATGTGCAAGTTTGGCTCACTGAAACGCCGTCTGGACTATTTCCAGATAGTTCAGGAACAGTTGGAGTGGCTTCGTTTGGCGCTTCTGTGCGTTGTTGTTCTTAGTGGGAAGTATTATTAACAAAATGCTCATCGCGTAGATGTTTTCTAAAATGTCAGATAAAACACCAAATGTTGTTTTTTACTGTAGATTGTAAACGTCTTATGAAAATATTCCATCACAATGTTGCTCAAGTATATTGAACATTTTGAAGGGAACGAATATTTTGATAAAACTACTTTAACTACTAGTCATTTTCTTTTGAAAATAGCTAGGCGAAGATAACAAACGAAAATAATTTTATTGACTCGCAGAATGGCCACGGTTTTACAACCGGATGCAGAATTCCTAGTTAGCTCATAAGTGGATTCATCTCCCACACCTGGGTACACCGAGTTGTTATCTTGTAGTATGATCATGGAAACAGACGTGACTTTTCGAAGTAGATACTTGTTACTCAAGTCGCAGCTTGCATACTTGCATAATTATCTTATTGAACACTCACATTTACGGATTTAATAATCTTAAAAGTCCAATACACAGACCTATTTCTCTACCCTAATAGTTCTGCAATTGTAAGATAAAGGAACCGACTTGGCAACTAAGTGACCAGCACCTGTTAAACTGCTACGTTGCATTTTGCATCCAAAGTTGTAGATTCAATCGTACTTATATCTGCATATTCGACAAATCATAATCCATAGAAGACGTAGAATTAACAAGATTTATCTTTATCAGTACTTTCAATCACCAATCCGTAAGTCCTGTCTTATTAGGAGCTGGCCCCGTAAAGTAGCATTTTAGTGCGTAGATATATTTTTCATTAAAATGTGATGTTTGTGTAAAACTTCTTAAGAGGCTTTTAATGTTTCTGTGTCGGGAGTCTTCTTTATGTACATATTGTGTAAATAAACGAATTCGGTAAATAATATAACGAAATTTACATGGATAGTTAAGAAATGCGTTGAAAATTAAGGATTTTAATGTTTGCGCATTTAGTTTAATATACGTTCAACAGTAAAACTAACTGAAAAGAATAATAACCACCAAGCTTCAATATTATTCTTGAAACTAGAGACTCGTGTAAAACTGTTAACCTTTACTTCTACTGCTGACTGTAAACACATGGTCATTCATTGTTGAACCCGTTTAGAGTCTTAATTAATGACCGAGCCTTAAGTTATTAATATTTCGACAATGCCAAAGTACAGTTATCAAATAAGTATATTGCAGTTTACTAATTTAGATACTGTGCGTTGTCGCTATTGATAGCTTGTGCCGTTTGTAATGTCGTTAAGTATCGCATTGAATATCAGACAAGACTGGTTTTGTTAACTGATCTTTCCGCCTTCATTTGAAATCGGTAACTGTTGATGAGTTAACTAGGCGACAGACCAGCAAGTAATTTCGCATATTTACGTGTCAACGACTTTACCTACTTGCCTAAGTGTCGATCGAATCGCCGAGTAAGTTTACCAGAGTAAAATCCAACACGTTTGAAATTTTGCTCATAGTAGGCACTGCCGAGACTTAACTTTATAGCTGGTACGTCTGTCGCCTCCTTTACATCGTTGATAAGTTCAGAAAGTTATCGATGTGAAAAAAATCAGTTTCAATGACCTACGAACCCTGATCTAACTGACTGAATTAATTGTCATTGTTCAACATTAGCTTTGTAACATACTTACTTTAGCTAACGTGAGAGGGGGCTTCTGCAATAATTGAGAATAATTTAAGCAAGCAGCGTCACAAGTTTTCCATTTTTTCACAATTTTATACAACATTAATAAAGAGGGAACCGTTTAAGTCAATGAGAAACGAACGTGCATTGGGCGCATATAGGATTCGGCTCTTTATTCACTGAACCCTAAAGCCACGGATACATTTGTCCCGTAATGTATCTTTGGCTTAAAAAGTGGCAGGCTTTTGACGCTGCCTGTCTACACTACACTCGAGTGAAAGCTTTAAGCTCGTCACACATTAAGCAGATACGGTAAGATATTCTGTTACAGAACATATATCTGTCAATATCGCTCCCTATACAATTTCAATGAGCCACCACACACTGCGCAGATTTACCGTCAGGTATTTTTTGACATCGACATATGGAAAAATGGCATTTATACGCAGATCAAATATTATCGTATATGCGTAGTCTGTGACGGGCTTTAATCACTTCACATCACAAAGGAGCTTCTACAGTCTTAAGCTTTGAGCACATCCTATTTTCAATTCTCTCTTGTAGTTATTTATTGAATTGCGTTACTCATTCAAAGGTTAACATAGAATTAATTAGATCCTATGGATGTAATGTTTAATGTAAAGCTTTTACCAAGTTTATTTAGTCATCATTGTAAATATGTAAATTCCAAGTAGTTATTCGTCAATACCATGAAACCAAACATTTTAATGAGTAGGAAATGTACATTTTGTTATTTAAAAATGATTTGTTTTATTATATCTACCTACATTAATACATATTCATTAATGTATTTTGTTTGATGGTGGAATTAATAGGTTAGATAGACGTTTTTCATATTGATTCCCCGTAAATAAAAAGTTTTCAATAAAATTTTGTTTTATTATTTGTATTTAAGTTTTGCCCGGCTCTTGACTTTGTTGGCGCATGGTCAAGCTTTGCAAGTAGTCGGCTGGATTCTCATTCTCCGACCAGTCTGTGAAAAGAGCTAAATATTCTACCTCGACATCGGTGAGCGACGCGCGAGCGGCTGCGGCGTCGTCCTTATCGGGCCCGCGCCGGCCTTTACTACGTCTACTAGATAAGTTAAAACTAGTGTCCGACCGAAATTTCGGTTTCGGTTTCGGTTTCGGCCAGTTTCGGCCAAAAAATCAAGTTTCGGCCGGAGTTTCGGTTTCGGCCAAAAACGGCCGAACCTTTCGGCCGCGCCGAAACTTACAAAATCGTCAACGCTAGGCTAACGTCAGGCGCGCTCGGCACAGCTGGCAGTACGTGTTGTGTTTGTTTAATAAGTATGACAAAAACACTGTTTATATTTTTAATTAGATAATTAGTTATGAAAAAGAAAAGTATAAGTATAGATTTGTTACTATATTATACTAAACTTGTTGATTTGTTATCATTACTGTTTATGTAATGCACCTTACATAATAAAAAAAAAGGTTCGCTAAAATGATTATCAAAGATGATCGATTTGTTGAAAATTTTCGGATAACTCACGTTTAATAAATCTACTTTAGCTCGACATGTTTCGAGGTAATTCGTAGCCCTTCATCATCTTCATCTTCATAATATGGAGGGAATCGAATTGTGTCTGAAAAGTGGATATTTGGTTTGGCGTGGTGAATATTATTTGCAAATTGATGGAGTGGCCATGGGTTCACCGATAGCTCCTGTCACTGCCAATATTTTTATGGAGTGGTTGAAGGATAAAACCTTAAACAACGCTCCTGTGGTTCCTAGATATTAGTGGCGATACGTGGATGACATTTTTGCCATTGTGTCAAGAGATAGTTTGTCACAATTTACCAACTACCTTAACACGGTGCACGATAAGGTTAAGTTCACAGTGGAGATGGAAAGAGACGGGCATCTGCCATTTCTGGATGTTTTGGTGATGCGTAGACCTTGTGGGAGGCTGGAAACCACGGTATATCGTAAGCCAAATCATACTGATCGTTACTTGAGCGCAGATTCACACCACCATCCGTGTCATTTATCTTCTTTGCCCAGAACGTTGGTAAATCACGCCTAGATGAAGCCGCGGCTCCTAGATGAAGGGCTACGAATTAGCCCGAAACATTTCGAGCTAAATTCGATTAATTAAACGTGAGTTATCCGAAAATGTTCAACATGAGTGATTCTCACGGTAGTTTAATGTTCAACGCTAACGCTTACTTCTAAAATAAGGGTATGATAAGACTAAAAAAAAAAGTGAAGGAAAAAAAAAATGAACTACTTGACCTCTTTTTTTTTTTTTTTTTAATTTAATTGTCCCAATTTCGTGTCCTAATTAATACAGGATAAAATGCACCAAATTTCTGTATTTTATGGAACTTTATATTTGACCACGTGAGTTTCGGTTTCGGTTTCGGTTTCGGCCGAAACTGAAGCCACTGCCGAACATTCGGTTTCGGTTTCGGTTTCGGCCGCAAAACCAGTTTCGGTCGGACACTAGTTAAAACGCATTTTAGTTGGCAGATCTGCTAGAGGTAATGAATCAGGATTATACTCGGATACAGGCAGACAAGTACGTAGCAGTTCTTTTTCTAGTCGCTGAAATAGCCGCAGCTCTCTAGCAGCCACATGCGCCTTTTTCATCCTACGCCGTTCCAACTCGATCTGGTACTTGATAGCTGTTTTTATGTCCCCGCTGCGGATGGCATCCAAACGCTGCGAATAATCCATATAACAGGACTCCAAGGTTTGAGCCATCGACATTATATTCAAATTCATTGGTTTTTCGCCTAGTACTTTTTCATAACAATATTCCAAATGTAAATTCATTTTCAAAACATCCAGAGCCCCGACGCTGTCATAAAACATTCCATTTATGATTCTATGAAATTTTTCTTCCAAAAAGTTGCATCTCGTATAACAATCTTCCAGATTAGCTTCAAAGTCTTTGATTGATTTGACGACGGAGTAACTGCTTTGTTGAATCATTGTTTTCAAAATGCTGAGCCTGGTTTTTATAATTTTTGTATACGGTGTACTGTACGTGACGTACGCCAGATAGTTAAGCTGCTGCTGCTCCGCAGACTCTAAGAGGTGCATCAGATCCTCTGGCCGTTCGAAGTAAAGGCATGGCATAATAGGATTTCGAAGAATTTCTTGTTGCAACTTTTTAAATATAACCCCAAAGGGATCTTCGTCGCTAGTATTTCCTAAATCGAATCCCTTCTTTTCTATTTCCATTGACAAAGCGAAATCTCTATGATTTAATCTCCAAGTCGGTGGTGACAAGTAGTATAAAAATCTACCATACATTTGCTGCACGCTGTATCTGTAGTCTAAACCTATCAGCCTGGATATGATCGCGAACTTGTCATTAGCAAGGTTCTGTAACTCTTCTACCTTCACATCAAGTTTTTTCTTTGATTCTTCCCATTCATTTAAGAAAGACATAGATCTTAAATAATCCTCAGATATAAAGGTATCAAAGTGTTGTGCTTGATCCTTACATTTTTTTACAGTATTTTTGTAAGTTTCTACCTCTTTTCGGATATTAGAGTCTATTCTCAAAATAAAATCGTTCTTGTAGGCGACTTTGTGTCGCAGTCTAAAAAGATAGTCGTATTGTGGTTTTAATGATTTATAACACGGTATACTGTGCTTTAACGGACGACCGTCTACAGACTTGAAGAATTTTCTATCGATATCTGTCAATGCTTGTACATCATCTTCTGGCTGTTCGACGTACAAACGTTTTCGCAGATCGGTATAACAAATTTTATATTTATCTTTAATACTAATCGACAGCCGTGTTTTTTGTCTCTCACTTTCTTGTTTTTTGGAGAAAAGCCTGTACGGTAAAAGCAGTAGCTCGTTCTGTAATTTTTTCACCTTTAAAGGCTTACCTCCTGCTAAAGAATATTTTTTCAATGAAACCTCAGACGGTTTTTTTGTTGCACACGCACTTGATTTTAGGATGGGTTTTTTTACAAAAGAATCGACAGATTTTTTAGCGGACACTCGAATTTTTGGAATGCTTATAATTATAGAACTCGCTTCGTCATCCATTATTGACGAGTTTATCACAGAAAAACATTAGGAATTAAACAAGCCAACGAGATAGGCAGCTATCTGTCTACGTTATGTGAAATGTCAAATGAAATAAAACAAATCTACGTGGTTTCGTGAGAAATTTATTTTAGTATTGGAAAATAACCTATAAAATTCTATCAACAGGGTAATATAAATAGGGGTAGTTTATCGTTAATATTACAGTATTACGGACGTGCGAGGTACCCATTCAAAAGTGGGCTTAACGTATTTATAATATACTTCCAAAAAGGGGGTAGGATCCATTCCGTCGCACCACTCCGTAAATAACATTAGTCCTTCACGTTCTTCTTGCGTGATCTTTTTGAAAGTTATGACCGCTCTGTCTTGATCACCGACCTTTACTTTCGCAGCCTGGGCAAGGGCCTTCCTAGTTTTTTTATCCATGAATTTTGTGAGCACTGGTCTTTTATAATGCGCAGGAACTAAAAATGCTTTGTTCATGGCGTTTGTCATTTCCCTAAACGCTCTTAATTCTCTTTCGGCTTTGTACGCATCTGTCATCATCTTTAAGTCTTGAGCGAAAAAGTCGTTCCGGGCCTGGTTTACTATTTTGAAATCCAATGCGTCTAATCTTAAATTATAATCCTCATAAGCTACCTCCAATATTTTCATAGGGTCTTGTATACTTTGATGGCCCTCTTCACATTTACCGAATATCTCTTCGTATACGAATTCAACACATATTTTCAACTTTAATGTGTTATGACTGGCCACTGATTCGTAAAAAGATTCATTTAAAATGCGATAAAATTTATCTTGTAGATGCCTTTCGTTATACTCCTCTCTTTCAATTTCGTGTTTTATACTATCTATGTAATACTGAAAATAGTCAAATTCCGCTTTCGTTCCCAGTTTGAGCTGCTTAATGCGATCTTTCAACATATTAAACGGTGCGCCGGTTTTAGCGAGGTGTTGCAGATATTCTCTGCTTTGTAACTCCATTGTATAAAATAAGTCCATCATCTGCTCTGGTTTTTTAAAGAACATACTTGGAGGAAGCATATCTTTGAGCTCGATTTTGGCAAGTTCTATCATCCGATCAATATCTAAAGTTTCTACCAAATCATTGTCAGTCGCAAACTCACCTGACTCAAATTGAATCGATTGAACCATATTTTTCAAATTTTCATCAAACTTCTGTCTCCAAGCCAAAGGTGCAACAAAAATTAAGTAACTGCGATATATTTTCAATATGCCTCTTATGGCGTCCAGTTTAAATATTATATTGTTCAACAAAGTTATTGCAGATACATAACTCAAGAATTCAGAATTCTTCGCAACAAGTTCAGCGTTAGCTTTTTCAGCTTTTGAAATCTTCGTGCATGCCTTTTTATAATCTTCTGTAAGAAACTTTTGAAAATGTTTGATATGTAATTTTAAATTTTCGACTATTACATCATGCTCTTTCGATTCCTCGACCATGGTTTGGTCAATTTTCATTATTAAGTCATTCCGATAGCCAATTTGTTGACGAATCATGGCAAAGTTTCGAATATTGTTAACGTAAACTTTAATGTCATCATGGCTTCGTAAGGGACGCCCTTCAATCACAGAGTAGAATTCAGGATGGATTTCTACTACTGCACGAACTTCATCGGGGGGTTCTTCTACGAACAGTCGCTGCGATATGTCTCTCGTGGCTGCTATCTTCAGGTTGTCCTTCATAGCTAAAGGTAGGGACAAACGTTTCCTACTGGAATTTTTCTCCATTCGGTCGCTATACTTTATGTAACTAAGTAATTTTTCTGTTCTTGGAACGCGAAATGGTTGACTGGCTTTACTCTTCACTTTATCGGACTTCAGTGTATGTTTTCTATTAGCAAAGTAATATTGCGTATTTGGAAGATATCGACGTCTATATATCACATCTAAAGTTTTGACGGGTACCATTGGCTTACGTTCCTTCTTTAAGCACGACATTGTGTATTAAATAATCTAAACTATAATGCTTTAACAAATTATGTATAAATTCTAACTCAGAAATAAAGTAAATGAAATTATGTAAGCAATTCAAACGTCAAAGTCAGTGTGATTGAGACATGACTTTGATCATATTCTTCTTTTGCTTATTTAATCATATATTTTTCTCCTTGTAGGTTCGTAAGAAGATTTTAATCTTCTGTTTAGTTTGTCAACATCCTTCAATAATTTGGCTGCCTCTTTGGCTTGCTTCATACTCTTGGTCCCGTTTTGATACGTCTCCCGCTCCACTGCTTTTACGAGGTCTAAATCATAAGCGGATAAGTCTATCATCAAATTATCAAACTCGTTTTCTAAGGCCCTGGTCATCTCCGCAGGGCTGAGGCTAATTTCGTTCGGGGCTATCAGCTGTTCATACGCATATTCTACGTAGTTAAATATCTGTAGTGCTGTCTCAGAAGACACTATACATTTTAATTTCTCAGCCAAAATTCGATAAAATATTTCTTTAACTTCAACCTCTCGATTTTCATTACTTGCTATCATTGCCTCGATTCCTTCAATCTGAAAGAAAACAAATTCACTGATATAAGTTATTAATATTGCTTACCACAATAAGTACATAAACTACTTAGTTGTTGTCCGCTACTCTTCCTGCGTGAAATTCGCTTATTGCTATCCCGCGAGAACTAAGTACATTTCCCAGCATAAAAAGTAGTCTATTTCTTGCCACGGAACTCAAACTCAAAACTTATATCAATGGCAAAAATTAAAGCGTGTAAAGATAATATACAGACGGACAAAGTTACTTCCGCATTTAAGTAGGGAAGTAGCAATGTAACCTATTTAACAACACTCAACCAACACGGCCTCAACACGGTGAAATTATCGAACCGGAAAACCCAGGTGTATAGGCACTTGGGCAGATCACCTACTAGGACCAACGACATCATGAGAGTTGTGGATAACCAGTGGACAGAGCTGGCGAGTTGGCATTCATTATTGTGTTTTAAGTGGGAGACCTTTGGTTAACAGTCTTCTGGCTGATGATAATATTGATGATCATGATGAACACAATCTCCCACCCTATCCTACCATATCTATAACGCTCTGAAGTCCATGCGTGACCCCTCTGTCAAATTATAAGTACTGAATCTACTAAGCGAAGAATAACTCAACACCTTACATACCTTTTTTTGAATGAATTCCAGCTCTAGTCGTAATGATTCTTTAAATATATCTCTGGCTTTTAACAATTTATTCTTTTCAGCGTTTAATTCTTCCGTAGCAAGTAAATAATTTAAATTCTGACTCTCTAATAAATCAAAAATTTGTAACAACTGTTCTGGAGTTTCAAAATACAACTTGGGAGCAGAAAGTTGGCTCAACCGATCTGTAACTAGATCCTTGTTTACCGGCACAAAGATATTTGAATCTATTGTAATGATTTCGGAATGTTTTTTTCCTAATTCCACATTGTTGTTTTCCTGCCATAAAATTGGTGAAGCCGTGTGCAGGAAATTCTCGAATGATAGCAATATTAACAAAGTTTCGTCGATATACTGGAGCTTTGACCGCAGCGTTGCCATCTCATAATTAGCCTGTTTGTGCTCTTCAGTCTGGTTAACTAAGTCCTTGGCCAATGCATCCGATTTCTGCATTATCGCGATAGTTTTGTTGTTATCGTCGGCTAAAAACTTGTCGAAACTATGTTGGTACTCATCAAAGTGAGTAGACGCTGTTTCGTAGATATTTCTCTCCGTTTCGATTTCCCTGTCAATCCTTAAAATCTCATCAACCAGATATCCGCGTAGTGTTCTTTTCAGCGCCACATTCTTTATATCCTGCTTGTATTTATTTATGGAAGTATTCGGTCGTATTTTCCTGCCTTCGACAAGTGAGAAGTAATCAGGATCGACATCGAGAATAGTTTTCACTTCACGACTGGGCTCTTGCTTTTCAATCGGGGGCAGTTTTATTCCGAACACAGATTTGCTCGATTGTTTCCGTATGAGCTTTTTATTTTCCGGCTTGTCCATGTTCGCTCTCAGGTAAACATCGCTCACAATTAAATAAAACGATCGATATCGCTATAGTTACGGAAGCTTTACTACGAGAAGACTAGAGAAGCCGAAATTAATTAACGTGAAATGTCCACGAAATGTAATCCCTAATGTGTTGAGTACCTATTTTATCAGTATCAATTTTCGATGTCACGTGTACGCTTAACATAGACGATAGAACCTATAGAGAAACAATGTTCGCAACCCCAGTCCGCAAATGTTTGTTTATTTCAATATACTAACGTGTAGTGTCACTGTCACAGAAACTGTATGGAGCCAACAACAGATCTGCGTGCAACTCCTCATATTTCTAGATGTAAATTAATATACTTGCGTAATGACGTATTGTTCCATTCGTTGGTGTGGTAAAAACGGCAAAAATTCAAATTTGAAAACAGACGGTGTTACATTTAACCGGTAATTAACAGTAAACATGCATTTTTCAATTTATATTCATTTTAGTGCAGCTCAAGTTAACTGGTCATTCAAGATGACACATAATTATGCATCTCACTTTCACCTAGGTGTCATCCCATTACTTCATCTCATTCTGTCAATACACAGTGTAACTAGAGTTGCGCTGTTAATAATCAAATGATGTATCGATATTTATAAGTATTTCGTATTTTACGGTGCCGAATTAAATAAATGTTAACATAACATAAAATCACGCCTTTGTTCCCAAATGGGGTAGGCAAAACACACGAAACGTGAAATAGACATATCCATGATTATGACTATTTCATGCTTCGCAGCCACTTTTAGCATCATTTTGGGCCAATCAATCAATCAAATCAATTTTCGAGGTTCGTGTTGAGGGGCCGAAGTCTTCCACTGCTAACAATTACAGTCCAGTGTCCCCGCGGGTTTTATTTAGAAAAAAACTGCTTTTTTGTATTTTTCAATAACAATCATTTTTGTAAAGTTTTGATTGTATTCACTTAAATTAAATTAGCTGTAATCCGCTGTGATTGAAAGTAGGTTTATTTTAGATTCATTTAACGAAACAGTTCACTGTTTACAGTAGGTAACCTTGATAAAAAATTTCGTATTTTTTAATTTTTTGACAGTTTTATTTTATTATCTCGGTCCAGATTAGCATTTTTTTTTTCAATAAACCAAAAGATGACTGCATTGGTAAGGAATTAAATTTGTTGGTGAATTTTATAATCTTTTATTTTAAAAGTGGTTTACATTTCATTTATAATTGTACAAGAGCGATATTAATATTGAACGATGAGTGCGAAGACAGAGAGGTGAGCTTGTTTTAAAAATTGCGTTCCAGGACAATTAGTAAAAAATTACTATTATCGATATCGATATTATCGATACATTTGTAAACTTGCCCAACTCTAGTGTGGCGCGCGATCTTGGGCCGGCCAATAAGAGCACAGCGAGATCTTCAATTGTTTTGCGGAATAATTTCCGAACAACCAAGATGACATTAGTACTCTATAGGTTATATCCTCAATGACGCTTAATAACTACCTAATAGCGTTCAACTAGCGTCAACTATATTATACCAATCTACGTAGAGTTAAGAATATAATAACAGAAGCTTTCACAATATAATCTAAGCAAGTCTGTATCCCTATATTTAACCGACTTCAAAAAAAGGAGAAGGTCCTAATTCACCTATATTTATTTATATGTGCTACATCAGAACTTCTTAGATTTGATAAATCATGATTGATGTTGTCAATATGTAACCAGTCCATTAAGAATTATCCTAGAAATGTTTTAAAGAAAGTTGCATACTACAACGAGCGTTCAGTGCTGCCATATGCACTTCCAAGGTTGAGCCTTGCCCATTGAGGATATAACCTATAGAGTACTAATGTCATCTTGGTTGTTCGGAAATTATTCCGCAAAACAATTGAAGATCTCGCTGTGCTCTTATTGGCCGGCCCAAGATCGCGCGCCACACTAGAGTTGGGCAAGTTTACAAATGTATCGATAATATCGATATCGATAATAGTAATTTTTTACTAATTGTCCTGGAACGCAATTTTTAAAACAAGCTCACCTCTCTGTCTTCGCACTCATCGTTCAATATTAATATCGCTCTTGTACAATTATAAATGAAATGTAAACCACTTTTAAAATAAAAGATTATAAAATTCACCAACAAATTTAATTCCTTACCAATGCAGTCATCTTTTGGTTTATTGAAAAAAAAATGCTAATCTGGACCGAGATAATAAAATAAAACTGTCAAAAAATTAAAAAATACGAAATTTTTTATCAAGGTTACCTACTGTAAACAGTGAACTGTTTCGTTAAATGAATCTAAAATAAACCTACTTTCAATCACAGCGGATTACAGCTAATTTAATTTAAGTGAATACAATCAAAACTTTACAAAAATGATTGTTATTGAAAAATACAAAAAAGCAGTTTTTTTCTAAATAAAACCCGCGGGGACACTGGACTGTAATTGTTAGCAGTGGAAGACTTCGGCCCCTCAACACGAACCTCGAAAATTGATTTGATTGATTGATTGGCCCAAAATGATGCTAAAAGTGGCTGCGAAGCATGAAATAGTCATAATCATGGATATGTCTATTTCACGTTTCGTGTGTTTTGCCTACCCCATTTGGGAACAAAGGCGTGATTTTATGTTATGTTAACATTTATTTAATTCGGCACCGTAAAATACGAAATACTTATAAATATCGATACATCATTTGATTATTAACAGCGCAACTCTAGTTACACTGTGTATTGACAGAATGAGATGAAGTAATGGGATGACACCTAGGTGAAAGTGAGATGCATAATTATGTGTCATCTTGAATGACCAGTTAACTTGAGCTGCACTAAAATGAATATAAATTGAAAAATGCATGTTTACTGTTAATTACCGGTTAAATGTAACACCGTCTGTTTTCAAATTTGAATTTTTGCCGTTTTTACCACACCAACGAATGGAACAATACGTCATTACGCAAGTATATTAATTTACATCTAGAAATATGAGGAGTTGCACGCAGATCTGTTGTTGGCTCCATACAGTTTCTGTGACAGTGACACTACACGTTAGTATATTGAAATAAACAAACATTTGCGGACTGGGGTTGCGAACATTGTTTCTCTATAGGTTCTATCCTCTATGGCCTTGCCACTGAATAATGTTGGGTGTCATTTTCAATTAATTTGGCAAAGCTGAAATGGAATATTTATTTTCTTTTTTAAATCAACTTACTTAGAATTTAAAAAATAAACCTTTAATGATATCAAATAATCAATTTACCACATTTACTGTGAGGTGAGTATTTATCACTTCATAAAAGGTAATTTAAATAAAAGCTTGTTTGAAATAAATTTATTTTACAGTTAATTTTTACTTTAATTTACAGAATTTCAATGATATTCCACAGATATTTATGTACACTTCCCGTCCGAGTTGGTCTAAAGAGCACGAAATATTTTGTTAATTTTATTAAGTCCATTGCTAATACATAAAACAAATATGAGCAAGCATAGGCAGACGGGACGCGAAAATACAGTACTCAGCCACAAAGACAAACGGCAATCCCAGCGAATTTAGGTGCTGTAGAGCGCTATCTCGCTCTAAGTTACGTAACTCCAACTGTCTCTTTCCAAAGCCCGATGTGCAAACTTTGTGACCAAATACTGTAACAGGTAACATTGCATTGTCAGGTCAGTTTCTAACGACAAAAGCAAATAGAGTAAAATTGAGTACCTACGGTATCGAGATAAAAGCCGAGGGAGGGGGGAACGACAAATGATTTTTAAATAAAATTACTCCTCTCGCTTTGCACCGTAACGTGACATAACACACGTCTTCTTTCTTGCTACACAATGGTGTAAAAATCCTATGAACCAGGCTAGCTACAATGAGCAGACTAGCTGGAAGAGCTGCCGCTCTGTTTTTCATAGTCTTCGTCCTCTTCATTGACTTCCTTCTTGACGAGCTCCCAAGGCATCACGGGCAGGGGCTCCACGAACGAATCGTCCACTTTCAACTTGTACAGGTGACGAGGCGTGAAGTGGTTTGGAAGAGGCCATACGTACTCTGCCAAAATGAAAACGTATTTTTATTCAGAGCACAATGCGGACTTTTTATTCTACAATCAAGTTTATCAAGCAAGCCCTTTAAAAAAAACAACAGCTCATCTATGAAATATAGTTATAGCCTGACAACTATCTATTTGGCCCTCGCCATGTTGCGTATTTTCAGTGGTATTAATTTCTTTTACTGGCAATGATTACACTTTGACATCAGACGTTGGATGTCATCGAATGTCACCGATGTAAACAAAACGAAAATATATCGTGATTTAAACGATTTTATCATAAAAATGCCGAAAAATATTCCAAAAGATGCAAGAAAAACCTTTTAAATACGATTAAGTATTTAAAGCAAAGAAAGGACGAAGGATTGAATAGTATTCCATTGAAAAATGTTTTGCAATTGGTTACTGACATGACTGGTACTGACACTTTACAGTGCGGTTGTATTGAACTGGTTAATTGTTATACTTAAACTTAATAGATTTTATTTTCTCATATAATGTGTATGTAGATCCACGATAAAGAAGTAAAGGTCCTATAATCGAATCCCAGACTGAACGATTTATAATCGAGGTTGGTGGTCCTGAAAGCGACACATCATCTGACGAAGATCAAACTTCACCAGAGTCATAATATGAAAATACTTCTAAATATTGAGTATTTGGAATCGACTTTTGACGAATAGGTAATATTACAAAGCTCTGATTCTCTGGGTCAACACAAACCAATACACACCATGCTGACTATACATGACGTATGCACATTATGCCATACGTAAACTGATAGTAGCGACACTGCGTCAGGGCTAAATAGATAGTTGTCAGGCTTTATCATTAATTGTTTGAGTTCCATAGGGTCTCTAGAACAGCAGCAAGCTCTTAGCTTTCGAGTATGAAAATGGACGTTTACAAGTAAGTAGCTAGTTATATCTAACATTATAAGGAAATCAATGTAAACGCGAACTTACCGAAGTAGAATTTGTAGTCGTCTACTCGGCGATGAAGGTGCATAATCTCACGCAAATCCATGATGTGCTGTGACTGCATCAGGAAATCCAAGAGTGCCACTTCGGGCAATGCGTCTATCTTTGGGTCCGCCGCGCTCATTCCTTCGAAGGATAGCTGTGAAAACCAACATTTCCTTGTTAAGGTAAACAAAACAATTAAGAGGATAGGAGTCGCGCCACTTCTCCATACAAACGTAGTCCCCTGTTTTCTCCGTGAATAATGACATTAGACCAAACCATAGGGGCATAGCCACAACAGATACAAATATAATGTAAAAAAAATTTTGCTCTAATGTCATTATTCACGGAGAAAACAGGGGACTACGTTTGTATGGAGAAGTGGTGCGACTCCTATCCTCTTAATGGTACTTTGCTCTTCTACATTTCAGACTAGCGTTTCTAATCTTTCTACTTCTACAAATGTTTACGACTGATCGATATTTTTTTTTCACCATAATTATGTATGACAGTTAGTTAAATAGTACGGCATTTTACAGCACTTCAGAGAAGAGAGAAAAAAGAAGACACACTAGTATTCAATATTTAACTGCCTCTCCACCATCAAACAGGCTTTAAGTGACCAAATCTTCATCATCATCATATCATATAATCACGCCTGTATTCCCAAAAGGGGTAGGCAGAGCATACAAAACGCTACATAGACCAAACAATGACTATTTCACGTTTTGTAGCCACTTCTAGCTTTTTTTGGGTTTCAAGGTGCCGGGTACAATAGTGACAGGTTGCTAGCCTATCGCCTAAAATATACCTTAACCTATGTCCTTAGTCGCCTCTTACGACATCTAAAGTCCACGCGTCCGCAGAGAGGCATCAGCTAATAAGCCGATACGTGCAGATTAAAAGCAAATTGCTTTTCAGCTCTCGCAAAACATTTTTCAACCAGCTACTTGTAGAACAATTCTAAGGGGGCGTCCATAAATTACGTGAGGTATTTTTTTCAAATTTCTGACCCTCCCTCCCCCCCTGGTGAGATGTCGTGAGATTTTAGTCAACCCCCTCCCCCACCCCTAAATCTCACGTGAGATTTTTCTCAATACGTAAACGCATTAGATTGTTATTGTGAGAAGAAAAAACATATTTATTTGACATGAAAAAATAAAATTAATGACGTACCTAACTTAAAAAAAAACTCAAATTTTTCTTCGTTCGGATACACTCATGAAGTGTCAAATGGAAAGCGCCATCCACATCCTCACTTCGGTTTTTAAGACCTTAGGCATCTGGATTAAATGGAAAAAATAGTCGTTTTTTTGGTCGTGTCAAACAAGAAAAAAATTGCGTGATATTTGCCGTGACCCCCCCCCCTCCCCCCAACGTGAGATTAGGTGAGATTTTACTCGACCCCCTCCCCCCCTAAAACACCTCACGTAATTTATGGACGCCCCCTAAGTGGATACGGACTTCAACTCACATGCTCATCAGTAGTAGCGAGCCCACAGAGTTTCGCGATCTTGTCGAGGCACACTTTCAGCTGCTCCATGTGTTGCGGGAGCGGCGCGAACACGTCCAGCCGGCCCACGAGGGAGGGCGGCCGCGCCAGCAGCGCGCTCCAGCCCTTGAACATCAGCTGCAACAGACACTACTGCCAGCCAACTGATATTATGTCTGTAGCGACCCTAGCGCCACCTATAGCCCCGGAGTAGAACTTCTACCACAAACTTCATCAACTGTCAGTCTTCTACTTCGCGCTGACGAGGTTTCGATGATCGCCATAAATACTACTTCCAACTTCCTCTCTGTAGACTTCGGTCCCCAGGCAACATCTGCCTGGAGAGAAATCTCTCTGTTGGAGAAGTGGGGATAAGTTCGCATATCGCTTTTTCCATGGAAAAGCGATGCGTGAACTTGCCCTCACTACTTTAAATCTTGGAATACTTACCTACGGATGTTGACTGGGTTATAATATGTACCTAATTCTAATTAGTCCGTCAGTTTAAACATCGACACAGGTAGGTACCTACCTATAGATCATCAAACTTCCGGAGTGGAGGCCTGACGTCACAGGCCTAGGTGAAAATCGTATCTACCATATAGTGACGTCACACGTCACGCAAAACTTTTAAGCGCTGAATTATCGACTTTTTTTTATTTGTCAAATAAAATACATGTTTAATATTTTGGTAATCTATCTGATGAAATACATAAATAGTTTTTTTTAGTCTAGTACCGTAGAAATGGAGTGATAGATCATCAACAACTTGAGTTTCTTGAACATTTTCCTGTCGGGCTTCTCCGCCGGCCTCACTGGCATCTCGAAGGGGTCTCCTTCGGCCTCGGCCTCGAGGGCCGCCTTCAGAAGCGCCTGGAAGTGCTCTTCGTCCTTCCGATCCATGTAGTCGATCCACTCGACTTCAGTTCGCCAGAGGAACCGGAGCAATCGGTGAATGGTGTCCTCAGAACCCTGAAGAATAGAGTGTAACAATAGTTGCCTACAATCAGGTAGGTAAGTCGTAGAGGCAGCAGACGGTCTCAACGCCGAATAGAGCGGTTGCTACCAGGCAACATTTTTTAAACAGAATGCAAAAACAAAACATATCAAAGTAGCTGGCGAAAAGTAAAAAAAAGTGGACAAGTTATAGCGACCCCAGTGCCACCTATCATCCAAAATTTCTTCCACAAACGTCATCAACTGACAGTGTTCTACACCGCGCTAACGAAGTTACGAAGATCGATTGCATAAGTAACCTTCCAACTTTCTCTCTGCGGACTTCGGTCCCCATGCATAACATCTGCCTGGAGAGAGATATTTCTATTGGAGTCTTTCCGTCAAAGGTATAGAAATAAACTTGACCAATTTTACTTTATATTTGTAGTCGGTGTGAAGGTGCCTTTAGAGATAGATGTTGCTAGTGTAGCTACCCGACGTTTGACAATAATAATTAATGTGATGGCGAAATGTGGATAGTTGTTAGTCGGTATCAGTTGCGTCAAGCCGTCGCGCGGAAAAAGCCCCACAGAGATGGCGTGCAGTGCGCGTTTATCCACAACAGCCGAAGCGCGTTGTTCCCGGTGTGTCAAGATATAATTAGGTTATATTTCTCTATACATACTTCAAGAATGTGTACGAAGTAGCTGTCATACACCACCAACAGGCCCCGCACGCGCACATCGCAGTAGCCGGCGTTGACGGCGTGCACGGTCCTCTGGATTTCAGACACCATGTACTCACGCGGCGCAGAGTGCTCGCCAATGTATATCATGCGTATAGCATACGTTTTCTGCAAGTACCAGAGGACATGCATACATGATATACGTAACTAAATTAATATTTAAATAGCTACTAATTTAAACGAAAGCGCCTAAAGGAAACAGAAAAGCAAGTCTCCGAAATGTGACTGTAACTTGGACTGTAATGTAGGTCCCAACAAGTCTAAATGTAATTTAATTAGTTATCTGATATAGGAAATGGTGTGAAAATAGTATAAACAAAATTATATCATACTTGTAGGTACACACGTACTAACCAAAGAGACTTTCGCGAAATTCTCTTCGACTACATCTAGCACTGATTTGATATCGAGTTCCGGCAACAACGCCATAGTAGAAACGGCAAACACAGCTCATAATCACGCTAGCGATAAATAAAATGTTGCATCTTAGTAAACAAACATTCTACGTGACGCTAGCAAACGTCAGGTTGTTTATACAATACATAATCACCCTTCTGGTAACCAATAGTAACCATAGTTATGCCTCATTTACATTCAGCCTCTATCGCTGCTCCTCGCGCTGCCGGCAATCGCTGCTCCTCGCGCTGCCGGCAGGGGGGTGTCACTCCGCCGTTCCGCC
>BHDV01036541.1:9523-26125 GCA_005406045.1 Adoxophyes honmai
GACCAAAGCAGAATATGACAAAACCAGAACATGACTAAAGCAGATTATGACTAAAGCCGAACATGACAACCACCTAACAACCCCTCCAATTTGTACTCGAAAGACAGTTCGTCCGCCTTCCTCTACTTTCCTAAATTATTTTCGCCTGTAATGCGCAAGTCCACAAAATTCATTCGGTGCGAGTAGACCACATAGCGGTGAACTGGTATCAACTAAGCCTACGGGCTTATTAGACCACATAGCGGTGAACTGGTATCAACTAAGCCTACGGGCTAAGTAGACCACATAGCGGTGAACTGGTATCAATTAAGCCTACGGGCTTATTAGACCACATAGCGGTGAACTGGTATCAACTAAGCCTACGGGCTTATTAGACCACATAGCGGTGAACTGGTATCAACTAAGCCTACGGGCTAAGTAGACCACATAGCGGTGAACTGGTATCAACTAAGCCGG
This sequence comes from Adoxophyes honmai, assembly GCA_005406045.1. Classification (NCBI taxonomy): domain Eukaryota; kingdom Metazoa; phylum Arthropoda; class Insecta; order Lepidoptera; family Tortricidae; genus Adoxophyes; species Adoxophyes honmai. The sequence continues at coordinate 9,980 of BHDV01036541.1, forward strand.
CGGGCTGAATAGACCCCTCGGAAAATTAATGGACCGAGTCGCCCCCGACAAAATAAGAGGAGTCAACTGAGCCCGCGGGATGAGTGGCATGTGGGCTGAGTTGCCCATGAAAGAGACGCAGCAATGTAGGCACCTAATTATGTGTGTAGAAAAAATAAAAAGAACACAGATTTCGACTTGCACATCAGCGTAACTTATTATTAAATCGCATAGCACTATATACATCGCCACATCGAATTAATGAACCTTTATGCAGACTCGAATCTTGCCTATGCCTATTGAGGTGATGTTGACACTTTGAAATCGGCCCTGTAGATATTCAAAGCCAAGGTGTATTCAATTTTATGTCCGTCCTCCACTGCGAGCAGCAAGCTCTAATCGAGTTCAACTAGTAGGTTATACTGTAATCAGGTGAACTTAAATCGTACAACAAAGAGTTTTTTATACTACAATTAACAGAGTTACGAGTCAAAATATTAATTGAGAGTATGTTCCTTACGCTGTAGAGGGCGGACGTCAGAGACAGATTTCGCAATAGTGTTACTATACATTTCTAGTCCGCATTTTGATATATTAAGAAGGTTCTTCTGAGACTGACTTATCCCGAGAGTATGAGTCTACGCTTCCGGGCCATGCTTGCAATGCTGCCAAGCAGTATGTAGACCTACCTAACTAAAGGACTATTTAAGTACCTACACCAAACGGCCCGCGTCGGACTGGAACCACACTGGAACGGAAAGATTTTAGTTTTTATACGATGTCTTCCGTGACCTGCAACCAATCGCGCGCAGCTTGGTGATGTAGGCTTTTTGATAGGCGACGGACGTTTTCAGAAAAAAGATAAAAATTTTCTCTACAGGGTCACTTATTTTTTATTTAGAATTACTGGCAAAACTTAAATGCTGCATTAAAAGATCAGTTAAGCACCCAATAACTGACACATTTAGCTTTTATATGTACTATTTTCAGAGTTTTTGAATTCTAAAAGCAGGCCTTAGGGACACAGCTATACGTTAGACATACATACATACAATCACGCCTATGTTCTCATAATGGAGTAGTCTGAGCTTTAAGTTTGAATGAGATAGCAATACCCTTCTCTGTTTTAGGAGATAGCTGCGTCCCTCCCTATTTACTTACGTAAGTAAGTAAAACTTTACAGGTTTACGTTTAATTCAAAAAGTAATTGTAATCTACATAATTATCTTTTAACGTCCGTTTCCAATCTTTAATCTATCTTCGATTTAGGCCTAATAATAACTGTCAAATAGGAGAAATTAAACATTGTGCCGAGGCGTAAATCGCTCGCGGTCAGCATCTACTACGCGGACACAATGGATTACGTAAATTTTCAGTCATTTTTAAAGAGTCATTGGCTTGAACCAGCAAACAAGTCGATGCTGACGGCGTGAGACGGATGCTAACCTCATGTCATAGAAAAGCATTATTTGAGAACAATAAGACGCAAGTAACAGCTTAAATGAGCATTAGGCATTCGCGTTGCAAGATTGCTGAACAAATCGTTTTCCTTCATTTATGTACGAAGAAACGCATTTGCACAGTATAAATGTATTTATTTAAACTAGGTAGGCATTCTTTTCCAACACTTTGTAAATTATAAAGAAGGATCATATCGATGTCTTAATTTTCCAATTGTGATAAAAGCTGTCTTACTTCTTCTCCTTCGTCTTCATCTTAGTAGTACGGACAGCTGCAGAGAAAGGTAACCCCCCAGTAATAGAACATTGCATGGGCGGGGGGTTACTTTTCTCTGCAGCTGACTGTACTAAATAACATAATGTAATATCACAAAAGAATGCCGTCACGCCTCTTTCTTACATTGGTAGGGAGACACTTGCTATATTCCACTTACTCTGATCGCAACATTTCTTTCTCTTCGACCAAATTAATTAAACTCTTCATGCCTGCTCGTCCTCTGTTTATTTCGGGTATTCTTGATCTGACGTTTTTTCGCCAATTTGGTCAATCTAGGTCTAGGCCTTCCCCTTACAACACACGCATTCGCACTCTCCATATAAAGGGTCTAGCCGCAATCCTATTGTGAAACTGCCCCTGGCTGAAATGTATATCTTTCTTAGAGGGGTTTATTGGTCTTATTATAAGATATCATTTTACAAAATTTCAAGTCCCCTTGGTTTGGATAAAAATAAAAATAAATAAAAATCTTTTTTTTTTTTTTTAAGAAACACTAATGATTAGATTTCTTTGAAATTCGGAATATACATAGCACTAATAGCAATACACTTCCAAAAAAAAATCAAGGTCCCAACTTAATTACAAAGGCAAAAAAAAAAATTCAAATTCAAAAATTTCAAAAATCCAGTGCCCAATATAATAGTGTATAGGTAACATTTTTTTTTTTGTAAATATCCATTTGTGGTAACAAGGTAAAAAATTTAAAAATGTCTTTCAAAGGCCATTCGTCTTAAGGCCACTAGGAGGTAATAGTAGGTACCTAGTATAAATAGTTGGAGACAATCTTACGCAAATTATGCGAGTTCTAGGCTAAGCAAAGCTTGTACTATTGAACATTAAACTACCGTGAGGCTTGCTCATCTTAAAAAATACGGATAACGCTCGTACAGTCAACTGTAGAGAAAAGTAGCCCCCCACCCCATGCAATGTTTCAATACTAGGAGGTTACTTTTCTCTGCAGCTGTCCCTACTAATGTTACTAGGCGACGGTACTCATACATCATACTAATAGAAAAATACTTACATCCATAAATGAATAAATCCCCCGTTTGGTGTCGGGTCTAGAATAACACCTCTCCATTTCGTCCGTGGATGTCGCAAGAGGCGACTAAGAAAGAGGTATAGGTATCCTTTAGACGTCAGGCTATTAATTAACCTGTCACTAAATGCTACCTCTTCCATCTGTTTCCAAACCTAAAATTAGCTAGAAGTGGCTGCGAAGCGTGAAACAGTCATAATCATGGTTTTGTCTATGTCACGTTTCATGTGCTCTGCCTACCCCTTTTGGAAACATAGGCGTATTTATGTATGTATAAATAAAATGTACTTACAAAAAACTTTCAAGACCAAAAAACACATATCCATACCCGTCACACAAAAGTTTGCTTTGGCCAGAATTTTTATGCAGTTGAATTGCGAACATAATATTTGGGAATTGAATTTCGAACACGAGTTACGCCTAAATACCTAAAACTTGAGGTTGGCGCCCTTTTGTAAGCAAAAAAAAATATTTTTTGGCCTTTGTTATTTAAGTTGGGACCTTGATTTTTTTCTGAAATGTATTGCTATTAGTGCTATGTATATTCCGAATTTCAAAGAAATCTAATCATTAGTTTCGCTTAAAAAATTAAAAAAGATTTTACATTTTTTCTTTAATCCAAACCAAGGGGGTTCCAGACTTGAAATTTTGTAAAATGATATCTTATAGTAAGACCAATAAACCCCTCTAAGAAAGATATACATTTCAGCCAGGGGCAGTTTTATTATAGGATTGCGGCTAGCTAGACCCTTCGATCAACAAATATTTTTTCATCCATTCTCTCTACAGGACCAAACCTAAGTTTTTTCAATCATAATTACTATATCTACATTCATACTAAATCATTCCATGATCAGGCTATTCCTTATTCTATCTTATAGTGACATACCTTATTAGTACTTATCTTTTCATTTCTACAGCTTTGTTCTACCTTCTACTAAGATACAATGCTTCTTTTGCCATACCCAACATTCGCTAGCGCACATTAGTATCGGAACGAGCTCCCCTCGTGGACAACCGGACGCGACTTCTTTGACACCTGCTCACTACACACAGAACAGGAATCACTGTTATTCTTTTGTTCGATTCTAATAATGCCAATATTATATTGCACATTACTTCGTCCATATTCTTCCATAACGCTGATGAAGATGATTTAACCGATGAATATTCCTACGTTCAATCTATCCCTAGTTTGACCCGATAGAAACTGAATGTGGCATAGGTACATTAATTTCGTATACCTATTCAACATTTGTAATAAAATTGTCTTATCTCTTGTGGGCCAAATCGTCGTCGATAGATTGAATATTGAGAAGGGAACGGCCTCAAGAAATTTATATTGGGACGGAAGGTTGAAAAACTGCTTGAGAGAACTTTACGTCAGTAGTCACAGATTAAGCAGTTAACTACGTTACCTACATAGCGCGCATTGGTGTAACATGCTAAATCTGTGGCTACCTCAAGCCGCAGCTAGAATCAAAACATGCCTGGGTATTTCGATTTTCAGCACTTCCGTAAAAACTCATAGGTAATATACCTAATAAAATAATCATAATTCATTCAACATCATCATGTATTTAAGTAAGAGGGTTTGCCCCTTGGAACATTTTCAGAAAAGAAACTAGGGTCTGAAAGGCCTGATAGACGTACGAGCAAGTACGCGTACTTATGGCTCGACGACATTTTTCGACCGTGTGTCACCGTAAGCACGCGTAGGTACCTACTTTAAAACCGCCGCGCAAAATCTTCCACGATCCATCGGTTTGAAACCGCAAACTTAAAAACCGCGGACTTAAAGTTCGTACGTCTATCTGGCCCTTGAGTGTTGGTAAAAGTATCTTGAAATTGGAGACGTTGAAGCTATGTGTCAAAAAAAATTGCTTATTTACAATTTCGTGAATAAATCAGTCCTTGGTTATGAGGCACAGCGATTAGGACCATCCCTGTTTTCTGAGTTCCTATAAAAATAACTTAGGTATATTAGGTACTTACTTCACTACATGTTAATTCTCAGAATAATTTATGAAAATCAGCCAAAGCAATAAATCTTTCTACTGGCGTGTGATCTTACTAGTCTCTAGTATTATCAAGCAGCGTAGTAGTCTAGTAGTAGCACACGCAAGTAGGTATATATTAAACGTAAGGGCCATAGCACACGGCGTATTTTGTACGCGCGCACGACGCGCGTATTAAGAACGCGCGTCTTCGGCGCGTCGACTGCGCGTTTTAAATAAGTACGCCGTGTGCTATGGCCCTGGTTAGAAGGTTGCGTTCAAATCGCGTTTGAAACGCGTATACGCGCGTCATCTGCGCGTCGACTGCGCGTTTTAAATACGCCGTCTGCTATGGGCCTAAGCCTAATTCCGGTATCCAAATAGGTGAGTATGTTATTTATATATTAAAAAACAATACAATTTAGGTAGGTACACCAATACGCTATAAAATTGAACTATACTTAATAATAAATAATTTAGCGTAAATAGGTACGTATGCTGGGCGCTGGCACATTGGGCTGTCTGTAACATACCTACACGCGGGCCCAGTACGGATTGGGAAGTTCACACACAACATCGAATTACTTTGATGACCTCTATACCCAAAATATATACCTTACCTACATACCACAGCAAAATTCATAACTTTCATAAGTAAAAAGTGGAAAAGTGAAGGATAAAACGGTTCTTCCCATATGTACCTACTCAGCCACCGCCCGCGCTACGGTCAGATATTATACCTACGCAGCCGTCCCTTTCGCACACGTTTACTTTAAATTTATTATTTAAGCTAAATAACGTGTTCCACGTTAGCTAACAATCGCAATAGTTAGTACACCGATTCTATGTGAATTGAAAATGCAATTGCGCGATTACAATACTACGAAAAAGTTTTAATTCTAAACAGAACAACAGTTCAAAACAAAAGACACAGAAATTTGTCTTATGAAAAGCAATTGCTTTGATTTCCCAAACGGATCTCGTGTTATCAAAAACAAAACTTGTCAGATACCACTCGATAAAACAACCGGGAATGCTTTAGCAATTAAGTCCGAGCCTCGAGCCCGAGCCCCAGGCATATGTCATGTCCCCTGCGCCCCTCGCCGCCTTCCGACCACGACCTCCACAAACACTGACACTTGTCACGCCCAAGTTTATTAAAATCGTATTTACGGTGCGAATAATAAAGAATGACAAAAATGAGCATATTTACCAGTCTGCCAACACATTTACTAGTGGATATTCTGCGAAGCAGGGGTTTTCTTTCAGTTTCATTTTCACTATCAGTGCTGTCTTCACAGTAAACTGTTTTTTTTTCATTTGCAGTAACATTTTTCTCCGCCAATGACATCACTTCGTGGACACTCGCTCAAATAACGCACAACACTCATCAAATACGACTACATCATACAGAAAAATATATTAATTTACATTATACGCGGACTGAATTACTATCTCTCTGACATTTTAAGCGAGCGCCATGACACTAGTGTAGTGTAGCCGCTGAAAACAAAACAACTCTGAAAGCAAAGCAGTGAACTCTAGCGGGGCCCTGCCGAACTTCTGCGTTGCCGTAGGTGAGGCGAGCGAGCCGCCCAACGCGACACTGTTTTCAACGACTATATAGATGGCGCTGTGACTTACTTAACGTAACATCCAAATTTAAAACCAATTAACGTTTTAAAACTAAAGCCTATGTTTTTTAGCTTAATTAAGTACTAAAACGGATAAAATCATTTATTTTATCATAACTTCATCACTTAAAAATTTATAACTGCCTAGTAAAAACAATGACAAAAAAATATCTTCTAGAATTCTATTTCAAATAATGAAAGTTCTTTGACAAGCTTTTCTTTTGGCTCACTTTTATCCCAAATCTAACGCTATGCACACGGTGTAAAGAATTGTTAGATTTTTTTATTTTACTTTATTTCTAGTTTTAAGTTTATTTTACTTTTAAACATTGAGCTTGTTTCTGACAATATTTAACGTAAATTAACAAGTGACCCGTAACACTTTTTGAGAAATTTACAAGATGAGGGAAATCATTAATATCCAAGTGGGCTCGTGCGGAAACCAGATTGGTGGGAAGGTATGTTTTATTTTGGACATTACAAAGTATTTAGAATTATTAGGCTGGAGAATGTTCAGCAGTTGCCGTAACATTTAGAAATACCCTGCGTACCTACCAGCAGCACATGTAAGTAGTCTTCGTACAATAGGTACCTGTACTTATGACAAGCATTTTTCAATGCTTTAAAGGTATTTTTTCGATCGCGAAGAATATTTTGTTCATGTAGGTCTAGCTAGATTAATCTCAAGCCAAACTAAGCGTCTGGCATACCAACCCGCAACCCCTTGCAGCACGCAGCAGTGACCAATCTCCGCGTAGCTGTTCTCAGAGCAACCAATCACCAATCACCAATCGTGCACGTGTTAGGTGCAGCATGCGGATGCGTGGTTGCTGTGGCATCTGCTTATAATATAAATAAGCTCCTGATGGACTATCTTGCGTAAGGCCGGCCACATACATAAACGGAATTCCGTTTCCGAAAAGGAATTTTCCCGAATTTATGTGGCCGGCCTAAAACTGACAAGTTGCCACGCGTACTTGATTTTTTTGGTCACCCATAGGTTAGACAGGAAAATTGTAGGTAATCATAGTAATCATAGTATTCAGATGTTCACCAACCTATCAATATGTAGTTTTAGTTTAGCAATTTCTTAAACATTTTCCAAAAAAAATAGGGTTTGTTTCTTCTCCCGACAATGGTAACTAAACTTTCTTATTTGTTCGCAGTTTTGGGAAGTAATATCCGACGAACATGGAATTGATCCTAGCGGCGTCTATCACGGGGACTCTGACCTGCAGTTAGAGAGAATCAATGTGTACTACAACGAAGGCTCTGGTGGAAAATACGTGCCAAGAACCGTTTTATTGGACTTGAAGCCGGCTACAATGGATGCCGTACGCTCTGGACCCTTTGGGTGCTTGTTTCGACCTGACAACTTCGTGTATTCTATGGCTGGCGGAGCGAACAACTGGGCAAGAGGGCACTATACGGAAGGCGCAGAAATTCTAGAATCTTGTTTAGATGTTATTAGAAGAGAATCTGAAGCCTGTGACTGCCTTCAAGGCTTTCAAATATCGCATTCTCTTGGCGGTGGTACTGGATCTGGACTTGGAACACTGATCATGAACAGGATCAGAGAAGAGTATCCCGACAGGATAATACTCACTTTCTCAGTCTTTCCGAGCCCACGGGTATCCGACTGCGTCGTGGAACCGTATAACTCGATATTGGCTGTAAATCAATTGGTAGAGAATACCGATCACACTTTCTGCTTAGATAATGAAGCACTATACGATATATGTTTTAGAACGCTCAAGCTAACCACTCCCACCTACGGTGACCTAAATCACTTGATTTGTGCAACGATGTCCGGTATAACAACATGCTTAAGGTTTCCTGGCCAGTTAAATGCCGATTTGAGAAAACTAGCGGTTAACATGATACCCTTTCCTAGATTACATTTCTTCACCCCAGGGTTTGCGCCTCTCACATCAAGAGGAGCTCAACAGTATAGAGCTCTTACAGTTCCAGAGTTAACTTTGCAAATGTTTGATGCTAAAAACATGATGGTTGCATGCGATCCGCGCCACGGGAGATACCTAACCGTCGCTACCATATTCAGAGGAAGGATGTCTATGAAGGAAGTAGACGAACAGCTGATGAATATTCAAAACAAAAACAGCACATACTTCGTAGAATGGATTCCAAACAACGTTAAAATTGCGGTATGTGATATTCCTCCAAGAGGTTTAAAAATGGCATCCACATTCATTGGGAACACGACAGCCATACAAACCATTTTCAAAAGAATATCGGAACAGTTTGTAGCGATGTTCAGGAGGAAAGCATTTCTACATTGGTACACCGGTGAAGGTATGGATGAGATGGAGTTTTCAGAAGCGGAGAGCAACGTTAACGATCTGGTGTCGGAATATCAACAGTACCAAGATGCCACGGCAGAGGAAGAGGGCGAGTTTGACGAAGAGGCAGAAGGCGAAGGGTTAGAAGAATGACTCATATTAGGCTTTTTGTTTGTGCATGTCCGTTTTAATCGAATAAAAACGGTAAACAAAAAATGTTTTCTTATGGCTTATGGGTTACGCTGCACAAGTACAAAGTTGTATGAATAAAGCAAAAATAATTTTACTATCACGAAGTTAGTATTTTTGCAGTCGTAATTTCGGAATAATTTAGATATTAATTCGGAATAATAATCCAACGTAAGCTGATGTGATAGGTATGTTCTGGAATATTGCATACATACAATCACGCCCATACATACGTACTATCGAACCAACTGATTCCTGACCCATCGCAGAACGTTGTCACAATAAACGTTGAGATTTCGCCTGTCCAGCAATGCAATGTCCCTATGACGTTTACTGTGAATAAGTTCTAGGTATAATGGGTCAGCAATCAATTGGTTCGATGGTACATACATATTCTCACGCCTGTAGTCCCAAAAGGGGTAGGCAGAGCCATAGAGCTCCTCTATGGGCAGAGCACATGAATTCAAAAATTCAGTGCCACGTCTAGCAATTTTACATCACGCCCATGATTCGAGTATTTCACGCTTCGCAGCCACTTCTAGCATAAGTTTTTGGATATCAGGTGCTAGCCTAAAGCCATCCTAAAGCATACCTAAAGCCAAGGATACACTAGAGGACAAATGTCCCGCGACACGTGCCCCCAGCAACGTAGGCGAAGTAGCGCGACGTTGCCGGACTTAGCTCGACATGTCGCGCGATGTCGCCAGATTTCTCCGGCGAAATCGGCGGACTTCGCAGACACAAAGTCGTGGGACATATTTGTCCCCTAGTGTATCCTTGGCTTAAACCTATTTACCTTGGTCGCCTCTTACGACATCCACGGAAGAAATAAAGAGGTCTGAGACATGAGATATTCTGGCCTTGGATGCAATGCCTTTTGAGGAATAATTTATAATGGCAAATAATAAATAGGGGTATAATTTTCAATTACGCAGGAATATTTTTAACACTTTAACTGTCCCAAGGATATTTACTATCCTAACACCAAATGTCCAAAGTCGTCGGTATCAAACAACTGAGTGAGTTGACCTATCTTTCATTGTCCTTCGCTTACGCCACTGTCATGGGTCGCAAAGTCCGTGCATTACATACATGTAATTAATGTAGTAATGCATTACAATGCACAAATGTATAGAATCGTCTATTTCTGACGTCACATAGACGTGGCAGACCTAGTTTGACGGTGCATTACATATAATGCACGGATAATCAAGCGTGTAAGTACTGATATACACTGGTGCATTATATATCATGCACGGACGTACCGAGCTAGGTTTTCAGTGTATTACATATAATGCACGGACATTCAAAGTGTTACAATTGTAGGATTTTGACGTTTCTAACCTTTAAGCTAAGCGTCCACTTGTCGGTATCGTACGCATCGGACGTATCGCACGCAACGGATCGTAGTATTCTTTGTATAGAAACTCATACAAGTGCGTCCACCTGTCCGCATCGTACGCATCGCACATCGGCAATATCTCGGCAATACCGACACCGTTGCTCCGAAAGGCAACTTTTGCGATGCGTGCCGATGACGTCATAAGGAATGCCGATCAGTGGACGCACCCTGCGCGCTAATATCCAAATACTGTTTCCTTTTTTAAGCTTTTTTTTTCAATTCTTCCTCTTCTGCCAATAAACAAGCCACAACGACAAATTGTTCTTCATCGCTTTCGTCCATTCTCACAGAGTCCACCCGTGCGCTCACTACGAAAATTCGAATGTACTGGCATCGTCAATCCGTCTGCTAGTACTCACCGTCGGTAATCCGTACGCTGCCGATACAGTGGACGCACTGTGAAAAATTTATCCGTTTGATGCGATGCGTCCGTTGCGTACGATACCGATATGTGGACGCTTAGCTTAAAGCTAAACCCTGGGTAGGTAAGTATAAACATTGTTTTGCAAAATGATAAATGATAAGTTGATAAGTACCGAAAGCCAAAGATACCCGTGATAAAGATATCCGTGGCTTGAAGAAGCGCGACGTTGTCGGACTTCGCTCGACATGTTGCGCGACAAAAGCCAAAGATACATTATGCGACAAATGTCGCTCGACATGTCGCGTGACTTATATCCGCGTATATGTATACGTGTCGCGCGACATGTCGAGCGAAGTCCGGCGAAGGTCGCGCTACATCACACACATGTCGCGCCACATTTGTCCCGTAACGTATCCGTGGCTTCAAATGCGATTGAGAACCCTAGTAACCCGGGTCCAGACGAGCGTTGTAATCCACAGGGTGCATCCAGGTCTGACGAATGCGCCACTCGCAAGCTGCTAGCGTGCCCCGCTCGCGTGCAAGACAGCTGGGTTCACAGCTGTCCGAGAGACCTGTACGGGCTGTTATTACGGGCGCCCGGAGCGGTAGCACAAAGTAACAAATACGGACAAATACCTGATAGCTTATCGCTTACTTGCCGGCGGTGGAACTAGTTGCTCTCTCCGGTCTCCCAAGACCCTTACGGGTCTCCCTGACAGCGGTGAAAGGCTGTGAGCGCAACCTAAACCCAAGGATACCATAGGAGACAAATGTACCACGACAAGTGTCCTCAGCAACGTCGGATGAAGTAGCGCGATGTTGCCGGACGTCTGGACCCGGCTTTAACCTGGCGACCTAAAGGAGAGACGTTTCGTGGAAAACAAGAAATTGGATCACAAATATAAAACATTTATTGGAATACAGAATCAAAGTTACACCTAAATACTACACAGTTACATAAAACAGAACAAAGACATTACAAAAACACTTATTCCTCTTCCACTTCTTCATCAAACTCGCCCTCGTCATCGGCAGTGGCGTCCTGGTACTGCTGATATTCGGACACGAGGTCGTTCATGTTGCTCTCGGCCTCTGTGAACTCCATCTCGTCCATACCTTCGCCAGTATACCAATGAAGGAATGCTTTTCGCCTGAACATAGCAGTGAATTGTTCAGATATCCTTTTAAACAATTCTTGTATAGCTGTTGTATTGCCAATGAACGTGGCAGACATTTTAAGCCCACGTGGTGGTATGTCGCACACAGCAGTCTTCACATTATTTGGAATCCATTCGACAAAATAGCTACTGTTCTTGTTTTGGATATTCATCATTTGTTCATCCACTTCTTTCATGGACATTCGGCCGCGGAAGACGGCGGCGACGGTAAGATAGCGGCCGTGGCGCGGGTCGCACGCCGCCATCATGTTCTTGGCGTCGAACATCTGCTGCGTCAGCTCGGGCACGGAGAGCGCGCGGTACTGCTGGCTGCCGCGTGACGTCAGCGGCGCGAAGCCCGGCATGAAGAAGTGCAGCCGCGGAAACGGGACCATGTTTACTGCTAGTTTGCGGAGATCTGCGTTCAGCTGCCCCGGGAATCGCAAGCAGGTCGTCACGCCCGACATTGTTGCAGACACTAAGTGATTCAGGTCGCCATACGTGGGAGTAATCAACTTAAGCGTTCTGAAGCAAATGTCGTATAAAGCTTCGTTGTCAATACAATATGTTTCGTCAGTATTTTCAACTAATTGATGCACAGATAAAGTCGCATTGTATGGTTCTACTACTGTATCAGACACCTTCGGGCTTGGTACGACTGAAAATGTGTTCATGATGCGATCGGGATATTCTTCTCTGATTTTGGAAATTAGCAAGGTTCCCATGCCGGAGCCGGTACCACCACCCAGCGAATGCGTCAGTTGAAATCCTTGCAAGCAATCACAGCCTTCCGCTTCTTTCCTTACTACGTCAAGAACAGAATCTACAAGCTCAGCGCCTTCAGTGTAGTGCCCTTTGGCCCAGTTATTTCCTGCTCCCGATTGCCCGAAAACAAAATTATCTGGTCTAAAGATTTGTCCAAACGGACCAGATCGCACAGAATCCATGGTGCCAGGCTCCAAATCAACAAGAACAGCTCTCGGGACGTATTTCCCTCCGGAAGCTTCGTTGTAATACACATTGATGCGTTCTAACTGCAAGTCCGAGTCTCCTTGGTATGCGCCCGTGGGATCGATGCCATGTTCATCCGATATTACTTCCCAAAACTAAAACAAGAAAGAAATATAAACTAAGCTATTTGAGGAAGAAACTGATACCGGTCTGTGTTCAGTGTCGATTTCAAAATGGCATGTGGCAAAAGAGCTGGAACTACGATGGAAGGAGGAATGTATGCAAAATATTGACGTTAGAAAGTGAACGAGCTAGTAAAGTGACGATTTAGGAATTGTACGCTGACGATATGGCATTCTGACGTAAATGAGACTGTAAATATAATCGTCCTAAGCCAGCGTGTGCATCGCACCACCACTACGGTAACAGTGGTGCATAAAGCCAGAAGAACTAACAAACAAACATTTTAAATATTTGTTTGACACACGCGGCTCAGCGAAGGCAAATCTGGCATTTATAGGCTTTAGCAATTTGATAGCACCAGTCCGAACTGCGTCTATTACAGTTAACTAAGCTAACTATACCTTTGAAACATTTTGCCTCAATTAAATTACAATAACAAGTGTTCCAGCTTCTCTAATGAAGTAACGTATTGAGGTAGGTAAGTGTAAATAAGTCAAGATAAGTAAAAAATTCATTAGCCAACTTGATTGCTATTACCTTTGCTCCAATTTGATTGCCGCATTGTCCAGCTTGAATATGAACTATTTCCCTCATTGTTGTTTCACTAAAAATTTTGAACCAAATACAGAACTTAGATGAAATTTAACTAGTCCAAAAGTATCTTAAACTAAAATGAAATACAAAAATGAAAATATAAATCACTGCATGTGCATCTTACACGGAATTTTCAAATATAATGAAGCCCATTTTTTCTTTTGTCATCGTACTGCAAAAATATTATTCCATATTTAAAATAACAATTTTGTTTGCCGGCAGTCATAACAAACAAGCAAAGAGGAATAATATACATCCGAAACAAACCTCTATTAATTGATAACTCCATCAATACAGGTCAATCGCGTGTTCAAGGATCACACAGCTCTGTTTGAGTGAATCGGGGGCACGGCCGTGCCCCCACCAAGTCGAGCAAGCACTGCCGTACCATCCTTTACTGGAACTATTTCGCGGCATTTTGAGGCCCCTATTTGAGAACCTCTAGATAATACCAGGACGCTGAAATATTCGTCATCTAGTAAGCTATAATTACATACTTAAAATCCAAAATTTCAAGTTTGTAGGTAATTCAGTTCCGAAGTTAAGCGAAAGCTAAGTTTCGCATTTTCGACACTCACTCACTCACTCATGATCATCAAGATAGAACTAGTACTTCCCATAAACTCACAGAGCTGAAATTTTGTACATGGTTAGGGATTAACGGTTACATAAAGGGAAAAATGTAAAAACTAGGATAATCGAAGATCTGGAGGACCTGGTGAACACCTGATTAGAGAACACTAAAGCCCAACCAAACTACTATAGAGATCGACATACCTTCTTTACAAATAATTATTCAACCTAGTGGGTCGCTTAATTTGATGTCAAAAATCTGAGGTCTGAAGTATCTGATGAAGACCCTGAGCTGGTCTGGTACATAAAAAAAATCGACTAATTGCAAAAATCCAGCGTAGAGGAACACATCTTCTTATTTAAGGAACGCGAATGGGCAATACGAAAAACTGTTCCTATTGTACAACAATCAGAACCGGAAAATAGTAAAAGAAAGATTTGTTAAAATAAAAAAATATGTATTTATTAAATAACAACACAACTGTACAGAAAAAACAATAAAACTTATAAATACCTTACACTAAAAACAAACTTAACACGTTCACTGCGGTTTCGGGTCGAATAGACCCTATGCGTATCTAGCCTACGGTGCGGCAGGCAAATTTCTTAACTTTCCGCTGGTGCGGGACTAGTTTATACAGGTTATCGGGTGAGTAGAAGTGAGATAGTTACTGTTTTGAAATCGTCTCTTCAAGAGTAGTCAATTATTACAAAAAAACCTCATCGGATCCTTTATGCCCTATACCGACTGAAAGTAAAAAAAAACTGTCTGGTGCGGTATAGGATCTTAGTGACCCGATGCCCAATGACCCGATAGCCGCACTAGATTACACACTAATTTGTCTAGGGTTGTGCTTGTGTATAGAAAAAAAAGTTATTACACCAGTTTTAACTCATACATACTAATATAGAATATGTATAAAAAGGTGTAGGTAACTATAGCGACAAATAGCGTCAGATTACACTACTTTAAAACGAGGTTTGAAGTGGTAGAGAAAGGTTGTGATGGGGTTACTATTGCGTACCGCACTATATAATAAAATGCCCGGATAATTTATAATCATCAACACAATAGAAAAAAAAATACTCTATAGCCATAACTTAATTGTTTATCTGAAAATATGACATCGTTCTGGCTGCTACGACGAACAACGCCAAACTTCGAGTAGCAGAGAAGCTGCTGATTAAGTTAAAAAAGACGAGACTTAATCTTGACTATGTAAAATTTTCTTTACTGTGACTGTTACAATATTACAGATACATATGATATTAAATAAGCATTATTATAATCGATATCGATGCTTTTTTGACTCCCGACGGCCCTAAAATTACATCGATAGTTTTTTCGGTCAGTGCGAATATCGGGCATAAAAGACCCGACAGTTCTAAACATACATTTGAATCCTTTAGAAAGGCTCTATTTACTTACGACCTCAACTGTGTTATGAACCACTCTATGGCTCTCTGTTGCAAAGTATATTATACCGAAATTCATCATACCCATTCGAATAATGATACTTTTAGGTGAGCAGGTCGAACAGGTACTTTCGACCCCCAAACGCTGTAACGGAAAGTCGTCTGTCGGATCTTATATACCCTACGACGCACCGACTGAAAGTCTTTGAATTCGCTTCCCGCAGTTAACGTGTTAACTAGAACTACAGTTAAATAAAAAACTAAAATTAAAGATAACGCTGGGGCCTTGGGGGCCTAATGCGCGCCGCATATACAAAGAGCTTTCGGCGCGCCTCATAGAGGCCTCCCGTGACCAGAGGGCTGACCATTATTTCGCCCGGCGAATCAGCATTGCCATACAACGTGGCAATGCTGCCAGCCTTCTGGGCACCCTCCCTATTGGCGGCGATTTGGGAGAAATTTTTTACCTTTAATTTTAGTTTTAGATTTAATTATAAAAAAAAATGCAAAATAAGAAAATCTAACAAAATAAATGAATATGCCCATCAGTCATTGAAGCGAAAAATATGGTCTTACCTCCGAATTTTTTTACTGTGAACCGAATTGCATACAATTTTGGAATTAGGCTCAT
>BHDV01036552.1:0-20452 GCA_005406045.1 Adoxophyes honmai
CTTGTAATAACACCATTGACGAGCAAGTGTGATGAAAAAACCATATTAGACTCGGCTAATACTTATTTATAAATCACTTGTGATTGTTATCCTATTTACGAACGTGAAGTTTGCTAGTCTTAATCAAACTTATTACCATCCGGCTAGTTGCCATTTACGGGTGCGCCGGGAAGCAGTCGAATGCCACTCCAAGGGATAATAACCCCAGTGCCTTGTTGAGCGTTAAAAAAACATCTAGTTAATTAAGTTTACACGATCCATTTTATTCACAGAAGATTTAATGAGTCATTTCCTTAGAACATGAAAAAAACATTTCTAACAAACTATAAAATCCGTCAAGAAGGTTATTCTAAACGTAAACAGGAACTCCTATTTGCTTTAAAAACGCCGCGGGAGATTTATTCGATACTTCAATCGAATGAGTCTTTAAAATATCGAACAGTCGTTAAAGATCGATATTATGATGCAAGTAAAGTGCGAATTATTGTTTATACAAATTACGAATATAAGATTAAGACAGTACTTATATGCATGTATAACATTTGTTTTATCGTATTAAGGCTTAACCGGTATCTATTACCTAATGTCTAATGTCCTAGTTACCTAATTGGTCCCATATCCATGTTTATTGTTATGAGGAAATTTAAATTACTTGAGATTGCATTGTTGCGCTACACGTATGTTTAAAAAAAATACAAAGACATTAAATCCTGGCCACAAAACCTCTTTAAATATTAGAAGAAAGTTTCGTTTTCACCTGTCAAATTGACAGCTCCATTCCCGCGCTTGACTTACTTTTGGCGCGAAAATAATGCGGAAACAAAACCTGAACGCATTAAACGATTAAATAGCTTCGTCTATGGTTTTAAAAATAAACGACGCTGAGTGCCAGAAAACATCTGTGTTTATTCAAATACTTCCTACATAATATTTTATTGCTGCACGAATAAAGTAGTGGCTTTAAAATGATAGTAAAAACAAGTGGTAAAGCTGCGTTCTTAATGTTTATTTAAAATCATTGCTGCGGTTTTCATTTTGTGTTTCAAATTGGCACTAAAAAAGAAAAAACCTTGCCTCACATTTAGATTGTCTTTTTTTCCTAAAAGGCAAAGGAAAAAAGTGTTGCCACACTAAAGAGTCGAATAAAAGGCGATTTCGCCGCAAAACGCTACATCAAGATAGAGATCTGACCGTTTCACGTCAGACTTATTTGGTCACGAATACAAATGTATGAAGCTTTATTTAATGCCTGCGTGACACGAAAGGGAAACACAGTTTTTCGTTCGTGAATTCGAGTTACCCAATTAAAGTAATACCCACTTCGAACGTCTGATTTTTCTGTTGTAGATTGGTTGTCCCTTTCCCATTTTTACTGAAATCATCTGAGAATGACAAGTGACTTATCGCAATTTGACAAAATTAAACATAAAAATGTCGTGAGACTCATTCATAGGGAAATAAAACCGATCTACTCACGTCTTTATATCGAGATTAGCTCGACATGTTTCGGGTCAAATCATGACCCTTCATCTGCGGCGAAGGATAAACGCAAAATGAGCGCTGCGCTGCCGCTCTTTCAGCGCAACTGCTTGGCATACTTAACTGACAGCGGTTCACAACTGGCCATGACATTCATTATTATTGTCAAACGTTGTGTCGAATCTTCGACGCAAGTATTTATAGGTATTTGTAAATGTAAATTTACGTTGCATTTCGCCATGGCACAGCACATTATAGTTACGTTCGGCCGTCAAAATGTACGAAATTCTTTGAAGTTACCGTCACAACCGTCATGGTATTTTCACGCAGAAATCAAGTGCGGAAAGTCTTAAAAAATTGTCAACACGAGACGTCAACAGACGCTCATCGTTATTGCCAAAAACTAGGCGCAAGTAAGTATAGGTTGCCGTGTGGTGTCGAGTTTTGAATAACACCTCTCCATTTCTTCCCTGAATGTCGTAAGGGGCGACTAAGGAAATAGTTTAAGGTATATTTTAGGCGATGGGCTAGCAACCTGTGACTGCAATATCACGTTTAACCATCTGGTTACCCTGCTGAAATTGCTAAACGTGGCACTGGATTTTTGAATTCATGTGCTCTGCCTACCCCTCTTGGGAATACAGGCGTGAGAATATGTATGTATGTATGTATATTTTAGGCGACAGGCTAGGCTAGCCTGTCATTATTGTACTTGATAACTTAAAAAATATGCTAGATGTATGAAATCTAAATATATAAGAAGATAAACTGACTGACGTATCAACTCACTATCATATTATATCAGTCACTATTATATTACCTCTTACATCTGTTTTCAAAACCAAAATGATGCTAGAAGTGGCTGCGAAGCGTGAAATAGTCATAATCATGATTATGTCTATTTCACGTTTCGTGTACTTTGCCTACCCCATTTGGGATAATAGGCGTGATTGTATGTATGTTGTATGTACATATCAACGCACAGCCTAAACGGTTAAACGTAGGCACTTGAAATTTGAAAGGGACGTAGCTTGTACCGTAGAGATGCACTAAGAAAGGAATTCCCGAAATTCCCACGGGAACGGTAATTACCGGGAAAATCCTTTTGTACGCGGACGAAGTCGCGGGCACAGCTAGTTAGTCATAATTTTGTCTATGCACCGTTTTGTGGGAACACAGGCGTGATTAGATTATACGTTAGTAGGGGTCGCAAAAACCAAATACAGGAACTTAAAATGCGACATAACCAGAGATCGGAAAAATTTGCGACATTGTTTGCAATTATGTGGACATGAGTCCAAAATTAATCGAAATGTTATTTAGTTAATTAATTTTTTAGGGTCATTCCACGAGCAAGGCAGTTTTGCGTGACACTCCGTGACATAATTTCATTTTATGTTAATGTGTGTTTTTATGAATAAATCGTATAATGCTTCACATTTCAAACGTTTTGCAAAAAGAGGCATCACTGTAAACCTTATAATTATCGAGATAATTAAATTTTCTTTTTTCATATAAGACGGTAATCACCCAAGCAAACAATATTGGCATGAAATCACGTTTATTGATAGATATCACAAGACTTTTTATGATATACATTTATAGCCTTGAATTATAAACATCTTAAGTAATAGTATAATAATTTTAATTATTGGTAACCATTGATTAAAAAAACATAACGTGAAATTATTATTTTTTAATTAGGTATATTTTTTTTTGTGTTGCACAGAGTAATATTCTTAATCATTAGAAGCATTATTTAAAACCTATGTTTTACAGTAATAACTCAATAAATAACCAATTTAGTTATTACCGCGTCTATGAAACCGCGGAGATCACTCAAATTTCGGTAATCACCGGTGCGGTAATCACGTGAGCAATTTAGTTTTTAATTAATTACTTCAAAACCGTTATTGGTAAAAACTCAATATTTTTTGTGTAAGTAGTTATAACACTGTTTAATATGTCAAAATAATCTGAGTTAAATATATTAACAAAACATGCGAGAAAAAAATAAAATGGTAATCACTTTCAACCGTGACAAAAAATTCGTGTTGTTTTCTTTCCTTCGTGATTCGGCAACGACACAATAAATCACAGGTTCGCACTGTTTGGCCGTCGCGGCGTGACAGTCTCTTTCTAGGAACGTATCGAGGATGTCTCTCGGAGTATGCGTTTGAGCAGTACGACGTGTTTTATGGCCGAATTTGGTTAAGACGCAAAACTCGGGACACTTTTTAAAAGTGGCTTTAAAAATAAACTAACGTAAAAATAATTATTTAGGCAACAGTATTCAATTTATCATGTAATTGGCTTGCTGTGAACAACAAAAACCTATAGTTTCCGCGTTTAGTTTTCGAAGTATATGTCATCAACTAACAAATTTTGGAGGTGGGACAAGGCGAAAATGTGGACTTCACTGACTTTAGATTTTTGTTTCGCGCATTTAATAATAAGAATATACTATTGTTAGACTTATTTTGAGTAGAACAAAGTGTGAATTACGTAAAGTAATTTTTTTAAAAGGTTATCTGTTAAAATTTAGATTTCACAAGCACTTGAACTTGAGAACACGAAAAATCGTACGGCTGGAGAACGGCCCTTTACATACATACTCGTACATACGTAATCACGTCTACGTTCCCAAATGGCGTAGGCAAAGCACAAAAAAACGTGAAAGAGACATGACCACGATTATAACTATTTCACGCTTCGCAGCCACTTCTAGCATTTTTTTTTAAATTTTGTACTTGACTTATAACTTGATTTCTAGTCAATAAATACAAAAGTTTGTTAAAGTATTGGTTTATTAACAAAAAGTGACAGTATTTTTTCCAAATCGTTATTTATTTATTATAATTATAATATATAAATATTTACGGAAACGATACCCTTTTTTAAATACGAACCTTTTGCTAATAATTATTTATGTAATTCATCGTCGTCGTAACGTTTTTTTTTAAAGTTACTATAGTATAAACGTGCTTATAAGCACTTTATGAATAAACAATTATCTCTAAAAATTCAAATTATATTTCAATTAATAATTAATTAACATTGTGATTAATTTTGGAGTCATGTCCACATAATTGCAAACAATGTCGCAAATTTTTCCGATCCCTGGACATAACTGCAACCTGCAGTTTGGGAAGGTAGGAAGGCACAGTCAGCAGGTAAAAAAGATATAGGCGCGGCTGAAATGTCACAAATGTAGGTACACATAACTTCAATACTAAGACAATAAGAGCGTTATGTTTTTGTATCCATGTCCAGTGAACACGAACTGCCAAATATTTTTAGCTGAGCATACAGCTTGTTTGTTCAATATTTCTATCCGCCATGGAATAAAAATATCTCCGACTCGTCGACGCAATAAATGGCTTCTACAAAAACTAATTTAATTGGCGAAATCACTACGGTTCCAGGGATTGGCGGCGCGCCATTTTTTTTCGATTCCCGCCAAAAGTTATAAGAGTTATGCGGTGTTGCTAGTAATGAAAAGTTCGGTTTCCGTTTCATATTCAGTTCAAATTTATTAAAGCGAGGGAAAGTTTATGTTTTATTGGGTACCTACCTACTGGTTTCGACTGAAATAACAAATTTATAAGCGGTTGAGAATTAATGTTGACTATTTACAGCCTTTGTTTATCACGTTTCTGCAACGGAATTTTGAGTTAATGCAGGAATTTATCTGTTGCGATATCTACTTTCATACAAGTTGATAAGCCGGCTTGCATTTACAAATAGCATCCAATAATGAAGTAATTGTAAAAGAAACTTGCACTCTTTTACTATTTTACGAATTGGTAAAATACTTATTTGAACAAACGCGAGTTCAAATGCCTCTAGAATAAAATAAAAACAATATAGCTATGAGGTCTCACTCAGTTTTTCTTGTTTCGACAAGAATTCCACAAAATATACAAAAAAGTACGTGTATTATTAAGAAATCCATCCATCATCCTAATGTGACGTAGTTACGTCACTTTGTCCTACATCGCGTTAGCGAAGTTTTGACGTTTAGTTGCATAAACAACTTCCTTTTTCTCTCTGTGGACTTCGGTCCCCATGGTGTGGCCTACGCTGTAAGCTGTGCATCCAAAGTCCGCACGTAGGTCATAGGCACGCATGCCAATCGCGTCAGATCCGTGCAACTTGTTCTCCGATAGTCGCAGCGGATCATCGCTCGCCAACGCGGCTCGAGCAGACGCAACTGGCCCTTGCCATGTCCCATGACGCACAGACTGCATATACTGCTGATACCAACCGCCGATCTAAAAATGGTGACTGTAACACTTTAGGTAGTTAAGAGCAAGATTATTAAAATAAATATCAAATAGATCAGTGGTGTCGAGATTAGAAGATTTTAGGTTGAGTTGAAGCTAAAATCTGTGTTCTCTCTCATCTCCAGACCGTCATCTTCTCTTGAAACATGGAGATTATTTTCAATCAAACCTGAAACGACAAAACAAATACGTACCTACAGAAGCCAATCAAGTGCATGTACTTCACTTTTCATACTTACGCTCTGCGGTCACCTTAGGGATGTCAACATAAGTCCGAACTACTCTGAGATATCGTGTCTGTGAGCCGTGTTAACACACTATTTTAAGAGTATCTACTAGCAGCACTTAACAACAAAGTCATGAAAGCAACGGAAAAATTCTTAAGTTAAAGCTTCCTTTGTATTTTTACAGCATGTGGAAGTTTTAACGACATACCAAAAGCAATACTCGCTACAATGTTAATAACAGACGTATACAGGTTTATTTTACGACAATAACCGTAACTGGACCGTAAAATGTATACGGCATTCTGAAAGATTTTACAGCGGAAGCATGGAATTGCTCTTTTAAAAATATCACATTACTGATACACACAATGCTTGTGAGCTTTTTTTTTTTAATGGCGTCTGTCCATTAGTGGTTGGACAATTTTGCCAGCGTCTAGGTTGAGAGCTACAAGTGATCGGTGACCAAAAGATGTTTGCTCTGCTTTGGGTGCAGCGATGAACGTTGTTTTAGAAGTCAGTTGGTCACTACCTACAACAAAAACAAATAATTCTGCCTCATCGCCAATTATCACACAATCACACATCAGGAACATTGTAAAATTAACATGCATACAAAAAAAATTGGGAGGGACCAGATAGCTGGAAGAAAGAGGGGCGACTTGTGAGCTTTACTACGAAGAGATCTTTCCCTCCATTCCATAGACCACAGATTACACAATAAGTACAGATAATGGCATATTTTTGAACATGCCTTGCGCTTCACACAACGCACGTTTAAAAACACTAGTTCCGAGGTGACACAATCTTGTAATCTTGTAATGCTCTTTCAACAAGAAATAAAATCTAGTAAATATGGTGCGGCGTCTTATCTAAAAACTCAATTTTAATTTATAATTTAGCAACACTGGTTTTCATACGGCGTTGACATAGACTACGATGAATTATTTTTTATTACTCGACAGTGAAGTCAAAGAATTAATGTTTGTTCAATCATCGAATGTACACTTGGTGGGCGAGTCCATTAACTCCAAAGCAAAGCGATGTTAAAAATTAAAGTTTGTACAATAATCGAACGTATAAACATTCGGTGGGCGAGTCCAACATGCGTTTGTCCGGATTTTCGTATCTCGCGTAGTATCGCAACGCGCAGCAGATGTTTTTAACTGGCCACCATTTTCCTATCTCAATTTTTCATTATTTATCTGAAAATCTAAACGTAGTGTAAACAGGTGGCATAATTATACCACTGGAAGTATTAATTCTGGATGCAAATTAATGTTTTGAATACATTTTAATTTATTGTATTCAAAACATTCTAAACTTTAAATCTGATTTAACGATTTTAAAGATTTAATGCGAGCTTCACGCCATGGCACAGACGTGATTTATTATAATTATAATATACATATTATACATACAATTCAATGTAGAATCCTATGTGCTTATTTTATTAATTATAGCAATTTTTGTAAGCTTAAAATCATGTGCAATCTTGTACGGCCCTCGTACTTGAATTAGAGTACTTATTGTTATTGTATTGCACGAATTTTAATTGCACATTAAACAATTACAAAAACAAGTTACAGGATGACAGCTTCATGTACAAAGGCTTAAGAACTTATCCCCGAGGAGATTTCTGCCAGTTAACCTTTTCCCGATTGACACGAGAAAGGGAAACGAGTAGACATACAAAAAAAAAGTTATGGAGTTATAAAGTACCTACTCATAAAGTTTCCCTGAGTCTTTCTCAAAAAAGTGGTAACGATGAATTAATTTTGCATTTTTTTAAAAAGTGTGTTTTTCTTCAAATTTTTTTTAGACAATAGCTAAAAATATAATCAAATAACCGAAATAACTTAGAGGGAACAAAATATTTCCTTTAGTTTAGAAGATATAGGTCCTCAAAGTTTTTGATGTACAGGTGAACGACAATTCATAGTCAGGTTATCGACAATTGGTCGCAGGTTAACGACAATCATACGTAAACCTAAGCAAATTTCATAACAGGTGAACGACAAGAGGAAGCAGATGATTGATGAGCAAATCAAAACAATTTTAAACTGACATTAAGTGCTTTATTTGATGCGTTTTACGTAACTTATGAAAAAAAACCACCCATAGCAATGTAACAAAAAAAATTTGTTCTTAGGATGGGTTGGGTTGGTTCATAGTATTTATATTACAAAAATCTTTTTGTACTTTACTTTTTTCCTATATTCAGCATACAATTCCAGATTATCTTTAATTTTCTTAACCTTAGTTTCTCCTTTTCTCTCTTTTTTGCTAGTATTTCTCCATTCTAGGCAGGTGAACGACGTACACGTTATGGACAAAATGACAGTTACAGTATTAATCTTAAGCGAAAAGTTTGTTTGATAAATTTCGCATTTACACACATGAAAGTAAACCGCCTTTTACATATCTTAGGCTATTATCAGATAATTAGCTCATACAGAAAACAAAATATGAAAGACAGAATAAAGACAACTTACCCGTTACAAACTCCAGATCACGTGAATGTATTGTTTGTATTTTTTTTCACCGACACATCGCTGACTTGCTACTTCCACCAGCGTTAGCAGACAGTTGCAGCTTTCGTCTCATGCTGGATGAGATGGATTAGGCGTAATAGAATTCGCACAGGAATAGCGTTTATGTCGTGACAGGTGAGCGACAAAAACTACCGTGGACAAACTTTAGTTGCAAATAATTAGCTATGTAGGTACAATTCTTTTATTCGAAACAATAATATTAAATCTTGATCATATAGGTCAGTGAAATATAGAACACAAATAAAAATAAATTGGAAACATATACGAGTTTTTTAGCTCCAAACATAAGTCCCTCGCGTTGGGACACGACAAGTGAACGACAAAACGTAGTGTTAATTATTTTTTTAACCTATTAATTTACATTATTTTTATGTTAAAACATTTGGCCACTATGTAAAAGATGTCTTTTAATTTAAATACACTTTTTAATTACAAGATTAGTGCATGACAAAAAAAAAGTTCTAAGAGAAACTTACTGACAGGTTGCGTTGCCACTTTTTTGAGAAGGACCCCCCTCCAGTTTTCCCACTTAGTACGATGACGTAGTAGGTACCTATTGTAGATACATGGGAGAGCTAATCTCATAGTGTAAGTGTATTTTAAGATTCATATATTATTATGTATATCACTTTCTTCTGCAACTCTTTGCTAAACGAAATCCTGTTCGTTTCAGAGTAATGTGAACTGCGTACCCTTCGAAACAAGGTTGAGTTTTGCTTGCAAAATTAATGATACTTGAGACCTTGTTGCAGCATAATAGAGTATTTGAAGCGCGATGCTAATGCTACCTACGCTCTCTCCTTCTATTAGGCCGGTCACATACATTCGGAATATTTCCGTTCGGAATCCCGAATCGGAAAATCGAACGCAGTCAATCCATACAAAATCTATGGACCGCCACACACGTTCGCAAGCTTTCCGTTCGGAATTCCGCACGGAATTTTTCCGAATGTGTGTGGCGGTTCATTGATTTTGTATGGATTGACTGCGTTCGGAAAGTCTGATTCGGGATTCCGAACGGAAAAATTCCGAATGTATGTGGCCGGCCTTATGTTTAGTAAATTTAATAAGGTTGATTACGAAACATACCTACATACATCTCGTCTTTGTTCTCAAATGGAAACTGGCTTCTTCTATTATAGCTAGTTTAACCTTAAAAACAGATGAAAGAGGTACATTTTTTTTTATAAACAAGTTTTTCATCTACGGACTCGTGGTCCGTACCTTGATGATTTTAGAATTTTCTCAGTCGTTTCTCACGTCATATATGTATATACGGAAGAAGAACCATGTTGGAAATAAAAAATAAAATTGAATGTAAGTGCTCCTTCAGTTAGAAATAGACGATGAACAGAATGTAGCGACCCTAGCGCCACATACCATCCAGAACTTCTTTCACCAACGTCATCAACTGTCAAAGGCGTTCTACATCGCTCTAACGAAGTTTTGATGATTGGTTGCATACAACTTACACTTTGTATGAAAGCGAACAGCTGAGTGTATACGTTTAATTAATTTATTGAATGTATAAAGATGCCACAGTTAAACAGTGTAAATAACGAAATAATTGGGCGAGACTCCTCGTTCACTCAAAATAATTGGATCACTTTCGTTTAAGCTCTGTGTGTGACGGTGTCTGTGTGCTGAAAAAAGTAAGATAACACATTCTGCCAAAGTTTGTATCTTCCCTGCTCCATCTCCATGCCAAGTATTTTCCTAATAAGTTTAAGGGTAACCGAATGTCAAAGCCAAAGCGAACTATAAAGAGACACCAACTTGGCCCCATGTTGGGCGCCAACCAAAACATAAATCACAAGTTGTAATAGAAAACTAATCCATAAATCTGAAATTGTAATAGGGAACGGTCGTAACGTTCTTTAAACCACAGATAAAATAGAGTTTAATGGCGGAACGCGGCTTTCGCCCGGGGAGGCTATGAAAAACAAATTCGGCAGCCGGTTTTTAGACCGTTATTTGGTTTTTTTTTCGATACAGATTGCATGCGCTGATATTTTTGAGTGCCGATTTTTCACAGAGATAGGTACAGTAAGTATTCTTTGCATGAAGTAACGAATTTTATGCACATAATAGCGTTATCGACATGAAATTTCCGATCTCTAGTAAGCTTAATAGGTACATTGATAGATTGATCTTTGGAATGTATCTTAAACACAAAATTACCATGAAACTCACCCGTAGCGACATAAAACGGACGCACGTACGTCTTTAAATCGAGATTAGCTCGACTTGTTTCGTGTTAGTCCGTGAACCATAACCAGGAGCAACTCGCCACAGCGGATTATTATTTCACCATTAGGGCATGTCGTTAATGGTGGACGTATTATTCTTTACTTAAAGTAATCGGAAGGTCATAGGGGCAAGAACTAGGCTAGACGAGGTATAAACAAGTCACCATGTTTGGACTATGTACTTTATGGGTATGGGTGACACAGTGTGTGATGACGTAAGAAGCGACTAAGGAAATAGGTCAAACTATATTTTTGGTGGTATGCTAGCAACCTGTCACTGTTATACCTGCCTACTTAAAACCTAAAAAAATGTGCTAGAAGTGACGACAAACCGTTAAACAGTCATGGTTTCGTGTAACTAGCGTTTCCTGTCCACTGCCAACTACATTTGGGAATACAAGCTTGATGTATGTAAGTACATAATGTATGATTGTCATCCATTTTTGAGTTGAAATCGAAGTATTACTTAGCTACGTAAATTTATTTCATAAAAAATCTCACGAACGTGCGATTAAAATCTAAAAAGATGAAAGTAGTTCTACAGAATTACTAACTACCTATAATTATACAAGACAAAGTAGGTACTTTGTATCTAATTCATTCTGTCCCAATACCTAATTCAAATAAGCGTAAAGTACATCGGTTACCCATAAACAACATTTTATCTGCTATCACTGGCAACCCTTAAACTGACATGTGTTGCCAGCTTTTTTATTAAAAAAGGTCCGCTTTATGGCATCGTTCGGGGATATTGCGGCCTACGGCGGGTTGCAGGACAGAAAGTATGACTATTGAAAAACCTTTCGGGAAAATGTGCCAGCGTACTTTAGTATCGGCTTTAGTTAAAATGTATGTTAGCCGTATAACTTCGATACTTACCTATTTGGAAGTTTAAACAGTTTTTTTCGATGTTTGGAGAGTTTTAAGTTTTATTGATAGACAAATAGATTCATTTTATTTCATTCTGGATAAAACATTACACCAAATGTTTATTAGTCAGAACAGGCACAATTTAATAAAAATCAAAATAATAATAAAAAATACGATTCAAATAAGTACTAATTGCATAGGCTATCAAAATAAAAGTATTGCTTGATTTAACCTAGATAAGCATTGACAATTGACACCGGAACTGAAGTCATTAAATAAAAACTTAAATGTAATAAAACTAAGCGTCGTGCTTTTGCCACCCATAATAAAATTTCAATGTTTAACAAGACTTTTCTTTTGTTTCAGATTCCTGCCCTACAGCCATCCAACAACATAACCTCAAAACTGTCAATTTACCGCCAAAATGTTTTAAATTTTACCCTAACAAACCAAACACGGTACTACTAAATCTCACTATTTCCTCGCGCTAACCTCAGTTATGACTTAAGTTAGTGCTCTGAAAATTCTTACGATTTTATCGAATCAAATTTACTTAGATCTTTTTATATGAATCTGATTCCATACTGCAAGCTTTTGCTATTCAGTGCCTAAATGTTTAAACGTCAAAACCTTCCCGCCAAAACAAAAAAAATCGCCGCGGCATCTAGAATTTTAGCCTATTTCTTTTAAAGCCGCGTTCTAATTGATTACCAGCCAGTCAACTGTCAATTTATGTGCGATTAAAAAAGAAAGATGGCGACACCTCCCGAGTCACCCGTCGAGGAGCATGCCTACGAATTAGAGCCAACGCGGACACCGAAGCCAATTCCTGTGGCTTTGGAAGAGCTGTGTCGACAGACGAAGTTTTCCAAGCAAGAAATCCGAGTCATGTACAGAGGATTTAAAACGGTGAGTGGCTTTTTTTTAATCTGTCTGTGGCAACAGCATCTAATTTGGAACAGTTTTTTTTTCTCCCAATAGATAAAACAAAAACTATGCTAGAAGTGGCCACGAAACGTGAGATGGTCGTGGTTATGTCTATGTAGCATTTCGTGTGCTTTGACTCCCCATTTGGGAATTCAGGCGTGATGTAACTATTATGTATTTTTTCTCCCTGTTTTCTGTAAATGACAGTGTTGCTTGTTTTTTGCAATTTAAAAATAGCGATGTGCCTCCACTGTTAAAAGGTCACGGTAAATTAAGAGATACAGATTTTAGTTTTAGGCCTTGCGCAGACGACAGACTATCCGCGACGGACTTTTTGCTCTGTGAAAATAGAACCTATGGAATTATACATATGCAGTAACGCACACGACGCGCAAAAAGTCCGGCGCACAATGCATACAATCCACGCAGACTTATTTTGCGCCGCAGACTCAATCGCACAAAACGTCTGTCATCTACGCTGCGCCTTATGACCCGACACCACACTGGAAAATTTAAACAAAATGTAGTAAAATATTTATATTTAAGTATTTTGTGTAGTCTCCGTAGTACCGCATCCGGTGCGACCGGAAACGCGTCAGGCTGTCGTGTGAAAGGTTCTTCACATCGCTTTTGGCGTCAGCTTTACATTTATTTTGAAACGGGCTTCGTAGAAAAGTGACACATTAACCCATAGGGCAAAAATAGGCAATTCTGCACAGAATGAAAAAACACAATTAACACGCATGTATCCCTAAATAGGGTAGGCAGAGCACACGAAACGTTACATAGACAAATCCAGGATTATTTTTCGGTTCGTACCCACTTCTAGCATATTTTAAGACTTTAAGTTCAGAGGTCTCATAGTTACAAGTTGCTAGCCTGTCGCCTAAAGCGTGTCTGAACCTATTTCCTTAGTCGCCTCTTGCAATATCCATGGAAGAAATGGAGAGGTGCAATAATTCTAAACACACACGGCACATAGTAGGTACACTTTTAGATTACGACTAATGTTGTACAAATGGTACAGAACCTTTGGTGCATGAGTCCCATTCTTTTCCGATTTTCCGTTACTATCGCAGTACAACATTTCTATTTCCTCCGGGGTGACCTCAGGTGACTTCCGTCTACCCCACTTTACCACGACCTTATTTCGACTGGCAACCCCGACTAAGCCAGGCTATTTTAAGACTCGTTTCAGCTGACACTCGGAAATGAAAATAGAAGCGCAGTGGAGACAATGTTACCATAATTGTAATGATTTATGCCAATAAAGATAGATAGTCTCTTTCCAAGTGAACATTTAGTACAAAGATTAAAAAATGTATAAAACGTCTAGTATACGAAACGCTACATAGACGTAACTATGACTATTGCACGTTCCGGGGCCACTACTAGCATATACATTTTATAGGTTTACAGTTGTCGGGTTCACAGAGCCGACTCTGGGAAAGGGTTAGTGTATTGTGGGCGATGGGCTAGCAACCTATCACTGCAATATCACGTTTAACCATCTGGTTACCCTGAAACAGCTAAACATGGCACTGGATTTTTGAATTCACGTGCTCTGCCTACCCCTCTTGGGAATACAGGCCTGAGAATATGTATGTATGTAGTTGTCGGGTGTTGCTAGCCTATCGCATAACAAAAAAAAAACGAAAAAAAAAAAAAAATTTTTATTCCTTTTTGACATCTGGGTAACTTATTCTGGAACTGAAGTTTCAGAAGATAACTAGAAGTTCTTCAACAAAAGGGTTCCCATAATTCCTGTCGGCAGGGATCCCTAAAATCTAAGATCATCTAAGCACGCAATTAGAAGAGAAGCAAAACCACTGGGGCGTGGTCGCTTGATCACTCTGACAACTCATTTGTATCGCTTGACAGACGGACAAGGGACGGCGTTACTAACCCAAAACATTTTTGTGTTACTCAAGATGACATCGACACATTGTGACGGTATTCTGGCTCGAACGCAGGACGCTCGGAACCAAATGGCTTTTAGTTTAGCAATTTGACGTTTCGATAATCCATTTTTTTATTTATATGTATGTACGCGGGACTTAATCACGATTTTATTTACCTTCTCGACGTTCGGCCGCGTTTGCAGCGTTAATATGATGTTAATATATGACGTTAATATGAGTGAGAATCGCGAAAGTTTAAAACATCCATTTTTTTAATAATTTACGTTATTTATTGTTACAATACTTAAAATTAAGGCCTTTGTCACATGGAGCTACGCAAAAGTGATGGAACTGGTTAGTAATTACTAGGCTTAGGACTTTTGGATTCTCGCCGTGGTTCTAGAATGCATGGAGTCGCCATTATCTTAAATATTTCTGACAACAAGTCTAAAAATAAGTGTCATGATGTATGCCGATATATCAGTATCTAATTCATTTTATCATAACTCTACACAAGTTACAGTACCTCATCGGAGTTTCAATAGTGTCGTATAAAAAATGCC
This sequence comes from Adoxophyes honmai, assembly GCA_005406045.1. Lineage (NCBI taxonomy): Eukaryota > Metazoa > Arthropoda > Insecta > Lepidoptera > Tortricidae > Adoxophyes > Adoxophyes honmai. The sequence continues at coordinate 15,055 of BHDV01036552.1, forward strand.
TATTAGCTGCGAGAAGATATTTTTAGTTTTAATTAAATATAGTAAATTATTATGTTTAAGCTAATACATATTTTACTAGACTATTTTTTAGACTTAGAAAAAAATCTTACTGGAAATTTTAACATAAATGGCGACTCCATTGATTCTAGAACCACGGCGAGCATCCAAAAGTCCTAAGCCTAGTAATTACAATTACAAACTATTTAGTAACTTTACCTCGACCACGACGATACTCAAACGCGACGAAACGAAATTCAGTGTTGCCCATTTAGCGACTTTGTCGCTAGAAGGGACGATTTTTTCTCAAGTCGCAGAGATAAAAAATGTTCCGCTAAATTTATTTACAAAGTGACACATTGCACGTTATTGCGCTGACACGTATTTTAATTATAATCTGATTATTTATCAATACATTGCTAGTCTCTATCAGTAGTGCTTGAGCAAAAGTCGTCACTTCTAGCGACAAAGTTGCTAAATTGGCAAAACAAAAACAAAAAATCGGGTTATGGCGACTTGTTATTCTTTGGAATACAGGAATATAATTAAGACTTTTACAAAAACAATTAATAAGACAGTAATAAAACAGTAATAAGTTCTCTATGTTACGATACTTAGCCGTGTATTTTGTATAGGTAAAAAAAATACGAAACTTTAATTATGTAACCTAAGTAAAAACATATTTTTTAATAAAAGTTACCCCGGTAAGTCAGAATTTTGCCTTCCTTTGCTGTGTTGGTGTTTGTAATAAATTGCAACTGCGTGTGTAAAGGATGAAAAAATTAACCCTGCTCTCTTTGATCAAAAGAAATGATGTATCGTCAATGATTCATGGCAACACTTTGTACCTGTCGACTCGGCGTCCGCGTTAGTGGACTATGGAGTTTATGGGCTGGCAATACTTGTGGGAGGGGTAGCTTTGTGCTTTTAAACCACAGAGAAACAGAAAACGTAGTAACATGAAATGTGGTTGGTAAACTTGGTTATGGTTTTGTGACGTTGCGTGTGCTCTACCTACCCCATTTGGGAATACAGGCGTGATATGTGTTGACCGTGGTTACCCTTTAACCGCTTTAACGTCTCGCTGTACATTACATTATGTCTCGCATTAACATTGTTTTCAGCTACCACGCGTACAGATAAATCATTGTGTCCCTGTCCTGAAATGTCCAGTCCCTTTGTAAGCCACGGCCATTTTATAACGTCGCCATTTTGGATTGCATTGCTAATTAAAACAACCGCCATGACACAGATGCCTTGATTGACGTGGGACCGAGACCGCATTATTAATACACTCATACTGACTTTGATACGAGTACAAAGGGTTCTAAAGATACTAATTTGTTATTGTGTAATTTTAAGCTTGACGCAGAAAGGGGTTAGGATTTGACGTGTCAGAGGCGTATTTTTCTGAAGTGACAGCGTTGAAGTTATGCACTTAATCGTCTTTAGAAGTTTTACTTTTAATTGTTAATTAAAACAAGCACCTATTTTTTTTAATCGAGCACTGGAGTACTCCACATCCTTCGTGGCCCTAACTTCCAAAGCTTAACAGTTTGCGCGGGAGATACTTCAAAAGTAGTAAAATGTGTGTCACCCACTTTAAATTTTTAAATTAGAGAATGACAAATCTACTAACGTTTTTGTATCGAGACTAGCTCAACATGTTTCGGGTTCATCCGTGATCCATCATCTGGAGCTGTGACACGGCAGCGGATAGACGCGCTCATCCGCTTGTTTCACTATGAGTGGTTTTATGTTTAAAATGACTAAAATAAAAATAAAAATGATGTACCTACATACATACCATACAAACTTCCATCGAAAATTGGTTTAAACGAGATCGATCTACTTACAAGTTTTTTTTTTTATAAATCGGAAACTTTGTTTACCTTTTTTAACTTAGTCAATGGTATTGAACCCTTTAACCACGAGTCCGTCGTGCACTCGGCTTTTTAATCTATTTTTTTCCTTTTTACAAACTTTGCTTGATTTCGCACATGTATGGACGAAATTGCCTAATTTCTTTATTTAACCGTGAGATTAGCAACGCAGGAACGAATACAACTAAAGAACTTAAAATATATAAGTAGCTACATGATTGTTTTATGTGCAAAATCGCCTTACTCGCGAGTAAAGAACGACCTCTTTCAAAATTCAATTTTATTCTCGTTTAGTTCAGTTGACTCTAAAATGTTAATATAAAACAAAATGCGCCATTTTCCGACTTCATTTCGCAGAGCGACCACTAATAAAAAATATTAGGACCCTAAGTAGGTACTCGTCAAAACCTAATAACGCAGCGCGATCATTAAAAAAGTAATTTCCGCTCCTAAAATGCAATTTCCCGCTCCATTTTAAACGACAATAACGCGGATTCGCAAAACAATAAAACGTGTTTGCGTGAAAATAAAACATTCGGACGAAATCTCAAAATATCACGAAAGCTCTCGGCTAATGAGTGAAACAGAAACGGAGATACATGGTGCTTAGAGATTAGAATGAGACGGCTATGTTTCGGAGCTTCCACTTCAACTAAAAGGTCACTAGGTGAGGATGTCGTCGACCGTTCGCGCCAAAAATAGGAGTAGTTGTGTCATCTTGACAGTCGCCGCCATGTTGGTTTCAAAAGAAAGTCCCGACTTATGCAACGCGTATTTTCTTGTTTGGAATTTTCAGAGTTCTTTTTGCAAATGAGGCGCTTGTCAACATTCTGTAGGGCTGTTGAGTTGACGTTTTAGCGTTTCCTTTTCATTTCTGTTCGTTGCTTTTGTGTTTTGGCTTTACGGCATTTAAATGTTACGGGAAAATTTTACAATGCAGTTTACGGAGTTTGTTTACTGGGAACACAGAGTTTGGACAGAGAATGTGGTTGTAACGTGCAATTTCTAGCCCGCCGAAAGTTGGACAAATCAGTCGTAGTTTTAATTGGTTGTTTTTATCAATAAATGAAATCGGCAGTTGGACATTTAACGCTTTTTTTAGCAAATTTACTAAGGAAGTGTGTTAGAGAAAACACGTTGAGGGCGCCCTCGAAGAACGCATAGGTACCAGCCGTTCGAAGACAAACCAGAGTGCTTAGTGTTATCAAAAAGGTCACGAAACGATAACGATTTCTTTCGCGAATTAACGCGAATTTGTATGGAAACCGTCTTGACGCCGCAGTTGTGCAAAGGTGCCGCTTGGCAGCGCTGTCTCTCTGCCGAAAATGTCTAGCTTGTACGAGTATGACGATGGATGAATTTGAATGAAGCGAGGAAAATGCCAGAAGAGAAGCGAATAAGGCGTGATCACGTATACATATACTAATGTAAGCAAAGACAACTAACTACTGAAAATGTGGGGGCAATGACTGCCACTGAATACGTAAACGTTACAAATCAACTTACAACAAAATACTATGTCAATGCGATTTTCTAATTGGCTTAGAGAAGCCCTATAGTGATTGGATGACCAGTCTGTTGATTCCAAACCGCTGCTTACTCCATACATACAGTCACGAACCGGGATTGTTGAGCCACTTGCCACTGTTCGCAATTTAGACGTGTAATCAATGACCGATGTGACCGACTAGATGTCAGCTATTGGATTAGTATTACACGACCAAGTTACAAACATAGGTAAGTGGCTCAACAATCCCTGTTCGCGATGGTACATACAATCACGCCTGTCCCAAATGGGGTAGGCAGAGCGTACAAAACGAGACAGACAAAATCATGATTATGTCTATTTCGCGATTCGCTTCTAGCATTATTTTAGGCTTATGTACCTACTAGCTTTCTGCCCGCGGCTCCGCTCGCGTTAAATTCGGGGTATCACAGAAGAGATAGCACACATATCAATTTTATAGCTTTCTATATTGAAAATTTCCACTCCTCACTTTAGGGAAATGGGGGGTTTTGAAGAGACAAAATGTAGCCTATGTTATGTCACTCTCCATGCCCTAAACTATCTCTACCTAAAAAATCACGTCAATCCATCGCTCCGTTTAGCCGTGAAAGACGGACAAACAAACAAACAAACAAACACACTTTCACATTTATATATTGGTACGGATTTTATCACAGTTTTAATTTCACGGTGTATAAATTGACCACTATTTTGACGAGGTTAATAAAAATAACTAGCCGTATCATTGGCGACCTTAGTGGCTTCATTACGAATGAAATATAAAATGCCTTAGCCATGCATTCCCCTACTAGTAGTTGTTAACTCGTATCAAAATCGGCGATTTTTACAGGGATCGAATACCGCTATTATTTTCATACATTTATACCGGTATTCATTTGCGGTATCTCAGTTGTTTTTTAATATTATTGCATTTTTTTCATTTAATGTCGTACTTTTGTAGGCTTACCTAAAACTATCTAGGAATACCAAGCTAAAATTCCAAATTACAGGAGTAATTTTAGTTTTTAGTAATACCGGTAACGATACCTGTTTTTAACCTTCCGCATTGGTACAATATAATTTGGCCAGGTTATAAAATAAGCAGTGGGAGTAAATTCGCGCACTGCTTTTTCCGAGGTACAGTCCCTGTCAATTTACATGCCGGGGATTGTATTATGTAATTTATGTACTAGAAAAGTCGCGTTTGTTGTATGGGACCAGTCATTAAATATTTACTTTGTTTCGTTTTTCAGATAGATTGCATAAATTAAATGCAACTTCCAACTTTCTCTCAATGGACTTCGGTCCCCAGGCATAACATCTGCCTGGAGAGAGATCTCTCTGGAGTCTTGCCCAAAGCTCAAGCTATAAACCATTAACTTTTTTGATGTCCACAGAAGACGATAAGTAAAGCCTCTTGTAGACGTCTGGTATTTTCACCGGACAACGGACCGTTTATTTTCCGGACTCGCGGTGGTGTATGGCACACAATGGATGTGTGTACACGCACCGGATACTTGTCCGGCACAACCGGTGCCATACACCACGGTCCGTTGTCCGGTGAAAATACCGGACGTCTACAAGAGGCCTAAGTACGATAGGTAACTTTACTAATGAAGTAATGACCCTGACTTTTTGCCATTTGCGTAGGTACAGAGTCCTAACAACCCAAATGTTTTTATGATCGCATTTAGCTTATCATCTAGAATTCTAGGACCGTTAGTAGCAACTAATGCCTGTTAAATTACATTATTAGCCGGCTGGCACGGCATCGCGTGCGTCGGGCCACGCGACCAGTGTCCGAGTGCGGCCAGACTACGATATAAAATTGTCTGTCAACTAGATTAGTTTTCCTCAAACTTTTATTTAGATCTGAGGGGCTGCTTGACAGGCTTGATCGTCTACAAAATGTATGTGTTATGGGCAAAGTGATTAATGCGGGCATTATACATAATGCCCGGGCATTATTCATAATGCCCAGCTCTAGTGGGCAAAGTGATAAATCATCATG
>BHDV01036552.1:21408-43311 GCA_005406045.1 Adoxophyes honmai
TTTTAGCTTCCTCTCCTACTTCGTCCAAAACCTATGCCAAATCTTTTTCTGTGCATGGTGCCAGGCTGTGGAATCGATTGCCGACGTCGGTCCGACAATCATCCTCTGTTTACGCGTTCAGGGAACGCCTGAAGAAGTTGTGGCGCACCTCAAACCCATAATTGTATTATGTACCTATCTGTTAGTGTTGTTTGTGTGTTTATCAATTAATTATTGTGTTTCTGTATTTATTTCATACTTTTAACGTTATAATTATTTATTTTTGGCTGTATGTATATATTGTACTGTCCTTCAACATGTTTAATTTACCCTTTCTTTGTTGTCGGTCTCAATTATCAAGTGTCCTCTCTGATTCTCAAAGGTTGGCTGTAAGAGATCCCTTAAGGGATAAGTCCGCCTTTGTACCTCGCCTTTTATTTGTATATGAGTTTTGTATTTCTTGTTCTTTCCTTTTGTACAATAAAGTGTTTACTTACTTGCTTACTTTTTTCTTAGCTGAAAAGCTTAGCTACTTCAATACATATGTAGCACCCCAGCGCCATATACGTCGAATAGCCGAACTAAACTATCCTACATCGCGCTAACGAAGTTTCTACGGTTGCATAAATACAACTTCCACTTCCTCTCTATGGAATTCGGTCCCCAGGCATAACATCTGCCTGGAGAGAGATCTCTCTATTGGAGTCTTTCCCACACATACATAGGTACATATACCGTCTCGCCTCTTTCCCACAGGGGTAGGCAGAGACTACTTTGTTCCACTTGCTACGATTCTGACACACATGTTTTGCTTCATCCACATTCATTAATCTCTTCATACATGCTTGTAGGTTTCTGGTACTCTTGACCTGACTTTCTTCTAAGACGTCCGCGATTTGGTTACGGAACGTCCGTCTGCTGGGGCTGGGACCTAGACTCTAAGATTAGACTAGACCAGGGGTTCCCAAACTGTGCGCCGCGGCGCCCTGGGACGCCGTAGAAAGTACTGAGGGGCGCCGCGTGAATCGATTTTTTATCATTATCCGAAACCATTTTCATATTTTTACACAACTCGAAATTGGTCCCATTGGCACGAAACCAGGATCTGATGATGGAATCTTGGAGAAATCGAGGGAACTCTTCAAATTTTATATGGAGGTGTACGGCGTTTTCGGTAATTTGTTGATGAGGTCAAGATTTTACATTCAGTAAACAGAATACTTTCAAAATATTGCTAATTTGAAGTCGTTTTTTTTTTTGTTTAAAATAATCTTATTTATTGTTCCAGGAATGTCCAGAAGGAGTGGTGCTGGAGGATTCATTTAAGGATATTTACGCGAAATTCTTCCCCCATGGCAGTGAGTTGTACTTGTATCAGAGGGTAATCAGTAATCACAGTGACAATGACAAATCACCGAAGTGATTAATAACTTAGTGATCAGCCATTGATCAGCACGTTGATTGGTCGCTCCGCTAGACATTATTTTAATTTAGAAATAATGTAACCTGAATTAACACACAGCCCATTTGGGATTACGGGCGTTGTGTCTTGTAAATTATAAATTGTTAAAACTGATTGGTCTCCGCTCAACGACTTGTGGGAAAGACTACGAGAAATCTCTCTCCAGGCAGGTTATGCCTGGGGACCGAAGTCCACAGAGAGAAAGTTGGAAGTTGTATTTATGCAACCCATCTTCGAAACTTCATTAGCGCAATGTAGTAACTTTCTCTTTATAGATGACGTTAGTAGAAGTTCTTCTACTCGACGATGGGTGGCGCTTGGGGTCTCTACAGACTTGTATTGTGTCACCGGAAAATAACACATTCCGTAAGTTTATAAATTTCCGTAAGATTCCAAACAACAGACAAATTGTACTATTTTACGGCCGCATTTCCGTAAAATAATCAATTTACGTTAGGTTAGGTTAGGTTAGATTATGTTAATTTAGATCAGATTAGCTTTATTTATGTTAGATTAGGTTAGGTTAGGTTAGATTATATTAAATTTTGCAAAAATGTGGGCGTAATAACATTTTTTGTCTCCCGTTTGGAATCTTACGAAAGTTTATAAACTTCCTAGGCAATTTATAAACTTACGGAATGTGTTATTTTCCGGTGACATATGCACCTATTTGCCATGAAAAGACCTATTCGTGCTAGCCAACTTCTGGAGTAAATGCCAGGTGCCTCCTAGAGCGACCCTGGTATCCCGAGGTGCTTTTAAACGTGATCGTGTGTCTTCATATGTGTCTTATTGTGTACATTTGTTTCGCAGATTCAGCGTTGTACGCGCACTACGTGTTCAAAGCATTCGACGTCAACAGCACCGGTGCCATCAGTTTTAGAGTGAGTAGTAACTTCAGTTTTCACACTTAGTATTGCCAACATTCCCGTTTTCACCATTTGGAAACGGAATCCTAGAAACAAACATGCAGCCGAACATAGAATTCCTTTTTGAAGTCAGTTAAAAACAGTGATAACTCATTACCATACCCCGTTATCAGTGTTGCAAATCCATTGAAAAAGCTAGGGATGGCACTGCACGTATATTTTTAACCGACTTCAAAAAAGGAGGTATTCAATTCGGCAGTATGTTTTTATTTTTTATTTTTTATATTTTTTTGTATGTTACCTCAGAACTTCTAAACGGGTGGACCGATTTCGATGGTTCTTTTTGTGTTCGATAGCAAATGGCTTCCCATTGGTCCCATTTTAATTTCATCAAGATCTAACTAGTAGTTTTTGAATTATCCTTAAAATAAAAAAATAAATCAACGGGCATCGGGAATTTTAATCCGAACTTACATTTGTACATACTTACATACCTACATACAATCACGCCTGTATTCTTAAATTGGGTAGGCAGAGCACACAAAACGCTACATAGACAAAACCATGTCTATGTCACGCTTCGTGGCCACTTCTAGCACATTTTTTGTAGGTTTTGAGTTAGCAGGTATAATAGTGACGGGTTGCTAGCCTCATAGCCTGTCGCCTAAAATTTACTTTAACCTATGTCCTTAGTCGCCTCTTGCGACATCCACGGAAGAAATGGAGAATATTTTTATGTGTATTCGCTGATTACTCGAAGACGCCTGGACCGATTAGGAAAATTCTTTTTTTGTCTGAAAGGGTATAGTTTCCAGGTAAGTAGTCAGATTGTCAGCATATCTTGACCTGATGATGGAATATGAGGGAAATCGAGGGCAACCCTCAAATTTTATAGGCACAGGTAGTGTTTTTAGAACATTTTTCAAAGCTACAACAGTATTTACGTTTGGCAGTAAAAAAAAGGATTGAGCTGATGATGAAAGGTCAACTCCTTAATTTTTAGGAGTTAAAGGATATTTTTTTCAATACTGAATGCACCTCCAGACTGGAAATTATAGTTTCAGTAATTAGCCAAGCCTGCTGCTTCTCAAGTGTTGCATTTCTGCTAATGCTCGTTCATCGTGGGGTTTACTTAACAGTTTAGAGGGTTCTAAATTAGATAGAGCTATTCCTTCTAAAGCCTTGAATCTGTTGAGAGCTACATATACCTACTTGATCTTTAGTAAATATGTACATAAACAGAAGTTTCCTTTAAGGATTTAGCTAATTTGAAGTCGGTTTTTTTTTGTTTAAAATTATTTAATATGTGCCTACCTTTAAACATACATACATTAAACATTCACCTTTATTCATTTATATATTTTAAGTTTTAAAAGAATACAAAACCTCTTTTCAGCCCGTAATTTAGAGTTTTTTTTAAACTTCATAATAGGTGGTTACGTCATTTATTTGTCAATATTTAAAATTGAAATACAGTAATAGGCGACAAAATTTATTTAAATTATTAATAAGTAATCTATTTTAACAACTAAAAATATACTAATCCGATATTTTACAAAACATTCTTCTAAAAAACGAGTAAAAACATTCTTCTAACAAAAACGTTTTATGTACCTTTCAATATGTGCGACAACCCTATGGCTTAGTTTCAATGAATCTGCAACACTGATAACGGGGTATGCTCATTACTTAGTTAAGCTCGACATATTTAAGTGACAATCAGTCAAAACATCACGTAATTTTGTTAGAGTTTCTTTTTTATGAATAAGGAACCCCAAAATCTGTAGTTACCTACATATTTATGTTGGTTCACTATCTCTCCCTTTCCCGACACCATGTTACGCTATAAGGAACCCTGTATGAATAAAATACAAATGTATCATACGAACTTCCCCCATCTTTTACACTTCGCCGCGCACATAGTTCATAGGGATGTGACGAGACGAATTTGCTATCGTGTATGCGAATATGGACGCTTGTGCACTACCATGTATTTTACGGCCCGGTCGTCCGGGTTTTTACTGTCAGTCGCGCCGTCCCGCTCACGTTAATACTATTTAATGTAAGAGCAAGCGAGACGAGACCTTAAGTAAAAAGACGGACCTTAAAATTCATGGTAGTGCACAAGCGCCCTTTGTGTTACACAGAGTAGCCGGAAATTTACCGTTAAAATCTGAACTAGTGGTCGAGTATACGTGTCTGAAAACCCCTCTGAAGTTTTTTTCGGAATTTTCATGTTGAAAAAAAACATAACAATATGAAAATTACAAAAAATTGCTTCGTCCTTTTCAAAATATAAGTAACTACGAAACGTGAATGGTCATAGTTTTATCTAAGTAGCATTTCGCTTGATCTGCCTGCCCCATTTGGGAATACAGGTGCGATGTATGCATAGTATTTTAAGTCACATTAACTTGATAAGCGATGAACCATTTGTCTTTTACAAGCACAACAGTGAAAATTTCCAGGAAAAAAATTGTAAGGGTTATCGAGACAAAATCTAGACTATTTCACGCTTTGCAGCTACTTCTAGCATAGTTTTAGGTTTGAGGTTGGTAGTTTGTCGCCTAAATCCGTACCAATATATAAATGTGAAAGTGTGTTTGTTTGTTTGTTTGTTTGTTTGTCCGTCTTTTACGGCTAAACGGAGCGATGGATTGANCCCCCCCCCCATTTCCCTAAAGTGAGGAGTGGAAGTTTTCAATGTAGAAAGCTATAAAATTGGTATGTGTGTATGTAATTCTGTGATACCCCGAATTTAACGCGAGCGGAGCAGCGGGCAAAAGCTAGTCATATATAAACCTATTTCCACACACAACATTGAACTTACCTATTTTTTCCCCGTGAACCCGTGACTCGTGGGGTGTCGTAAGAGTCGTCTCTGGAAAAGGGTTAGTGTATTGTGGGCGAATATGTATTCATTCATATTGCCACGCCTGTATTCCCAAGAGGGGTAGGCAGAGCACATGAATTCAAAAATCCATTGCCACGTTTAAATTTCAGGGTAACCAGATGGTTAAACGTGATATCGCAGTGACAGGTTGCTAGCCCATCAACTAGAATACACTAACCCATTCCCAGAGTCGACTCTATGTATGTATGTATGTATGTATGTATTTTTCTAACCTTGGCTAAATATTCGCATTCGCGAATATGAGCGAAAAGACCCTTGTGACATCCCTAGTTCTTCTTCGTACATTTTCATACAAATTCATACCCAATCGCGGGCCCCTAAGGGCGGCTTTAGAGTAACAGGATATATAAATATAGGTTAATCGCTATGTTTTGATCGCGACGATAGAGGGTGTTCCCGAATTTACGTGACGTTGTAAAGGGTGCTTCAAACTTTGCCGAGGTGTTTTGGCAGTGTTATTTATAATCTTGATTCAAGCCGTGATCCGGTTTCGGGAGAAATTTAGTATAATGTGGCTGTTACGTAATGAAAGGCATACGAGTGTAGTTTGTGGAATGAGCCCGAAAGGTGAAATTCATAAAGAATCACGAGTATTTTACATCTATAGATACACTTTACCTATATTCGTACTAACCTTTCTATGTATTCATTTCATATACTTAATGATTTTGTATATATTCAAAGGTACCTAACATTCATTATAATGTTCATTTATTTATTTTTATATGACTAAGGAAATAGGTTAAAAACAGAGACGAGTGGATAGAAAAAGGGGAGGCTTTTGCCCAGCAGTGGGATGCTCTATAAGCTAAATCAAAATAAAAAAGGAAATACCTAGTGATTTGTATGTAAGTGCATACTCAAATAAATAACTTAAGTAAATCCTCTCAAGCATTTAAAGCAATCTAGAGAGTTCATAAATTTCCAAAACCACAATAAAACTGGTTCTAACACGATTGGAAACTTAAACGTTGGCAGCAACTCAAGTAGGAGCTTAAAATGCGAGCGCAGCGAGTGCGGCGGGCCGCGTGCCAAACCAACCGTTTATCGGAAGTGTTTTTGGTTTAATGGTTATTAAAAGTGATCTAGATTCTAATAATATTATGTAGATTCTAGTTCATAGCCGAGTAGCGTACCTATCTACTGTGGTTACAGAAATGGTAGTAATACCACGTAATACCTACAACGTTCCATCGCGAACAGGGATTGTTGAGCCACTTACCTACCTATGTTTGTAACTTGGTCGTGTAATACTAATCCAATAGCTGACATCTAGTCGGTCACATCGGTCATTGATTAGTGATTACCAGTGATCGGATCTAGGATGCAATTTGGGGTGAACGACCTTAAATGTTATGCTTATTGTGGATGTGCCTCGGGATTCCCGGGATTTTGGATAGTGGGCGATTGCAAATAATAAGTTTTTGGAGGGTTACACTAAATAAACAAAATAAAAATGTTTGCTAAGAGAAGGTCATTTATTTGACATGTACATACCAGTATGTACTTTAAAACCACATTTTATAACTCCCAATTCAAGACATTATATATACGGCTCATTTTTAGTGGCCATTTCATTTAATAAAAGAGGTTGATCATGGGTAATTGTTAACTTTTTGTAATGATAATAAAATAACAAAAAAAGAAGCGGGGTTGTAAGTCATATCCATCTTAATATTATGGACTTAAACCCCGGGAAATTGCATCCTAGATCCGATCACTGTTGATTACACGTCTAAATTGCGAACAGTGGCAAGTGGCTCGACAATCCCGGTTCGTGACTGTACAGGAGATTCACTCCCGAACAAAAGTAAGGCTAAGCGCGCACTACGACTTTTTGTCGTGCGACACGATTTTAAAATAGCGCTGTCCATACTGATTTTTTCACCATAGTGCGCGCGATGACATATAAACCCTTACGTTGCATTTCTGCGACAAAATTGTCGCGCGACATAAAGTCGTAGTGCGCGCTTAGCCTTAAGGCCCTGCGCAGACGACAGACTATCCGCGACGGACTTTTTACTCTGTGAAAAATTGAAAATAGAACCAATGGAATTATATTCAGTGACGCACATGACGCGCAAAAAGTCCGGCGCACAATTCACACAATCCATGCAGACTTTTTGTGCGCCGCAGACTCGATCGCACAAAAAGTGTCCGTCTGCGCTGCCCATTAGCCTTCAGCGGAATTCTAAACCGGAATTAAAAATGGTTCAACTTTTTCAGTCCAAAACCCAACAATAGGTCGTTGCGGCGTAGTTAGTCGAAGTAAAGTTTGTTACTGGAAACTGGCAGTTAGCTGAAACTGGTAGTTAGTTTGAACGTCAGTTAATTGGTTTACCATTGCTAGAGTTTATAAGTAGTGACCGTACTAGGTAGCTAAACGATTTATGGAGAATTTCACTTACATTTTACTAAGCATTGGTGTGGGGAGCGTGCGTCAAAAACGGTATGCATACGATCAGTTGCGTAGCTAGGTAACCAAGGGCCCTGGGGCAAAAAAATGGGGCCCCACACCTATGTAAACTGATTATTGTGGCGTAGCTAGCATGGATTGTAGGTGTCACCCCCCCCCCCCTAGAATTCGATAGAAAAAGTAGCATGAGATAAAGTAGTATGAGGGCCCCGGGCACTGCCCCGCCGAGCCCCTTGGTAGCTACGCCACTGCATACGATGCGACAATGCGTATCCGTACTGAGCGTCTAGTGTGTTCAAATCGATGGTGCAGTCGTTACGCATACACGGCGATTCCGTACAGCCACCGTCTTTTAAGAACAGTCACGAACCGCAATTGTTGAGCCACTTGCCACTGTTCGCAATTTAGACGTGTAATCAATGACCGATGTGACAGACTAGATGTCAGCTACTGGATTAGTATTACACGACCAAGTTACAAACATAGGTAAGTGGCTCAACAATCCCTGTTCGCGATGGTACGGGCAGCTGCAGAGAAAAGTAACCCCCCGCCCATACAATGTTTTATTACTAGGGGGTTTTTCTGCAGCTGACTGTACACATCGCATGCTTGGTAATAAACGGGCCTAACTCAAAATTCATGAATTTTAGTAAATCGAGTTTGAAGTTGAAATATTTCGTACCTTTCGTTTATTAAATTCGGTTACTGAATTTACACCAATTTTGAGTTACGCCCGTTTCTTACCAAACATGCGACATATTGATGTGGTCCTCGTAGCAAGTTAACCTGGTCTCTTTTATTTAGACCACTCTTATGGTTGCTATTGTCCCCAGGAACTGCTAGTGACACTATCCACCCTCCTCCGAGGGTCGGTCTACGAGCGGCTCCGCTGGGCCTTCCGGCTCTACGACGTGGACGGTGACGGCGCGATCACGCGCGGCGAGCTGGCCGAGGTGGTTGTGGCTGTACATGAGCTGCTAGGACGGCGAGCGCCGCCGGGCTCGCCGCATGCGAGGCATACGGACGCTAAGGCTAGCGAGCAGGTGGGCACAATAGGCTAGATCAGGGTTTCTCAAAGTGTGTTCCGCGGAACCCCAGGGTTCCGTGATGTCCTTGATGGGGTTCCGCAAGAATTTAGAAAAAGAAACAAAACGCCATTCTCTGATCGAAAGTTTTGACGCGGCGAATACACGGACGGACGGGTGGATAAATAATACTTTTAACAACTGCTGTTTTTTGTAGGGTTCCGTCAAGTGTTTCGCTTTCCAAAAGGGTTCCGTCACTAAAAAAAGTTTGAGAAACGCTGGGCTAGATGACTAGAAAAACCTATTTAGTCCCTCAGATACCTACTCGTAGACTACGAAAAAATATTGTACCCATATTTTTTCTTTTATTTGACAGACGAAAACTGACGATAATACAGAGCCTAAAAGTTTCGCGTGACGTCACGTTCGAGTACGATTTTTACTCAAACGTGACGTCACGAGCCCCCACTCAGGAAGTTTGATGATCAGTACCTTTGTCGATGTTTAATTATTTGATAAACTAAAAAATATGTGTCTCATTTTTTTCCATAATCTATAATTTAGGTACGGACTAGTTAGAATTATATATTTTTAACCCTGTCATCATCCCTATTCCTGACAAATAGCTATTTGAACGACAAAAGTTGGGTGATATTGTTATGATTTTGATTTGTTATGCTATGTTGTGTTATGTCATGTTTTGGGGCGTAAAGTAAAAATTGGAAAGCTCGCGTAAAAAAACTTGCCCAACCAAAACGAAGTTCGCCGGACCCGTTAAAAATAAACTAGTTGTGTGTGTAAAATAAAACTTCAACTCTCTGGAACTAGGTACAAATAAAGGCGCAATTCCCAACCTATAGTAGATTTGTTTAGGTAGTTAAAACAATGTAAACAATCTTGACATGTCTTTTTATTGAAATACACAATCTAAAAATGAAAATCGTTACACTATACAATTCAATTATGAAAGTAATGATTTTTTCATACCTAAATTGTAAAATGTAAAGATTTCGATTTATAAAGTGTATGTTTAAATAAAAAGACACGTCAAGATTGTTTATATTGTTTTAACTACCTAAACAAATCTACTATAAACGCTTTGACATTTTAACATAGACACAATTAACCAACAACAACAATATTCATTTTAAATTAAAATTTACAGAAGTAACTTTACATTTGCTATCTAGTTCCTGCCCAACATACGCTAGTTTCTTTGAAGTTGTTCTAGAAAATAACTTGTTTCCAAGCTTGCAACGCGAGCAGTCTCGCGTAAATATCTGAGAACAGTTTACACCTGACTGCGCTAGCATTCTTGCTTGTTAGGTTTACTAGGTAGCCTTGCTCGCAGTTTGGTAACAAACACATACATACGTCATCCCTGTATTCCCTAATAGGGTACGCAGAGCACATTAAACGCTACATACAAAAAACCATGACTGTTATTTTTATACCTATAGACTTTTTGTGATACATTTAAATCAATATTGTAACATTGGCAACCTTGCAAAACCAGGAGAGTTTATTATGTTTTGAAAACTATAGCAACTACCCAAGCAGATACCCTGAAAAAGCGATGCCTGAACAGGCCCCTCTTCTCCACTGGGCACTATGGGCACGTGCCCAAGGCCCCGCGACCGAATGGGGCCCCCTAGTTCCTGCCAGATTACCAAATGATAACCATAGGGGCCCCATGATCCTAATGTGCCCAGGGCCTCAAATAGTTTAAAGACGGCCCTGTGCCTGAACTACAAAAAAAATTGCCATTAAACATACTGGGGACTGTATTTCATTTCACCTCTTGAAGAAAATTACTCTTTATCCCGGGTTCACGGGCTTTTACGGAACCCTAGAATAAAAAAAAAAGATTTAAGAGGTTAGCGGCTTTACCTACATTGTATAAAATTTTTCCTATTTAGGGTTACCATATCTCAGATTTTTTCCACATTTCAGGATTTTTCAACTTTTCCCAGAATTATGGTCGAGTTTTACAAATCTTGTTATATATATCAGGACTTTCAATAAAATACGGGTTACATTTAAAAAATCTGTTTCATCAAATGCTAAACCAACTAACAATAAGGGGTCATCCATAAAGTACGTCACACTTTCGGAGGGGGGGGTCAGTGATTTGTGACACTTGAACAAATTTCCTGTAATTTTCATAGTAAAATGTGTGACATAGGGGGGGGTCTAATATTCCCCAATTTTTGTGTGACGTACTTTATGGATGGCCCCTAATCTTCTTTTGATAACAATTGAACAATTAAAATCTACACTTAGGTACCTGTTTATCCAAGTAACTAAAGCAAATTAAAAATAATCTTCGTGTGGTAACAATTTTATTGCAGTTAAAATCTGTACTTATTTATCCAAATACTAATATTTTTTTATTCAATAATTGTTTATTAAAGTCCAAATAAATACTTAAAACCAGTTAATTAAAACGCTAGTAGCACGTTTTTGAGAGAAAATTATGAAAGTAAAAAATCTATGGACTTCTCCATGGAAATCAAGCTTTTACTCTCCAATCTTTTGAATTTTTTCATCGGGCAACCCTACCACCGTTCCCTTTTTCACGACAGCCAAGCCACATACAAAGCTACAAAACTTTTAAATGGCAGTTCTTGTTTAGCCAATCCGCGCTGAAAACGGGCGCCATCTTAGTACAGTCGTTCATAGAAGTGTTATGACGGAGCATTATTTTGTTAATGAGTTAATTTCAGTCTTTTGTTTTCATAACGCGTGGGGTTTAATTTGTGGTTGATTAAATGAAGTGACTTAACTCAGGATGATGACTAAATTATGCGATTTTGTAAATTTTAGGAAATGAAAGAGTGAGCTTTTGAGCTGGGTCTAAATATCTTTGCAATATTCATTATTTGGCAAACAAAGTTCCTTTTTTAGCGAAGTGATTTTAGCATTAAATGAGTAATTATTTGTTTTGAAGTGATTGTTGAAATCTTTGGTTTATTTCCGACTTACCCAATTATTTTCGTTTTTGTTAATAAGATTACGCTTAAGTTATGTAAACGTTTATATTTCCTTTTCCAGGTGGACAGAGTCTTCCACAAGCTGGACCTGAACCAAGATGGCGTCATCACGATCGAGGAGTTCCTGGAATCCTGCCTCAAGGACGACGTGATCATGCGCTCGCTGCAGATGTTCGACACGGCGCTATGACGGCAGAGTGACGCCGCGCATGCGCGCTCAGACCTCCGGTGAGATACTTTGAAGAAAAAAAATTAACGCAATTTGACACATATAAAACAATGTTGATCTTATCTAAAAAAAGGCCTTTAAGAAATGATAACTTAAATGATATATACTTAGTTCAATTTTGTGCGATGTTGCGGCAAGCTACAACGCTGATTTTCAGTGCGACAATAGAAACTTTATACTAAAAGAAAATTAATGTTAAAAATCTCTCTCAGATCGCCGCCTATTGGCTACCTATTGGTAGGCTCCCAGAAGGCTAGCAGCATTGCTACGTTTTAGACATTTAAAGCAATGCTGGATCGCTTGACGAAGTATTGGCCTGCCCTCAGGTCATAAAAGCCTGTGTGGAATGCGCCGAAAGTGCTTTAAATACGCGGTGCGCACTAGGTCTTCAAGGCTAGGGCTCTACCGTTACAACTTATTTAGTGTGGTTGAACCAAATAATGAATTCAGAGCAGCAGGAGCAACCTAAAGATCGAGAGCAAACATTCGTCGCTGTATTCATCATACAAACGTTTGCCTCGACCGGGAATCGTACTCGGGACATTAAGCTTCACAGTCAGGTTCTCTAACTACTGAGCTATCTGGCCGTCAAATTTGTCACTTATTTATCACCAATGATGTTATTTTAATAATTGTATTTATGAACTTTATCGGCCTTAAAGATATTGGGGGGTCGACGAGGCAGCGGCGATTATCAGAGACCACCCATGGTAACTGGCAATGACCCCATAAGGAGGCTTATATGGTAACATGCATATTTAAAAGCACGTCATATTTGTATGGAAGCTCGAGCAACGTTCATGGGTCACCAAACCACGCATGTTGCTATACACAAGATCACAGATTTTTTCCACTTAAGTATATTTGCTTTAGATAGCTTGCGCTAATGATGGAAATTGTAGTGTTTTGTTATGCACGGTGACTTTTAATTGGTATTCAGGATAATGAAAAATATACGGATAACTCACGTTTTAAATCGAGTTTAGCTGGACTTGTTTTGGGCTAAGTCGTAGCCCTCCGCGGCTGTTGTTGCCGAACGCGCACTGCGCGCCACCGCTCTATTTGGGCGACTATGTCGAGCTGAACTTGATTTGAAACGTGAGCTATCCGTATATTTTTCTAGATGAGTGAGTCTCACGGTAGTTTAATGTTCAATGGTATTCAGGAACCATTTTTTTTACACTATTTAAGTGCAGGCAGTTGCGATTATGTCGTAGTTTCTTGAAATAAACATTATTTGTTTAGGTATTCCAGGTTTTTAACTTAATTTAACTTATAACAAAAACAATTCTCACCCTATGTCTAACTGTTTAGCACTCGCACCTTTTTGAAAAAATAGGTCGAGAAATAAACCTATACAACGTTTTTTACGATTTTCTTCTGAGTAATAGTTTAACTTGTCAACAGCAAAGTAGATATAAATTACTTACGAATCTAAAGTGTAGGGTAAAATAGTTTATTAATAATAAATAGTTTTGGAGTGAAATAATAATTTAAGACACACCGTGAATTTTATTACATATTGGTATTAAATAAAAGATTCCTGTATACCAATTAAAAGTCACCGTGTATAGCGATGGAAAGCTACTTACTTTGAAAATATTAGAATCGTTTACGTGGGTGAAATCTATAGGGAATTGGCGGAAATCACAATTGTGTTTTGGTGAAATTTTGATGAGCATTCGGCTAAGAGAAGGCAAAGAGCACTGCAAGAGCAAGAAGTATCAATAGACGCTTGAGCACAGTTTTTCTAGACATAATCTACAAATAATTGAGAATAATATTGTGAAACAACAATAACTAACCTCTGGACGTGTTGTAGAAAAGTTTTGAAATTCTTAATTCAAAATGTCTTTTAATTGTCATCCGTGATTTATTCCAAATTAATAGTACTTATTCATTTATAAAAAACTAGTACACTCACATCTTCATGTTGAGATTAGCTCGACATGGTTTGGATCAATTTGTGACCCATGATCGGGAGCAACTGCAGTCTCTGTCACGCGGAAAAGGCACTGATACCCAGAGCGCTTCTAATCTCAAACACTGTGTCACGTTATTCCCGATGAAGCGTCACGAATTGACCCCGAAACATCTCGAGCTAATCTCGATATAAAGACAGTATACCGTTTAATTTCACTACGAGTGAGTCTCACAGTAGAGCTATGTTAAGAATAATGGTGTGAGTACAATATAACGATGAAATCGAGTAGAATTGAAGCTTGTGACAAGGCCCGGCTAGCATGGCAATGGCAACGCGTGAGATATACTGCCTGACATTTTTTGACTTGTATAAAACAGGAACAGCCGTGTCGTCCTTGACATACAGTACTGTACCTTGAATTCGTAGCGACCGTAGTCATTAGCCACGACGTAAAAGTTTTGTATTTTACTTCGTCAAGTGACTGCTAGTTAAAATTATCCATGTCAAATTGTATACGCCGTCGTTAAAGAGTACGGTCACTGTAACAACAATTATTTGTTCTATATTCATCTTTCTTTATTCTCCTCCCTTCTTTCTTCATTCTCCTTTCTTCTTTCTTCATTCTTCATACTTTGTTCCTTAGTATTCTTTATTCTTTACATAAAACTTCTTACAGATTCACAGTTTCCACCAAAGCAAAACTCATTGTTATGGTACTGGCTTGTGAAATTTACAAAGGCCCACACCTACTACAAATCATAAAATCAACTCAAACGCAGTATTGACTCGACTTTTCCCGCAGGACCGTGGCGAAGCGGCCACGCCCCGCGCCCCCGTGCCACTGCGACGCGCACGCGTCGCTCCTCTGCGTGGCGGCGGCGTGGTGGACGCGCGCACGCGCCCTCGCGCGCCGGCTCGCGGCGCTCCAGCACGTGTACCACGAGTGGCGCCCGCGGCTCGACGCCAAAATGTTCGCGGGCTTTTAAAGTTTCCGATGTTGCGAGCTTTCGTTTTGTTTTTACAGTGCGAGATAGACTACTCTTCTAACTAAGCAGTGACATGTCTGCTTACGACTTACAACCCTCGAACACGATTACACGTTATATGATTAGGTTATTTTCTGAAAATTTTGGCTGAAGAGATTGCTTAAACTTAAAAGACATGTCCTTTGGGTTTCAATAACTTAAATATTTGCAATAATTTTTGTGCCTACTATTTATAAATTGAAGATTAAATTGATTTAAATTTTGTCAGACTAATTTTAATCGTTACATCGCCGGTGGAATAGCTCTATAACGTCGCACACGTCACTATCACAGGAACAAAAGAGCGTCTCGCTTCGTGATATCATGTCAGTACTGTATAGACTGATTCTCTCTCACTCGGCCATCCTGAGATTGAGAACATTGTCTGTCTCTCAATCTCAACAATCTCTTCAGTTTTCTTACTTCAAAATAGCACAGTTTAAGAGAACACTTCTAACGATTCCCTTTTTTTAGAATATGCAGACAGACAGTTACTGTAGTACATAGTTGTCAGTCGATTGTTTTAAAAACTATTGAGATTCGGATGTATTCAGAGACAACGAGGGTGCGTGCAGGCAACGTTTAAAGTTTAAAGTTTCTGACTTTGTGATCTCTTTTAGATTCAGCCTGTAGGTACTTTTAAGTGTGATTGAATTAAGCTCTTAGCTAGTTTTTTTTATTACAGTAAAGCCTTGACTAAAGATTCTTTTTTTTTAAGGAATGAAGGCTTAAAAGTTAAAAGAAGAGTTTTTACTTTTGTTTGACTTTTTTTTAATATCATTAGATTTACCTTCAAGTTGGCAACATCGGAAACTATTTTCTGTGAGCAAAGAACTGGAAAAGTCTGTCTTCTAATCATTTTAATTGATTTTTACAAAATTAACTTGAAACATTCGAGATGTTGGATGCTTTCGTTTCGTATTACGAAATGGCAATATTTATTATGAAATTGATTAGTGAGTACATAGCAATACTATGGCGATATAATTATTAGTTTTGAAAATTTGTAATAAAAATAATTATTCGACTCTTCAGGCATTATAGTTTCTTCCTATTCGCGATTCTGCACAAGTTTTTCAGAATCGCAAAAGAAAGAAATGAGAATGGTATAAGTTTCGAATAATCCATTAAAATATACAAGCAGGCTGTAGACAGCGTAGAATACAATAAAAATGTCATAGGATGTAGAAAGTACTAGAGTTTTAGTTCGAAACGTATGTCATGTTTTAAATAATTATCTTTAGGAATTAATTTAGCGATTAATAGAAAAAGTGTAGAAAAAGCAAGCCGAATTTTTTATTAAAAACAGCAAAATTTTCTTTTCTAAACAATAAACATTGTCCCAACATTTTAACCTCTTTTTCACCAGAGGAAATTTTACTTAAAATTTTTATAAAGAACATAGTTTATTTTAAACACGAACTAAAATAACAGGGTAAGTGCTCCTATGAGCGTATACTGGGTATCGCTTATTTTAATAAAATTTACTAAACAAAATTTTGGATATGCTTACCACGATATGAATATTTTTTGAAAATTGAATAATTTTAAATATTTCATTTTAAGCTTGTGTCCAATAATTTAAACGACGCGTAACGCCTGGTGAATTCAATCGAGCATTTTTAATGCAACGCCTGTTCTACAAATATTCGTAATTTAAATTAACTTTACTGTCACTAACTGGATTTGAAAAGCCCTAAAATGGTGAAGCTTGAGTCTGCAGTTTTACCTATAGTTTAATTTTAATTGTAAGTGCCTAAAGAGCGTTTTTAAACTATGATGTAGTAAGTTACGCGAGTCTGTATTGAAATACCTTCTTACCGACTTATGTCGCAAGGATTCTGCATCGTAGAGGCAGACTGCATAATTTTCAATTTGGCGGTCTTCTTTCATGAACAACTTGAGTTTTGTAGCGCAGGTCAGTATTAAAGTCCATTTTTACGACATTTATTGATTTTTCATCGGAAAATTAAGTGTATCGATAAGTCCCTTTTGTAATTATGTATACAAAAAAAACTGTTTTATCGTAACTGGATTGCAGAATCCTTAAAAAGGCATTTTATCCCTACCCACCACAAGTTTGATTCAAACGAAATTAAATGGGTATTAAATATGTTTTAGTGAAAAACAATTGGAATAATAATTTGCGTGTTTGGTCTTCATTCATGCGACGTAAAGACTACAATTTTCTACTTAAATATCAAGCGTAAATGAGAATAAGTTCTAATTTAATATTTTCAAGCAATCTTAAGTAAAAGTAATATGCAATTTTTGAGCATATCAATCGTATGGTTGGCTTCTTAGGATAAACGCCATCTTTGGAAATTAATGATAAGTTTGATAGAGAATAATTTGCATTTATAGAACTAAAACTAATCACTGACGCGTAGGAATTAAAGTTTGATTATTAAGGAATTGAGTTAGGTTTTCTGTGAGTGCATCACAAAATACTGAATTCTGTTACTAAGTGTTTCGAAATTTTTGAAACCCTTTCAGGGTTTCGAATTTAGTGATGTTCTGTCATACACTTAAACAATTTTTAATTCTTTAATGCAAAAAGTTCCTAAGTTTAAAAAAAATGTTTTGCTACTATGAAAAGTTGTTAAATTGTCTTATTATTGTCTACATAAATTCAGAAGTAATTTATGTGGATGTCTTAGAATGTAAAGTAACAATTACACTGCCTTGTTCACCTAATGCGATCGCGCACGTGTTCCAAACTGCATAGATTAACGAACGTCATATTTGGGTGAGGACCAAAAAGTTGCACCTGCGTCAAGGTGCGTTAAGTCGTATTTGAAGTTACTGCTAACTTTTCCGTTGTAACCCAAAAAATAGCTATTTATTTGTTTGCTTAACTTTCCCGTTGTGACATGAATGTTAAGCAAACAAATAAATAGCTATTTTTTGTGTTACAACGGAAAAGTTAGCAGTAACTTCAAATACGACTTAACGCACCTTAACGCAGGTGCAACTTTTTGGTCCTCACCCATTTACACTAAACTGTTTACCGACCGCCGTCACCTAGACAGGCTGTGACAGCTCCCGCTCGCCTCATGCGGACGACTGCTGTGTTCTTTACGCCTTTGCGCTCACCACATGTAGCGTGCCTCGAATGATCCGGTGTGATTGCTGCTTATACATTATTGTTTTGAACATTTCTGATGTCTTAAACTAGTAGAATTACAAAGTATCTTATGAATAGTTGAAGATTATTGATATTAAATAATAAATCAAAAATTGTTGACTGAATTGACAATTTGTAGATGTGGACAGTTTCTTCGTAGGCCATTCATATTTTACGTTTGTTGATGTTTTTCGGTAAATCTGTCATTTAAATCACTTATTTTATTACCTTTATTTTTATACATACATACATAACCGTCACGCCTTATTCCCTGCGGGGTAGGCAGAGACAACAGAGCGCCATTCGCTTCTATTCTAGCATACTTCTTTCGCTTCACTAACATTCATCACTCTCGGCATACACGCTCGACGGTTTCGGGTACACCTAATTTGGCCTCCCTTTAGAAAGTTTAGAACATCAGCTTCGAGGGTGCCCTTTATTTTTATATTATCAGAATTCTAATGAACAACTAAATGAAAATCGTGTTGGGCTTTGGAATTTGGTTATTGTGTGAAATATTCCAATAGACATCTCTCTACAGGCAGATGTTATGTCCAAGAACTGAAATCCGCGGAGAGAAAGTTGGAAGTTGTAGTTTTCCATCCTATCCCACCTATACTGATGATTGATGAATAACCCCTTCTGAATTGGTCAATACAGATGTCTGGTTCTTATGACTGAATAATACAATCGCTTTTAAGATTTAGTGAATCTTAATAATCACACTATTGTATGGACCTATTCTGATATAGCTTGAAGTAAGATAGTTTGCAAAAGATAATCAAAACAGTTATTGTTTAATATACATTATCATATATTTCATTAATGCAATGAGGTCTGTTTCAAATTCATTTATAATGCTATGAAATGTATACCCGTGTGGTGCCGGGTTAGAATAGCATCTCCCCCTATCTTCCCGTGGGTGTCGTAAGAGTCGACTCTGGGAAAGGGTTAGTGTATTGTGGGCGATGGGCTAGCAACCTGTCACTGCAATAGCACGTTTGACCATCTGGTTACCCTGAAATTGCTAAACGTGGCACTGGATTTTTGGATGCATGTGCTCTGCCTACCCCTCTTGGGAATGCGGGCGTGAGAATATGTATGTATGTATGAAATGTATAACGCTAGTAATTCTGTTTTTATAATAAAGGAAAGAATTATTCACTTACATTATTAACAAAGCCAGTCCAACATAGCTCTGTAAAACTTTTCAGTAAAATGACACACTTACCGAAAAAAGTAGATTTAATATTTGCTAAGTACTTTTAGAAAAACAGTTTACATCTATTGGTGTTGAAAATGGGAAAGGTAGTGTTGCAAAAATGTGTAAAATATGTGATGAAACCTCATCCTTACGACATGTCGAAGTCCTAAAATTAGTAAAATTACAACCGAAACATTTTTTTCATTTTACGTCTTTATATTGAGAGTAGTTTGGCTTGTTTCGGGACAGCTCGTGACCCATCACCAGGAGCTACGTATGCGTGAGGATATTAGATGTACTGTGGACACGTGGCTCCTGATGATAGCCTACGAATCGGTCCAAAATACATCAAGCTAATTTCAATAAAAGACGTGAGTTCATTCGCTTCATTTAACACTGAGCGAGTTTCTTGTTGCTTTATGTTACAGTATGGCCAAAATAGCTACTAATTATACCAACTGTTCATAAATTATAGTCGTAAGCGAATTGGGTATCACACGTCTTACACATTTTTAAATTAAATAGTTTAGATTGTCTTATTGGTCTGTAAATTTTAATTAGACGTTGGAATTATTATTTTAAAGGTAGCACCCACAAATGTAATTTAGAAATTACTTCTGTATGATTTTAGTTTTTTTTTTATATAATAAATAGATTTGATATTATAACAGTCCAAAGTGTTTGTAGCTTAAATCCTGTACTTTAGTATATTGATTTAAGTAGGCTCTGAGAATTGAAATACACAAGTTTTAATGAACCGTTTCGTTACCGCAATCGACGTGTCTATCTATACCTACCTAAATATATTTAATATAAATTTTAACCTGTTGCTATTGTATGTATTTTATCTACACCGTAAATGTATGAAAACCTATGAGACTTACTTTATAAATAATTTTATCTTACTCGAACTGGTTGTACCTGTTTTTGTATGGAATTGTGTGTAAGAAAGAATCCACAGTCCGTGAGACGTGAGATATTTGATATTTTCGGGTGAAATTTGAAAATTATAAATGAAGGTTTTACAAAAGCCTTGCGGCTGTTTTAAAGTGAGAATCGAATGATATTGTACCGTATCCCAATTGTGCGTGAATAAATACCTACTTATTGTAAATAATTATAAATTTGTCACTGTGTCAAGACGTCCACGTTACTCTGATAGTAAAAAGTTCTTCATGTTTTACACGAGTTTTATTTTAAAAAATGTCCTTAAAAAAACACAAAACATTAATTTGGTTTACCCTTGAAATGTCGACAAATGTTTAATCGAATTTTAGTTCAAAGTGAACGTTAGGCACCTTTTCATTTGATCGATTATTCATTTCATCGAAAATTTAAATGGTGTATTTTATTTAATAACTTCGATTTTTATTATGAATAAATTTTATTTAATATACACTTTATTTCACATATCTGGTTTTTAGGGTATTAAAAAACCCTAACCTAACCTACGTATATCTTACGCCAACCGTTTCGTTTTTGTGGTCATAAAAAAAACCTTAACCTAATCTAACCTACCTATATCTTCCAGCAGTTTCGTTTTTGTGGTCATAAAAAAAATAACTTTAACCTAATCTAACCTATTCTGTCTTTTAAATGATCAATTAAATGTAATTTTTAGCATTTATAATTCCTTATATCATTGCTCTAATAATTGTTATTTATAATATGTAATGAATAGTTTATGAAGAAATAATTTTTGTACTGAATATTCTACGAATCGTTTTCGATGAAAAGTTTGTCGACATTTCAAGGGGATCCCCATTAATTTAGCTGTACCTGAAATCAATCACTAAATATTTTTGTAAGAAATTTATCACGTACTTTTAAGACTTGTGCACGCTACTGTACTGCTAATACCGTCAGCTAACACCCCGTGTGGTGCCGGGTTAGAATAGCACCTCCCCCTTTCTTCCCGTGGGTGTCGTAAGAGTCGACTCTGGGAAAGGGTTAGTGTATTGTGGGCGATGGGCTAGCAACCTGTCACTGCAATATCACGTTTGACCATCTGGTTACCCTGAAATTGCTAAACGTGGCACTGGATTTTCGAATTCACGTGCTCTGCCACCCCTCTTGGGAATACAGGCGTGAGTATATGTATGTATGTATGTAACACTTGTAGAGAAGCAATTTGAACCTTAGCCTACACATCTGACAGTCTTTTTTGGACAAAACTAAACTGTCAACAACAGGCGTTTTTCAAAGCCTAGTCTAATTAACTGGTGCCTATTGCGTGGATGTATTTTCATTGCTTATTTTAATAAATATTTTAACTTTTAACGTAAAAAAAATCAAAACAACTTTATTTTCTTACATGTTTTGCTATTTTGAAGCTCTTCTTCGTTTTTTAAGGCTTCAGTCACAGTTACAGATATTTCAACCAATGTACGAAACAACGAACAAGCACGTTTAGATTGACAACGTCTTTTGTTTCTGAACTGAATGACGGCAAAAGTCAGACAGGTGCTGTCAGGCTGTCACTGTCACATCAGTGTTGCCAACTTAGTGGATTTTACCACTAAATCTAGTGGTTTTGGCACCCCAGTTAGTGGTGTAAATTTGCATTTAGTGGCTGGTGGTTTTTTTTAGTGGATTTTATCAGAGGATTTTTATCTAAAATTGCTTATGCAATTTTTCATGGAGACACATTTTTATGCTAGATTCAGATAGCAGCTAGAAGATACCTTTTCATTTGTTGAAACTGTATACCTTACAAAGCCACTGCTAGATGGCGCT
>BHDV01036563.1:0-18827 GCA_005406045.1 Adoxophyes honmai
GTTTTATTTAACGTGAGTTATCCGATAATTTTCAACAAGAGAAATGGACGACTAATTTTTAATAATTGGCGTATAATTGTAAAGCGCTTTGAATTTACTGATTGAAGTAAATAAGATTGTAGATGATCAAATTTAACTTTTAAATGTGCATAAAAATGCTCTAACCAACCCATCTGGGAATTTAAGCGTGATGTATGTAAGATTACGATATTGAATGTCCCATATTGCAAAAATCTCATGTCACCCAATTAGAAAGGGACACGCGCATCTTTGCTAGTGGTACTGGTCTTGGAACGGCTTTTAGTGGGGACCTCGCAGTCCGTATATATACTTTAGTCCAGTGTTTTTCAATCTTTTTGTCTTCGCGACCCCTTTACAGGTTGAAATATACTGGCGACCCCCTTGTGACGAAGAAAGCCAAAGAAAGGTTTTAATTATTTTAACATACGTTAGGACCTTTTTTTACAAGATACAAAACCTGAATATGCTTCTCGTTTTTATGATTCTATTTGGCTTTTGAAATTAGCATTTTTGGTCGATATTTTTAACCACCTTAACAATTTGAGCAAGAACCTTCAAGGAAGAGTAGAAAATATTTTAACAGCCAAAGATAAAGTAAAAGCATTTCACGCTAAACTTCGTTAGTGGTCAACCTCTCTGCAAAGCAAAACGTTCGAATCTTTTCCATGTGTTCAGAAGATAATTGAAGATAATGCAACAGACCAAAGTTTTGCAGTTTCGGCTCATATTTTCCACTCTGAAGCTGACAATGGGCGTAGATGGATTTTAAACCCTTTTTTGGACAATTCAATAGATCTGGCCTGGATGTCACCAAAAAAATGACAGAATGTCTTCCAAATGGCATGCTTAAATTTTTTTATAATTTTTTTGCATTTTTGATAAAAAGAAAACACGAATATCCAGAGCTGGCAAAAGAAGCTCTGAAATTATTAGCGCCATTCGCCACGTCATACTTGTGTCAACTGATATGTTCTTCAATGGTAGACACAAAAACTAAAAAGAGAAATAGACTGCAATTAGAAAATAATTTGATTATTAACGTTTCAAAAATAGCACTATAACTTGACAAACTTTTGAAAAATAAATAAGCACATCCACACACACACATACACACAATACATATCCTCACGCCTGTATTCCCAGGAGGGGTAGGCAGAGCACATGAATTCAAAAATTCAGTGCCACGTTTAGCAATTTCAGGGTAATCAGATGATTGAACGCACATCCTTCTCACTAAAATTGCGTTTTTATTGTGTAAGAACCTCGACATATTCTTTTAGCCGGTGACCCCCCGAGTAAGGCGTCACGACCCCCCTAGGGGTCGCGACCCACCGATTGAAAAACACTGCTTTAGTCCAAGGCTAACACACACACTGTGCAGATAACTTATATTTTGCTGTCAAGTATCTGTTGGCACCGACATAACGGAAAGACGGTATTTAAACGCATAAAATATTATCGTATCTGCTTAGTCTGTTCCACGGTTTACACATTTCCATTTAATTATGATTATGAAGTTTTTAATATATGATTGTTGTTTGGTATGTACTGAAAAAAATAAAGCGTCTTGCTTTAAGATTGTTTTGTTTACAATTTTTTATTCGACTAAAGGAAAAGGAAATAAGGTAGGTCTGGCTGCTAGGTAGGTAAGTTCAAGGGAGCTTAGGTAAATACAGAAGGTTAGAAATACATAATTACTGACCTATCCACGTTCTTTAACAACCAATGAACCAATGTACCTAGGTAAGTCAAGTTTTCTCCGATCAAAAAATTAAAACACTGATGTGATTAATAGTTTTTTTTAATAAAATAAATAATGTACAAAACTTAAAAATAAATAAACTTAAAAACTAACTAAATTTACAAGAACAACCGTAAAGCTACACAGACTAGCATGACGATGAAACTATTTCTGAGTAAAATGGCTGAGCTGGGATCTAGGCAGTCTTCGTGTTCCACCTCGATAAAGTAGATCTGATTGAGTTCCTCTCTAGTTGCCATGTAGTTGTTGATTGAAGTGACAGCACTGGCTGGCAAGTCTCTTGTTCTGCTGAGTTTGAAGGCCACCACTGAAAAAAAAACTTTCGTGAACAGACCGAAAAAAAACATAAATATACTGGCGGGAAAAAGGCAGGTAACACATGTGACATGGTTGAGGTTAAGTATTATGTTTATGTTTAAAGTTCCTTCTGTCGAATAAGGAAAACATAAAAATAAATAAATCAGCAGAGTCAGTGCTGAACTAATTATTGTACTAACGTAACGTTTACTTTTTTCAACTTACCGGCGCGTTGAAACTGGTTGACATTTGTGCAGGTATACGCAACAGAGTATGTCACATAATTTGAATGTAGAATGTACAGATTCGTTGTAGTAGTTTCTGAAAAAAAAAAGTATTTTCAATACAAGCTTATACTGACTTTACTTTAGCATAGTAACATTGGATTGTTATCTTTAGTTTCCGTTCTCGTAGTTACCATCTTTCGAGCGCCTTCATCTTATCAACGCCTGGTCAGAGTTGCGATCAGTACGACAAAATAAGGCATCGACTAAGCGACGACAGCCGAAAGACGACAAGTGTGTCAGCTACTCGTGTACTCGGTTCCTTCAGAATTCCCAACTCACCATTAGAACCTTCAATAGGCATAGACACCACCAGCTTCGCTCCATCAATCACAGCAGTACCCTCAATAGTATTCAAGGTGCCGTCAACCATCTCCCAGTTGAGAACCGTCATGATCTCCGTCTCAGGATTGTACGAATATCTGGCTCCGATGCAAGTGGCGCTATTAGAAACCTCGGGGTAAGGGTACCTCTCGATTTGGTACCAGGTGCCAGTGTACTGGAGAAAAAAAGTTAATATTTGAGACAAAGAAAATCTCATGTTGAAAAATTTCTGGATACGAATTAGCCCGAAACATGTAGAGTTAAACTCGATTTATTAAACGTGAGCTGTTTAATAAATCGAGTTTAACTCTACATGTTTCGGGCTAATTCGTAGCCCTTCATTTAGGAGCCGCGGCGGCTGTTGCTGCCACGCGCACTGCGCCCCTCCGCTTTCTTCGTCCGACCCAGAGAGCCAGAGGCCCGCAGTGCGCGTTTGGCAACAGCAGCCGCCGCGGCTCCTAGATGAAGGGCTACGAATTAGCCCGAAACATGTCGAGCTAAACTCGATTTAAAACGTGAGTTATCCGGAAAATTATCAACATGAGTGAGTTTCACGGTAGTTTAATGTTCAAAGTAAAATCTGTTAATCAATCATGATGCATTTTATGGTCTTACCGAAGCCGGGTCGAAGCTTGACACAGTGTTAATGTTGTCATCACACTGTCCTGGCAGAACAACAGTCTCGCCGGTAGGCGGTGGGTAGTAGAAGCACGCGCTGTCTGTCTGAGCCACCGGGACGTAGAAGTTTTGGTATAGTACTTCGTTGTCTTCGATGATCAGATCCATGGCTGCTTGAGCATCGCTGGAGAGTGTTCGTTGCTTGCTGTGCTTTGCGCTCCACACTGAATAGAAAAAGAACTTGCCTTAGACAGATAAAATAAAGCATTTGACCTTCCGCATGAAGATAATTGCAAAGGCGGTGGTTCGGATAATGTTGATTGAAGTAAAGGCGAGATGGTACTCAAAGAAGGGCTGATACTTCTAGAAGATAAACGAACGGGACAGCCAATAAAATAGGAACTAACAGTCATACGTTAACTAAACACTATTGAGCTCACCTCGTCTATATTCCTGGTCTTCTGTGTTGACACACGAGTAAAGTAGAGAGTATGTCTCGTAATCAGTATCCAACACCCAAAGAACTGGAAAAAGAGAAAGAGTTAGTTATAAGCATAACAATAGTTGCGCAGTAACGATTATTTAATTTGGCTACATCATAAGGACAAGGAACAATCTAGAATAAAAAAAGGATACCTTCAGTTTGTCCATTGCTCAAAGTCCTCGTCAGCATTCCGTTGTTGGAAGCGACGACAGTTCCTGTGGTGATCTCTCCAGTCAGGTCAAAGACATTGGTATCGATGACTTGGAAACCAGAGCCAGCTGTGCTGTACTGAGAACTGATGCATTCGCCGTCGTCGTTACCAGTCGGGTAGCGTTCGATCTCATGCCACCAGCCCACGTACTGGAATAAAGAAGGATATACTCGTACACAATAATGAGTGAAAACTTAAAAGATTTCCATGCACTGCGGCTGAAAAATGTAAGCCCACTGCCCACTGTAGATGCTGGGCACATTATAAAATTATAAGACCTTGGAAAGAGTGCAGCGTAAATAAGTAGTAAAAGTTTATTATTTCGTAATCCTGATCATTATTGTACCAAAGTGTACCTAAGAGATTTCAAAAAAATTACAACTATACTGTAGAACATATATATACAAAAGAAGACAGTACCTACAGGTTCTTAAGGAGTTACTAGTTTCACCAAGTCTTTGGATAATCAGGCAACTAAACTAATGTTGTCATAATTTATACGTACTCTTGACATATCAAATGCTGCCATGCCAGTGACAGCCTCACACTGTCCTCTGAACACCACGGCAGCATCGTTGTCTACTGCTGGCACGTAGAAGCAATCTTCGTCACTCTGGCTGGTTGGCTCATAATACTCTTGGAGCAGTCCTCTTGTGTTACTGATCACGTTGTTAATGATTTCGTTTGCCGCATCGGTGAGGGTTGGCGTTCTGCTTAGCTTCCAGCTGTAGACTAAAATAAAAAGTAGCAATAAGATAAAAATAAGCTCGATCAAAATCAGAAACCTAACAATCGTTATCGGCTTTAATCGTGAAGTCAATATTGGGTGCAAGGCGAGAGAGGTGCAAGGGTGGGAGATATTGCTAAAAGATAATGTTAGTAAAGAAATGAAAAAGTCGAAGGAATAATGATTAGAAGTAAAAACCGATGCATACCTTCACTGTCTCCGTTATCCAAGTTCCTGCAGCTGTACACCAACGCAAAGTTGTTATAGTCCGTTTCGAGGATATAGTAGTTAGTTTCGGCGACCACTGAAATAGAGAGAGAATATGGAATTTATGCCGTAGGTACTCAACCATCTAATCTTTACAACCTTTCCAAAAAACTAAATTCAAATTTTTCAACAGTCTTCACAATTTTATTTTTGATACTAACCGTCATCATCTAGGATAAAAGTAACCCGTAAGACACCACTGCCATCGGTGCTGGCAATAACTGCTGTTCCCTCTCTGGTCTCCAGGGTCCGGTTGTTGACGATGGTGTTCAGAACATCAACTGGTGCCTCTCCAGTACCAGGTAAGTAGTGGGCTCTTGAGCATTCGCCTTCTTGATCCCTTTGGGGGTACTTTTCTATTTCAAACCACCTTCCTAAGTACTGTAATTGAGACAGTTGAAAATGTAAATTTTATGGCAATACTTTACCAAGAATGTATTTTGTTTTCATCGCTTAAAGATTTTAAAACTGTCAAAGGAGACCTATACAATCCATTTTTAACCAAAAAACCAAAATAGTAAGTAGGTAAACAAATGGAATTATATTTACGTTTTGTTCTCGCAATACTTACAGATTCAGCATCAAAGTTGGCTTTGCCTTGAATCCTCTCATCGCAAGGGCCAGGTAGAACAATGGCTTCAGGTTCTTCCTCAAAGACAGGGTAGTAGAAACACCCGTCGTTGGTCTGATCAGTGTACTCGTAATACCCCTCGTACAAGTCAATATTGTCAGCGACTACTTCATCTATTCTATCGTTAGCCGATTGTGAAAGAGGTTCTCTTGATCTGCTGAGTTTCCAGCTGAATACTGTAAAAAAAACACAAATGTAACGTTTGCGAAAGTTTGTTAATCAAAAGAGAAGATTTTTGAGAATGATAAAGCATACCTTGTTTGCTTTCATCGTCGAAAGGCACGCAGCTGTACAATAGCGCAAAGTTCGTGTAGTCAGTGTCCAAAACGTATAGAGTCGTCTCGATAGAAACTGAAAACAAAATACAAGCATAAATGTTTAATGGAACAAAGTATTCTCTGCCTAACCCTGTGGGAAAGAGGCGTGACGATATGTATTGTATGTATGTATGTTTAATATGCGCCACCTATCGTTGTGTAGCAGATTTTCTACAAGCTGTCAAAGTATTTTAAATCGCGCCAGAATTTTTTACAACTTCTAACTTTCTCTCTGTACAACTGCGGTCCCCAGGCATAACATCTTGCCTGGCGGGTAATCTCTCTATTGGAGTCTGTCCTTGCATATTTATACATTATTAATACCTACATTATATGTATACCTACATTATTAATTTCTATGAACGCCCTAAGAAAGCTACATGGATGCTGTTTGCAGCAGAAACTGAATAATTACAATTCCCCCAATTCGCATTGAACCCGCATAGCAACTATAGCCCAAGCCCTTTCTTAATGAAACGAGGCATGTGCTAAACGTTAGGACGTTATTTAGGCTGCAATATTTATTTTAATTACATTAATTGGTAAGCTAGAAAATTCCAGCACTATATCACGTATTTACAGTTCAGGAGCTGTCTAAAACTGACCTCCTTCATCGTTGCTAAGAGTTGCAGTAATGATGCCTCTGCCGTCTTCAGACACGATCGCAGGACCAGACACAGTGGTCAGCCGTTCATTGTAGACGATGGTCTGCGTGAGGGTCAGGGTATTCTGGTTGATGAGCAGTTCGCTGGCAGCACACTCGCCGGTCTGCTCATCGGACGGGAAGCGGGCTGCTTCGTGCCAGGTTCCAGAGAACTGGTAATGCATAAAAAAGAAATTAGCGATGGGAGTTCCATCACTTACAGAACTCGGAGAACGTTTTTTGGTATGAATGATTAAAGGTTTACCAAGAAGAACTATCAGTAGGGTCAAACTTTTTCTGTGTCGGATAGAAATTGGTCGGAGGTTTATTGGGTAGGTACTCACTCTATTGTGATAAATGTCAAACTAACTTTGTCTCCCTGTCCATTACCTTTTCCACAAATTCACTGTTTCTTACTATCAACACCCTAAGAAAGCTTCTAGTTGAATTCTAGCCTAGAAGATATAATGGATTCTATTTGTATGAGATTATGTTGTTGTTTTTTTTTTCAGTGTCATGCTTACCAGATTAATGTTGAAGTCCTCCACAACATTTTGCTCCTCACATTGTCCGTTCAAGACAACGGGTCCCCCGAAGTTATCCGGGTAGTAGAAGCAATCGTCTTCAGTGTGACCCCGCTCTACGTAGTACTGATTGGCCAAAACTTGCACGTTGTTGATGGCATTGTTGATAGCAACCTCTGAAGCCGTGTTTAGTTCCTGGTCGCGGCTCAGCTTCCAGCTAGTTACTGTAACCAAGAGAAATGTCTTTGACGAAGAAACACTAAAGAATGATTTGCCCTTCTGACTTTACATACTATGGGCCATAACCCCAGTGATGGAATGGTGGACCAGAAGAGATTATTTGGTAGCTGAGAAGCGAATAGTTTTCGATTTGGTTCTTGGAGAATGTTCATAAATAATCAGGCAGGTTATTCAAGAATTTGTAGAAGGTTTGAAAAAGTTAAAGCAGTGATGGCGTAAACAATAAGACAGTAAGTCTTGAGTTTCTCAAATGAGGCTAGATAGCTTCAAAGCTTAAAGAAGTCACCTAAAGATACGGTAATGTACTCACCGCTACGGTACTCTTCATCGAGGTTTGTGCAAGAGTAGACGAGAGCGTAGTTATCGTAATCTGTAGATAAGACCCAGTACGGCGTGCTGACAAACACTGAAAAATGAAATGGATTATCGTTATTAATAATAATGTTATTGGCTATGTGGACATTACCCTTTTAGAAATAGCAAATCAATGAATAACAAAATGCCGCTGTTCATAAGCACTTAAAATTCAAGAATAAAGTGTAATTAAGTTTAGAAAAAGGTAGGTAAGTATAAACACGATGAATAATGTCAAAGTCAGTAGCTTTTAATCGGTTTTGAAATTTAAAAATTTAAAAATGTCTTTGGTCTGGCTTGTATGGCTGGTATGCTTTGAAATTTGAAAGGTAAAGGAATGGCTATGGAAAGGCTCTTCGTGCATCAGACTCGAATTAGGTATATGTGGAAGAACTTAATGATACTTACAGTCAGTGCCAGCGACAGGGAAAGTGACGATTAGCTTGGCTTCACTAGGATCAGACGCCGGAACAGCAGTAGCGTTAACATTGTCAAGCAACTGGTTAACGACTTGCGTGTTGTATACCAGGACCCCATCATCCGTGAGGGTGTATGTTGCGGTCGCACAGGTGCCGTCTTGGAACGCTTGAGGGTAACTCTCGATGTCATACCAGATTCCCATGTACTGTGGAGTCATAAGGAGACTTGAGTTATCTTCACATATGCCATTAGTATTACATGTCCCTATCCATTTTGATTTGGCCTTTCGAAAATGTTACTGGAAAACTAAGAGGTGTTATTTTTTAAAGAAAAAACGGAAACTTGTTGAGGCAGCCCGAGGACAAAAAGTTATAGACCGGAAGGTTGGTTAAGAGTTGTCTTTCAAGTACCTATCTTAATTTTTTCCGGGTACAATAAAGGTGATTGGGGCATCTGATTGCATTACCATCATCTATGGACTTGGAATCCGCAATATGAAATGATTTATTGTCTATAAACTCAAAGGTGTCAATGAAGTACATCTTGTGACAAGACGGTGGTGGTGAGTAGGTACAGAATGAGTACAGATCTATAATATCATTGAAAACAACTGAATAAGTAGCTATATTTACCCTAGGAATGTCGAAGTCTGTGACAACACTAATGCTCTCATCGCACTGGCCTCGGAAGACCACTGGATTGCCGTCCGGCACCGGGAAGTAGAAGCATCCGGTAACGGAATGATCCATTTCAGAGTAATACTGATCATCAAGCACGTTGATGGTATTCACGATATTGTTGATGTTCGTGTTAGCGGTCTCGGTTAGACTAGTGGTCCTACTTAGCTTCCAGCTCCATACTGAAATGTGAAAAGACGAGTAAGAGTAAGTAAGTAGACTTTCCTCCAGGAAAAGCTTATACCTACTTGTGGTAATTTCTGTCCATCCGTCTTTAAAATTCGTCTTTCTCGCTATTGCAAGTGAATTTGACGGCTTACAACTCGTTCGTTGCTGTACTGAAGAACTTTTCATGGAGAAAAAGTAGCATCTCAAAATCAATTCAGTGGTTAAAGCGTGAAAAGATGACAGTCTGATAGGGAGCTAATTATTTTCATATTTAAAACATTACTTAGTAGAGTTGAAACTCTTTTGCATTCCAAAGTAACGTGGCTGCCAACCCGATGCTTTATTCCATCTATCGTCAAAAAGCACGAAAGATTTTTTTTTTGCGACGAAGGAAATTTATGGTTCTTACCTTGTCTCTGTTCACTGTTTAGATTGACGCAGCTGTAGACCAAGGCATAAGTCTCGTAATCCGTGTCTAAAATCCAGTATTCCACTGGTTCAGGAGCTGAAATATCACGTTATGGTTATAAAATAAATAGTGGACATAATATTCTTTGATCAAGACGATGAAGCTACGTTTTCGCCATGGTGTCGAAAACTGTCGACAAAATGTCTACCTTCCAAGTCAAAAGAAGGAAAGGAAGGAAAAACGAGACCAAAAGGTTATAATGATGAATGTTATTGACGTATACGTGGATGATATAATTGTGAATTCTAATAATCCCAAAGAACTTTGTTGCAATTTTGCCTTGAGATCCCTATTTTTATTATTCCTATGAAAATTCTCCAACTTACCTCCAGGGAAGGTGACCAGTAGCTTTCCGCTGCCATCAGCAGTCGCCAGCACTGCGGAACCAGTGATGGTGTCCAGGGATTCGTCTATAACTTGGGTGTTGTACACGAGAACTGATCCGTCACTCTGAGCGGTATAAGTGGCGTCGTTGCAAGTGCCTGTTTGGAATTCTGATGCGTAGCTCTCAATTAAGCGCCAACGTCCAACATACTGCAAAGATAGTTAAATATTACTTTATTGTCAAAAAAACATTATTCATTTAAGTTTTTTTGCGGGTTGACTTTTTGTCCTTTTAAGTTCATTGAGTACATGTAAAGATAAATTTAATGAGCACCAACTCATTGGGATCCAGTAAAATTTCACAGTCGTCAGATATGTAAGCCAAAGGACAATTGACAAATTTGAACGGGCACTGTCCCCACCCACCAATAGAGACGAAACATGTCTCATTTAATAGATCTTGGCAAACTGATGATTTTTTAGTATGACGAAGATCGCCGATGTTACTAACAATAATACTTTACAAATAAATATACAATTAGGACAGAAATAATATTTTTAGCCAAAACTATTAAAGAATATCAAAGATTTCTGTCCTAAATATAATTATATTATTTGTAAAGTATTATTGTTAGTAACATAATATTTCTTCGACCTTCTCCCTGTAACTTTCAATGATATATGTAAAAACAAAACACGGTTTTCCAAGAAAACCTCATGCCTACATAGGTCAATCCTCGTCATACTAAGAAATCATCGGTTTGCCAAGAACTATAAATGAGACATGTTTCATTTCTGTTGGTGGGTGGGGACATTCTGCCCATGATTCTTTTATCTCAATAGGAAAGTGGATTACAATATTTTATTTTGACTTATACTGACGCACTAACACTTACCAGGTAGACTTCAAGTAATATTTCAATTCAATCTTATGACTTTGTAGCTACCCCGACTTATTCTAGAAAAACCTGATAGTTGCTGGTCTTAATTTTCTGTTGCACTACGATTTTTGATTAAAGGAACCACTGCCCGGCGTTGTACCGATTATTGTCATTTCCAGTCCTAATTCAAAGGCAATGTCGCTATCGAAACTAAGCTGACAAAAATTGGGTAGTATACGTCAGGTACTTTATTATAAGTAAGAGGTATACTGCCTGTTGTAGGTAAACTGATAGAGTATTTTTATTAATTTATTCTGGTGATTAATATTATTTTCAACTTGACGTCAACCTCTGGTCAATATTTTATCTTCAGTATTAATATTTATTTTTATGCTTACTTTCGTCGGATCGAAGTCTTGAACAACAGGAATGTTAGGGTCACATTGACCGACGAAGACCACAGGGTCAGTCGGTTCCAGCACGGGCAAGTAGAAGCAGGATTCGTCCGTCTGGCTGGTGTCTTCATAGTACTGGTTGGCCAAGACCTGGATATCTGCTATCGCATTGTCGATAGCGGCCTCAGATGCCGGTGACATTTGCTTGGTACGACTCAGCTTCCAACTCCAAACTGCATCGATGGAGTTGGTTAGAATAAAAAGTATCATGGGACAATGGTACTAATTTTACTGGCTTAGCCCAGGACTGGTCAAAACTGGTGTATGTAACATATAGCGCATTATATATACAGGCAGTATGTTTATATCATTAGTGTCTATGGAAATTAATAAAATATAATAATCATTCAAAATAAATAGGCATGATACCGTGTCACAATAAATTAAAAGTATTCAACGAACCTCCTCTATAATTGGGTCCTTGGTTAACACAGCTGTAGGCAACAGCATAGTTGTCGTAATCAGTCGCTACGATCCAATACGGTATTTCAATGGCTGAAAAGAAGATACACAATGAATATTCGCTTACAACTTTACCAATGTCATAATGGAACGAAGTATCAACATCTAAAAACTCACTAGAGCCATCAACATTGATCGTGATCACGAATCGCGCGCTGTTGTCAGTAGAAGTTTGCTGCGCAGTAGCGTTGGTCTCATCCAGTAGTTGATCAATGACTTGGGTTGTGTATAGTTCAAGAGTACCGGCAGATGTCGCCTCAAAGTCATAGTTAACACACTGGCCAGCTTGCTGGTCTTTAGGGTAAGCTGCTGTCTCGTGCCAAAGTCCAGAGAACTAGAAAAAAAAAACTTTCTTGTCACAAAATACAAATAAGTAACCAGTGGTTAGACCAGCATTTCTACTTCTGATAACTTAGCAGAATCGAGCTTTACTTCTATCTGTACATGGCGTGAGTCGAGTCGCGCGTGTACTATGCATATCTGTTACTTTCTAAGTAAAAAAGATGGCGATAGTTAGATTTAACTGAGTTTGCGTGAAAACTACACAGAAAGTCTATGCCCAGATTTATTATTGCACGACAGACTGTTTATTCTCTCAATTAAGAGTTTTTGCTTATTTCCACCTTAATCTAGATCTAGATCGTTAGATAAAGAAAGATTTCTAATTCCAAATAATTATGACTGTGACGAAAAACCAACACACGCTATACTAAATGTGCAAAGTAAATTTCAAGAAAATTTTACAAGACACGGAAACTTCCCACCCCCATGAAACAAATTTAATTTCCCTTTGAGAAAAAAATCCTCAATTTGGCACAACAGTAACAAAGAGTACAGTACTGTCAATACTTACCCGTTCGAAATCAAAATCGGGCACAACTTGCAAGTTCTCATCGCATTGCCCAGGGAAGACCACTGGTTTGCCAACGACTGGTTCAGGGTAGTAGAAGCATCCTTCATCAGTGTGGTCACGGTATTCGTAATATTCTTCGGAAAGCACTTGGACGTTGGCGATGGCAGCATTGATGGCTGTTACTGACGCTGGAGCCAGTGTTCTTTGTCTACTGAGTTTCCAGCTTGAAACTAAATGAAGAAAAATTGCATAAAACTACTCGTTTGCAATAGTGAAGGAAGTTTGTAACTGACTTTTCGAATTAAGACTTGACGATTTTTTTATTGAAATCATAATCTGCAGACACTAGGTACGTTAACCATTAAATTGTACTCAAGTACTGTTTTAACCATTACTCATTTTACGACTATTCAATTTAGTTCATATTATTGGCATTACTTATTATCTACCATTATTTCATGATTATCATTATCACAAACAAAAATAAAACGAGATTCCATATTTGAAATAACTTTACCTCTTCGAAGATCTTCATGCTCATTCACGCAAGAATATACCAGCGCGTAGTTGATATAGTCGGTTGTCAAAACCCAATAAGGAGAGGTTATAGAAACTGAAAGGAAAGTACAATTTTACAATAACTTCTAGTTCCATTTTTAATACGTTAAGACTCTTCCAAGACACTTTGATATTTTACTCACATTCAGTACCAGCGATTGGGAATGTAACAATCAGTTTTGCTTGACCATCGGCAAATTCTGGAACAGCTATTCCGTAAATATCATCCAGTGTTTCGTCCAGGACTTGGGTGTTGTATACTTCTACGCCATCGTCAGTTAGAGTGTAGGTAGCTGTCGAGCAAGTACCGTTTTGGAACTCTTGAGGATAGCTTTCAATGTCGTACCAAAGACCCATGTACTGTAAAGAAGAAAAGCAAATTTAAGTGGACAAATAAATAATTTTGACGACTGTAAAATTGACGCGTCGGATTTAAAATAAATTCTATCCATGGGTACCGTAACTGGCAAATAACGAAAATAGGATACGGTATGTTTTAGGTGACAGGTTAGCAAGCTTTTAGCGTAATTTGTCGCCTAATGCATTATTAAAACCTATTTGTTTAGTCGCCTCTTAATATCCATATATTTTTCTAAACCTGATACTACACAGAACTGTAATCAATCTGTTTTGATACTAATTGTTGTTAAGTAGGTACATGGTTTTACCTCTTCAACATTGAAATCGGTGACAACTTGGACATTTTCATCACACTGCCCGCGGAAGTAAACAGTATTCCCATTAGGTTCGGGGAAGTAGAAGCACCCAGTATCAGACTGGTCAATCTGTTGGTAGTACTGATCGTCTAGGACGTTGATGGAGTTGACAATTTCGTTAATGGCGTTGTTGGCAACGTCAGATAAGGAAGTGGTGCGACTCATCTTCCAGCTCCATACTGAAAAAGAAAACCATCAAAATACCTTCCATTATCATTCGGCATTTCATACTTGATCTTTGTTCTTTATTCAAAATACTGATGTCTCGAAAAAAAATCTGACTAATTGATGCGCGACAGGAGGGTGTAACAAAGGGTGATAAATAATTGAACTGTTCTTACCTCTCCTTTGATCACTGTTGAGATTCACACAAGTGTAGACCAGTGAATAAGAAGTATAATCGGTATCAAGGATCCAGTATTCCGTAGGTTCGTCAGCTAAAAATGCAAGTTTGTGTTATTACTGTCATGCGTATCAATGATCATTGTTTTATTTGGATATTGGAGACAAGATATTTTTTTAACAGAAACGTCAATGAAAACTCAAAAAATAATCAAGGTTTTAAAAGAGTGATGGAAAATGTTTCTATCAGTTATTATCTTAGTAAAATTCTCCATGTAGTTCAAATCTTCTGTGGATGTTGTTTGCTGTAGTATCTAGCTTTAAATATTAAAATGTGCTCAGAAAGTCTCATTTCAAATTTTCTTTCTGTGTAACGTTTCTTATGCTCTTCCTTCCCCTTTTGGGAATACCAGTGTGATGTTTATGTATAAACTATGTGTATATCCATGTGAATAGACAGCAACTTACCGCCTGGGAAGGTGACAAGAAGTTTTCCGGAGCCATCAGTAGTAGCTAGCACAGCGGATCCTGTGATAGTATCCAGTCGTTCATTGATGACTTGAGTGTTCAACACCAAGACTGAATCATCTTGTAACGTGTAGGTGGCATCATTGCACGTGCCAGTTTGGAAGTCTGATTGGTAACTTTGGATCAGTCGCCAACGTCCTTCGTACTGAAATTAAGTGGAAATGTTTAGTTAGAACCAGATTTAATTACGAAATCTACGTAGTGCTTAAACTGTTTCTCATTTAATGTGGCTGTTGTATTATTTACGCAGTCATCGGCAAAAACTGCCAAAATAAAATGTCAAGTCAATATAAGAGCGTTTTCACTTATTTACATAATTTTGATTTATGAAGTTTACGGTTCTAATGAATAACATTTTAATTCATCAATCGTTTTTTTTTTTGGTGTAAAGCTTCATGGCGCAGTCGGTAGGATGAGGTAAAAGTACCAATGCTGAATAAAAAAGCCCAATAGATGGCACCCATCTGTCACCTGTCTTACTATGACATAAGGTTGCAAGTGCCAAGTATTGGGTCAGTGTCCAGCACAGGGACTTTTACCTTACTTTGAGCAACAAAGGCGACTTCATATACTATTCCGGTGTATCACCATTTTATAGATTAAGTATTGATTAAAGCAACTCACTAGTTCAGGGT
This sequence comes from Adoxophyes honmai, assembly GCA_005406045.1. Classification (NCBI taxonomy): domain Eukaryota; kingdom Metazoa; phylum Arthropoda; class Insecta; order Lepidoptera; family Tortricidae; genus Adoxophyes; species Adoxophyes honmai. The sequence goes on from BHDV01036563.1 coordinate 15,193, forward strand.
TGAAATCTTGAACAACAGGAATGGTCTGATCGCATTGGCCTCGGAAAATGACAGAGTCATCAGGGCCCAAATCAGGAAGGTAGAAGCAGGATTCATCCGACTGACTGGTCGTTTCGAAGTACGGATTGTCTAAGACGTCTATGTTAGCCATAGCATTGTTGATGGCAGTTTCAGATGCGGCAGATAGTTGTTTTGATCGGCTAAGTTTCCAACTCCAAACTGTGTAATAAACATTGCAGACATGTATTAGATCCTCAATTGTACGTTAGAGAGACTATTTTAAATATGATTGAAATGTATCAGAATACTTAATAATATGTTTGTTTTTAGTATTTCAAAATTTAATATTTATGAATGTGTACTAAGATGCAACAAAGAACGAAGGAAAAATTTATGCAGACAGACAAAAATAGAACAGATTAATATAAAAGAAATAGAAGGACGGCTACGCCAAATTGTTTCAGGATGGCTCCTAGCCCCTAGCCCCTATCCTAATAAAGATTATATTCATATATAGAAAAAAAATATTGTGATGTGATGTTGTATTCTTACTTCCTCTGTAGTTTGGTCCTTGGTTGACGCAGCTGTACGCCAACGCGTAGTTCTCATAGTCAGTAGATAGGATCCAGTAGGGAATGGTTATAGCTGAAAGAAAACAGTATGTTATTTTATTTACTCCTTTACATTATATAGTGATGCATGCGCGGACTATATTGTAGTCAAACGTAATCATAAAATAAGTATCATTTAATGATTGATGTACATGTTAATTTAATAGAAGGAAGACTTACTTTCACCATTAGCGGAGAGCGTGATGGTAAACCGTCCACTGTTGTCCGTGGATGTTCGCACCACGGTTGCGTTGGTCTCATCTAGCAATAGGTCGATGACCTGAGTGGTGTACAGGCTAAAGGAGTCCGTGGTGGAGACGGTGAAGTCATAGTCGACGCACACGCCGTCTTGCTCGATCTTGGGGTACGCGGCTATTTCGTGCCAGAGACCTGAGAACTGTATTCAACAAGAAAATTAGAGGTCGATCCGCTTAGTGAAGTTTTGATTGTTTTTTTTTTCTAATAATTAAAAGGTCAAAGACAATGTTGCTTCTAGCGATAAACGTAGCCCAACTTCCATGGCGAGCAAAGCTGATCGCGTAAACTATTAATTCGTACCTAATGTTAGTTTTTGTCAATCAAGAAATCTATCTTAACATAAATGCAGAAAACATCTAAAGACTGTTTGTGACTGTGTGTGCATTGTGTTCTTCTAAATCTATTTAGATTCATACTCACTCTTTCCAAATCGAAGTCAGCCTGAGCCTGTATGCCTTCATCGCACTGGCCTGGGAACACCACAGGCTTCCCTTCTTCTGGTTCGGGGAAGTAGAAGCATCCTTCATCAGTGTGGTCTCTATATGTGAAGTATTCCTGGCTCAGGACTTGAACCTCATCTATGACGTTATTGATAGCTATGTTCGAAGCTGCTGATAGAGTTCTTTGTCGACTGAGTTTCCAACTTGTCACTGGAAATAACAGATTATTAAAGCCACTGCAAAAATAATTTACAAAAGTCATACCATCTGTAACAGAACCAAATTGTCTTGTAATTCAGATTCACATTGTTAAAGGCTGTTTGATTCTGGAGGGTCGTGTGTCCATAGAATAAGAAAAACCTAACATTTATTGAGTTTAAAACGTTTTGGGCTAATCTTTTTTATAGTTTCCAGAGTTACATAATTATGTGCGAGTAGAGCCTTGTGAATTATTACCAGGAGATTCTGTTACATTATGCAATAAATAATACGACCAACAGAAGGTAGGTCAACAAAAAAATTGTACCTAAGTATATAAAAAATTAACAATTTCGGTAAAGGCTTTTTGTAAGTATAATAAACTATACAATAATACTTCTACGTTCTTACCCCTGCGGCGGTCAACGTCGATGTTGACACATGAGTACACAATTGCATAGTTGACATAGTCCGTATCCAGAACCCAGTATGGTGAATTTATGGTAACTGTAACAAATTCAGAGTTTTTTTATTAAGTAAACTGGAGGTGTTATTCTTAAATCAGAAACGATTCGTAAAACTGAATGCTTTTTTACTATTTCAACATAACAAAAGACGATTGTATTGTCAAAACAAAAGTTTAGCATTTCAGAGATACAGAACCGCGGTAAAAAACTTTTTTTATGTAGATATATCATTTAAGGCACATTTTGTTAGAATGATGACGATTACATGGTCAACTTGCTTAATTATGATTTTATCCCTAGAACTCAATTAAAAATCAAACTCAAACTTGACATCGTCGTCGTCATTAATTTTCTTGTCAATAAGGGATTTAGTATTACTTTCAAAATGTTTTGATTTTCTGTATAACCTCTAAAAAAGTAATCTAGGTGTGGTTGTGTTTCACAAGCCGCTTTAAAAAATGCAACAGATTTGAATTTTCCCAAATTTTACCCTGTGCCATTAATAAAAATAATTCTACCCTTCAGAGATCGACCCATATGGTTTAAATACACACTAACATTCAGTTCCAGCTATAGGGAAGGTCACAATCAGCTTAGCCAGTCCATCATCATTATCAGGCACAGCAACACCGTAGATATCATCAAGCCTTTCGTCGATGACTTGTGTGTTGTAAACCTCAACGCCATTGTCAGTCAGTGTGTATCTTGCAGTAGAACATGTGCCGTTCTGGAACTCTTGTGGGTAACTCTCTATGTCGTACCAGAGACCCATGTACTGGAAATAAAGAATACGTTTATAATTAGTTAATCATGAGAATTCTTATATTACTATAGATCTGAATTATAATTGTCAGAAGTCATCCCTGCACCTCCACTGTTAACAAAAGACTTTGACCGGAAAAAATGACTACGAGTAGTAGCGGTGTATCAAATTGAAAGTTGAGAATACTTGGTACCTAATAATTATGTTTGCATCAGGGAAACATCGAAAAGTTGCCAACAAGAATAAATCCAAGATACTCACGCTTTCAACGTCAAAGCCAGTAACAACTCTGACATTCTCATCGCACTGGCCTCTGAATTCCACAGCGTTGCCATCAGGGATAGGATAGTAGAAGCAGCCAGCAGCTGAATTGTCGACAGTTTCAAAGTACCGGTTGTTGAGGACGTCCACGCCATTGATGATGTTGTTGATGATGGTATTATCATTCTCTGTTAGCTCCCGAGTACGGCTCATCTTCCAACTCCACACTGACGGGAAAATAATGAGATTATTGGTCAAATTATGTTGAAGGAAATCGTACTATTGAACGATGTAACATAGATGAAAATTTTAATAGTTAAAAACAAAGAATATTTAATTTATTTAAAATAACAATAAGTGAACTTAGTACATGATCATAAAGAAAGCTGTAGAATTATTTCATAATCAGATGCAACTTAACCTAATCTTACCTCGTCTCCAATTGGCATCAATGTTGATACAGGAATATACAAGAGCGTAGTGATTGTAATCCGTATCAAGAATCCAATATTCAATAGGTTCAGCTGGAAGTGTACATAAAATATTGCTTAGTACAAAATACATACTCGGTTATATTGCGACTATTGCGAGCCATAACTAAATCTGAACGGTCTAACGGACTCTAAATAAGTTCTCA